>JAUMJL010000476.1:1200000-1739894 GCA_033558185.1 Dromococcyx pavoninus | reverse complement strand
GAAAGGAAAGGAAAGGAAAGGAAAGGAAAGGAAAGGAAAGGAAAGGAAAGGAAAGGAAAGGAAAGGAAACTACCACAAGAGTAGATTGTAATCGCCACGGGGAAAGCAGACCTGACTCTCCCTCATCAAGAGCGGACTTGAATTCATGCATGTTTGTAAGTTGTCTCCTGTAGGTGTTCACATCTTACTAATGCTCAAAATATTCTAAAAAAGTCATTGTGGTCAATTCTCCAAATGGTGAAAGCCAGCATTGTTCCACTAGTCACTAATAGAAGTTGGAGAATTTGAGCTCTATATCTTACCTTTATAAATCTCTTTGACATGTTACAGTAAGCAGGGAGTGTAATACATAGGCTATGACTCAGGAAAGCTCTTTAAGCTCATGCTTAGGGGAGATTTAAATGTGGTTAAAGTCAAGAGCCCATGTAAGCAACTTGTCTGCCAAAGAATGACTTGTAAGAGCTGAATAGGTCTATATGCTCTATATGCTTAGCCATACTCAGTATATGATGCTTTAAGCAAAGTCCCATTTGATGCCAGTTAGAGATTCTCTCTAGAAAGCAAATGTTTAATATGATCTCAGTACAATAAACTCACTCAAAATGTTCTAAATACATACATATATATATGAATGACACATCTAATATGTACAGAAAACATACTTAATATACAATACCTGTACCTTCATAAATACCCATATATGTACAAATATGTAGAAATTAATTTACTTCAATGTAGTATAACATAGTTTTGATTCTCAGAAAAAGAAATTAAATCGTCACAGGACAACAGCTGCAGTACATGCAAAATCTAGTACATTAGAAATATGCTTAGGTATTTTAGAATAATTTAGTCCTCAAGTAAATTTCCCATGCCAGATGCTCCTGTGGTGTAAACCAGCATAATTCACTGCCATTTTACACTGGGTTTAGATGTGAATACATTCTTTCTTTCGGTAATTTCTGTAACCAGAGGAAAAATAGGATCCTTGACAATGTAATTTAAGGTTTATTAGCCAGGCTTTTCTATTGCTGTTTACAAAGTCCAGCAGCCTGATGATGTGTTTATAGTCTGCTGGAAATTTCGCTAGGACAGTGGTGTTCTCACTTTTAGAGTTGGCTGACCTGCACAGCTTATTCTTGTTCTCAAGTGAGGATTGTATACAATGGTCTTCCTCAGCTACCAAATAGTCCATCTCTGAAAATGTGTTGGACAAATATCTCTCAGCAACATATTAATTTCACCTGTATGTTAACTATTCAATAGGCCCAACACTTCTGAAAGTCATTCTGACAGAGCATAAGCAGTACTGTGCACTCAAGCAAATACACAGTGAGCTTTCCTTCAGTAGATAACGGGGGATGGAGCAGAAGCCCTGTGGGAGAGTCAATATCTAGTAATGAGCTGCTGACATTACAGCAAGTTATCCAGCCAAAAGCCCTCTCATAAGCAGCCTTTGGAAAAACAGAATGAAGCTGGAGGTAGGCATTGAGCTTTATGAATCTTCCTAGTAGGATGCATAATTTCATGTACTGTATGTTATAACCCAAACTTTCTTTAGATTTTTGGCATCTTTGAGAAAACTAGTTCAGGATTTCAATCTAGATGCTCATTGCAAAAGTTTCTCACACCTAATAAATGTGGAGAAATGCAGATTATATTACCATAAATAAAATCAATCCAAAGTTTGCTGCATATCCAGGCATACGGTCATTCCATGTCAGCTTCTCTTTTTCATCCTGTGACAAAACACAAAGATAAAACAATATATATTCTAGAATTGTGTAATAGCAAATATGACATAAAGATCTGTTATTGCAAAATTTTCTCAGTTCCCTTCCGGTTTGAATTTTGAAGATGATTATAAGATTTAGAACACTGATATATTAAAGCAGAGACTAATTTGAGAGAAAAAAAGGGTAAATAAGACTAAAAAGAAAATGTCTGCAAAATCAGGAGATGACATATGTAACCATGATTTCAATATTTGAAAAAAATATATCCAGCTCTCACTAAATTTCATAATATCAGGAGAAAGCCCTGACATTCACCTCTGTTTACTATTAGACAAAGCAAGATTCAACTATTTATTTTGAATCACTCCCTGTAAAACTTCAGAAGAATAGATCTTGACATAGAAAGAATGCCTATTCTCGTTGAATCCAGGTGGTTTTGTCTAATGGTTATCTTGACCAGATGTGACCACTAAGATAATACTTGTAAAGACACCCCAATCCTTCTACTGCTACTTGGTCTAAAGAAGAGAGGAACTACAAAGGCAAGAGTCCTCTGTGATCTCTGCTGCCAACCTTGTTTTCTTCATGTGAAAACAGCATCTCTCTCTTCATTGCATAATTTAAAACAACTGTGATCAGTGAAATATAGTATGCTTTTGCTCTCCCCACACAAATTCAACTCCATCTCTAACAATGTGTACATCTAAAGAAGATATTTGAAAATGGGTTTATATAAGAAATATGATTCCCTCCTCTCAAAAAAAGGTTTTTTAAAATAATAGTAAGGTCATTACTTTGTTTAAGTTAAACTAAAACTATATAATCAAATTAACTAAGGACATAGAGCCAGCTGCTCTTTGCGTTTCTGTGAACCACAGTTGCTATCCCATGGACTAGTACTTCACTTATATAAGAGTTAACCCAGAGTTATTCTGAATTTAAATGAATTTAGACTAGATTAGAATTATAGATCAAAAGTTTCAAATAGACTAGTTTCTAAGGCATGAGACACATCAGATAAAAATGAAAACCTGGGAGTATTATGTCTTTGTGAAAGGCTTTCCCAAAGTAGCGCTAGGAATACAGCATATAGTCCAAATGTAGAAATGCAGCATGAATTTTCTCATGGAGTTTACCAGGATGTGGAAATAGATCAAAGACATGATCCTGTCTACACGTCCATTGCATTATGGTGATGCCTCAAACACTGTAGGAGGTAGTACTACTCAGCATCCCCTCTTTTCAGCTCAGAAGTTCTAACAGACAAGTTAAGCATGTCTCCTTTGGAGGAATGCTGGCAGGACTGGGTCATAGCAAACCCATGCAGAAGCACAAATAATTTCACCAAGCATATTCAGTGCATAAATGTTCTGAACATGGAGTCCACCATTTAGCTGGAAGGCTACTTTAAAAAGCATTTCTGTGAAAGCAGATGCATTTCATTTCATTTTGGCTTTTACCCCTCAGCAATTATACAGAATATAGAGACCATCTAAGTGATTATACTCCAAGAAGTCCTGAAGGACACTATGTCTAACCATGTCACTAGTGGAAAAACACTAAAGCAAAACAGCAGAATGAGTTCATGCTAGCCAAAGTGGTTAAACAGAAGAAGAAAATCTTTTATAACTATATGGAAGTGGAACGAAAAAGTTGTGGTTTATACAAAAGGGCCAGGAAGAGGCAAAAGTCACCAAGCTAATTACTTCAAAAATGTCTCTATCATAATATCAAATCAAACTTTCACATATCATATGGATGATGGATCACACTTGCCAAACTCTGGGTGGTGAAACGACTAAGGTTTTTCATGTTTGGGGTTTTTTTTGTTCAATATTTCCAGTGATATAAGACTTTTACTGTATTTTGAAACATCAGCCAGGATTCTGACATGATCTATTGTCTTTCTAGGTCAAGGCAAAAATCACTGGCTAGAAGATTCCTGATAACATCTCAGCAACTCACAACACTGAGATATCAGGGAATGTCTTATGAAACAGTTGTCCATTATGAAAAATGAAGAGCTATTTGGAATATCGGAAGGTAAAATGTGCTAAACCCTTATTTTTAGGCATTAAGGGACATTCATTTAAGGATCTGAGCTTTAGGAGAGTTTAAGGACTGCAGTTATTAGTGGTTGTCCTCTTTAATCTCAGCACATTCATTAAGAACACAAAGGCATCTAGCATCATCCGTTTTGAAGACCTAGGTTTAGCACATGAATACTTGTTTTACTTAAATTCTTGCTTTTCAAAAGAACTTTGTGCCTGGTGAGTTCGATAAAATAAGTTCCTAGAAGAAAGATTGAGAAGCATAATTGATTCTTAAAATTCAGTTTATTACTGAGAATAACTAAACAAAATATGGACTGCCTCCAACAAAAATTACCTTGCTGAATAAGACAAAAATAGTCCCTTCTCTTGTGGTGGGTTAATCTTGGGGGGTTGCCGGATGCCTACCTGTTGCTGTTTAGCCCTAAGCAGCCAACAAAAAGAGCCACATGACTGCTTGATTCAGACTCAGCCAGCAAACAAAGAATGATGGCAGCTGCTGGCTCCCCCTTCGCCCCTCCAATGGAATGAGTTGGGGAATTTAAAAGAAAAGAAAAATACTGCTCATGGGTTGGGATAAAAACAGTTTAACAGAATAGCAAAGGCAGAGAGTATACAACATAATAACAATAAAAGAATATACATAACAGGTGATGCACAATGCAAATCACTCACTGTCCAGGAACCAGTAACACTTTGTGCTCCCAATCCAGCATTCATGAGGCACCTCCCAAAACACAAACAATACAGAGGAGAGCAAGCTGGAAACCATGCCCTGCGTGATGTCATGGTATCAAATATCCCTTTGGCCACTCTGAGTCAGCTGCCCTGGCTGTGTCCCTTCCCAGCTTTTTGTGAAAATTAACATTTTCCTTGCCAAAACTAGGACATTAACCCCCTTCCCAGTCAGAACCAGGACACTACTGACTCTCTTTCTTGCTGTTCCTCCTCAACAGGATTGGGGTAGAAATTAAGATAAAGAACTTGCGGGTTGAGGTAAAAAGACAGGAAGATAACTTACGAATTGCTATCACGGACAAACCAGACTTGACTTGGGAAAACTACTTTAATTTATCACAATTTAAAGAAGATTTAAATGGTGAGAAATAAAAACAATACTAAAAATTCCTTCCATTTCACCTCCTTCTGAATTTCTCCACACGGTCAAGTTCATTCCTTCAATCCTGACTCCTGTGTTTCCCTACCCAAGTGGTGCAGGAGGATGGGGAACGGCACATTATAAGGTCAGTCCATAACAGCTCCTCTCTGCTGGTTCTTTCTTCTCACACTGTTCCTCTGCTCCAGCTTGAGTCCTTCCATGGGCTGCAGTCCTTCAGGATAAACCTCCTCCACCATGGACTCACCAAGGGCTTCTTGGGAACATCAAGCCACACTTCCTTTCCACTGCTCTTGCTCTCACCTTGATGCTTATAGCACTGTTTCTCCCACGTTTTTCTTCTCTTTCCTAAATGACAGGCAGCATTTTACCCTTTCATACACACATTTTCCCAGAGGTACCACCATCTTGCCAAGGGGTTCAGTTGTGTCCTGCAATCGGTGCACTGAAATGGATCCATCCTCTCCTCAGAGAAGTCACCTCTGCTGCCACCACTGCCAGTGCCTGGTACATTTTTTGTGTTGATGCAATAGCATAAAGGAAAATCACATTTACTTTTGAAAACTGAACAAGGCAATGCAGGTTGAGCAGATCTCAGTGCTTTCCCAAGTCTTTTCTCGCAAAACTGGAAATCAGAGAGAGAAAAGAGGAGAGGGTGTACATGGAAAAGGACAAGTGGATAAAGGAAGAAAAAGAAGACTATTGTGTTACCCAGCCAGCTATCTCTTTCGTGCATATACTTCCTTTTACCATGGGTGTTACTGCTATGAGTTTGTCTTTCTCTGTAGCACTCAGCCAAAGGGAGATCTAAACAACATCGCTGAGTTGCTATGTCATTACGAGACAAGAAAATCTGGATGAAAAGACTACTGAGTTATTTAGACGGCATACGTGGCGTGAACCACATTCTGAAATTTAAATTAATATAGTAACTGAAAGCTACTTTCTGTTATGGCTTTTGCTAAGAATATCAAATCTGCAAATTCGCTTGGTATTTGCTATTGCACCTGATTCTACTCTCTGGCAATAGTGCCATCTAGCCGCTAAAAAGCTGTACTGTGAGGTATCAAGAACACCACCGATGCGATCAAAATGTTACATTTCACACTTCGGCAAACGTGGTTTGTTCTAGGTTAGTGGAATTCATTCATAGATTTGTCACAGGATACGCCACATGCCCCACTCTAAGCAACAACATGCATTACAGAACATTGGCTGGAGTTTAGAAAGGAGTAGGAAAACCTTCCTGAATGTTGATGAAAAGTCAAGTAGGCAAAGAATCTCTCTCTGGATGAGTCACAGGGGTTTATGGATTTATTGATATACCGAGATGAAACTGATCATTCAAAGAGCAATCTCAGTGACAGATATGTTACCCTGTGGAATATTCCCTAAGAGAAACTGTATTGCAGGAAAATACTTACATGTAGACAGGAAATCTCTCAATAGAGATTATAATTTTGTGGTGAGTAAGACAAACTAGAAGATATATTTTAAAATCTTTCTTTCCATTTATTTACAGCAATTTATTTGAAATTATGCTAGAGGTAAAAATGGTCAGTTTTGTGGGTATAGCAGTGCTTTCCTGTTTTAATATTTAACGTGGTGTTGAATTTATTCCTTTCATGAATAGAACCCTTCCCTATTAGAAATTAAAAAATAAAATTTAAAAAAATCAGAAAAGAAAACCAAATAAAATTAAATATTGTCTAAGTTTACTGAATGGTTTATTTCTTTATGGGTTACCTAACATGGCAAAGATCCAACATGTGCAGCTCTGCATCCTCAGGTGGGCCTCTGAGCTATGGAAACCTGGAAATATACTACATTTGGACGGCACCAATGGCTTTATGAACACAGTTCTATGTTTCCCTGTGAATTAAACCACAACCAGTTTGCTCAGATCACAAGTATTTCAGTTATTTATTTATATTTTCCCACAAGAGAACACTTCCTCAAAGCAGGTGTTTCTAACCATCAGCCATGCCAACTCAACCCGCACTTGGGAGTAAAATAACATACTTTCTCTCTTTTGCATCCTGCTTTGTAACTCTAGTTCTGAAATTCAGGCTCTTCAGTGTGGTTGCACCTGGGCAACCCCAATGACTTCACTGGATGTGCAGAGAGCTGCAATAATTGACTGGAACTTAGTAAAAGATGCTCAGAGAAGAACAGAATCCAGGACCCTTTTCTCTTGGCTTCCTAAGTTCTTACACAGCTAGCAACAGAAAAAAATCAGCAAAATTATATTTCTGATGACAAATCCAGAAGCTCATCTGTAAGTATGCCCAGAAAGCCCCCAAAATATTGCATTTGTATTGGAGGCTCAAGACAAGGAATGAAATGAGCCTCTTCTGAAAGAGTCCCTGTAATTCTATTTCGGGCATGAGAAAAGATAAAGGCAAGGATAAAAAGATACTTCAGAGCTATATCGGAGGTTAAAAGAAGTTAAGAAAAAAGCCTGCAGGATGGGCAGTTTTAGAAGACAGTCAATTCCAAGGTGGTGATACAAAAGGAGGCACAAAAAAGGCATACAATCATTTCTGCAATCTTGAAAAGGAGTAAGGACATTTTAACAGTAAAGATGTTCTGTTTCAGGTTGCACTGCCAAGACTCATTTGAAGCCAGCTGAAACACTCCAAAAGCTTTAATTAAAAATTTTTGCTGTCTTTGAAACATACAGAATAGCACAGACACTCCGAGAGCTTTTAGTGGAGCTTAATGGACACACTCTAAATTATTTGTGGAAGCAATGCAGAATAGAGAGCTATGAGAAGTGTGTGCAAGGTTCAGAATTAGGACCATGGAAATTAAAGGAATTTAAGGCTAAGCAAGTTTGTTGTTAACTATCCAGTCATGTTTGCCTTTGTAACCGCGGAAGTTCTTTGAGGTGTTTCTTGCTATAAGGCTAATAAAAGTGTTTTAACTAACATTCTTTTTAGAGAAACCTCTAATCACTACTTGAGCATTATTCTGATGAATAGTCAAGTCACAAGCCTTATTAGGTCATTCCAATAGCTAATTATTGTAGCTGTTGAAAATGTCTGGCTTATTTCCAGGCTGAATTTGTCTATCTGCATCTTCCAGTCTTGGCATTTAGCTGCAGCTTTGTCAGTTAAGATCTTCTACTGGCAGACTTTTGGTTTTGGCTGTAGGTTCTTAGAAACTGTAATCCTGCCATCTCTTGGCTTTTCTGCTAGCTTAGACCAGTCAGTCAGAATGGGAACAATCATTTAAGCCCACAGCTGTTTTTCTTCCCCTCCAATGTGTCTGGAAACAAATCTCCCACTGGCTACAGACCTGACATGGTCCACTGACATAGTCTTTCACGTAATATGGCTTATAAAAGTGTCTGTGAGTAGTCCCTTTGCCTCAAGATACACACATGCACGGCCCTTCCACAGAACCAGACGTACCGTGTAATGGTTGCTGTGTCAGGTAAGGGTCATACTTCCAGTCATGGAACCCAAGGAAGCTTGGTGAAAAAGGAGACACCAGCCTCTTCTCTGTCAACAGGGGCACTGGCAGAATGGAGGAAAGGATTTACGAATCCAAGTACTTTCTGGTCCTTGTCAGTCTTGAAACTGCATTCTGAACTTTCTCAAAGTATACACAGATATGTATGTGTATGGGTGTATATACACCACTTGACATACATGCACACGTGTGTGTGTATATCACATGCATGCAATGAATAACTTGATAAAAACTAACACTGATTATTAAACAGAACTGAGATATGAGTTACAGTTTCTAGATTAAATCTATTATCAAATTCCTCCAAGATCTGGTGAATGTGACCATTTGCCCAGCCATGCCAATATGTTGGAATAAGGGTAAACCGCAACGTGTCAACTAGATTTCTTACAGATTTTCCCTCTGCAAGTGCAGCAGGTACCTAGACTACATCAGGAGACAGCTATTAGCTGTAGGGTATGTAGACAGGCAGGGTCAGAAGATCTCAAAATCACATACACATATGATAATGCTACCAAAAATTCCACCTTCATTTCAAAGACAAAAAATAAAGACTCATTGTGAAAGTCTCAGAGAAGTGTTTCAAGTTGCTTCATTCACTTAGAAATAACGACAAATGTCTGGTGGACTGCTATCATTGAAATTTAAATGAGTAAATCCAGACTTGGTTAATGTAATGCAATGTGGTTAATTCAGAAATAAAAATTGTTCAATTTCTGCTGTATTTAAGATATATTTTGCTTTCGATATTCATCTTAATGCATCTAGCGCATCGTAGCATATTGCAGTTATTGTGTAAATGGTATTAAGTTGCTTAGTCTTTATATCACTGTTTAAAATCAACTTCTTTCTATTTACATATGGTTCAAGTAAAAACTGGCAGCACTTCTTTTTTTCACAATGACAGTTTAACATATGGCTTTACAAGAATGAATTATTTATGTAAACTTGAAGTCATTCAGAACATTACCAGAAATACACTATAATTTACACAAACAATAGGGTTACATCTGTAGTCATAAATATTCATTGTTTATCCATGCTCTTTGTAGATGATTAATAAATCATAATGAGTCTGATCCTGAGAAGGCAAAGGGCCAGATGTACAAAAAAACACTTCGACATCTGGTGGATTTCCAAGGCAACTGACTGATAGTGGTATACAGGTCGGTCACAGTAGGGAAGATGGTACAGGAATGCCACAAATTAAGTTCATGGTGTGAAGGGATATCCTATCATCTACTCAGTTTTCTTTTTTAAGCATAACTCTTGAACTTTCTCGGAGAAGAAATGAAACAACACACATGGCTTTAAAATGCACTTATATAAATATAATCATGCATAAAGAGGACAGATTCTGAGCCAGACCTGTGCCTACTTTAATTTACATAATTAGATCAATTGAGTACACTCTGACATGGACTAGACATGGACCTATTGGACATGTTAAACAAAGGGAGAATAAAGTAAGTTTCAAAAAGTGGCTATACAATAAAATCAATCACAAGAAATACTACCTTACATTGTCTTGGAGTTAACTGTATTTTCAACCAATTTATACCCCAAAATCCAGAGCACCATTACTCTAATAGTCAAACTGGTTTCACACTTTCTCTTATAAATTGTGAACCTCTGATGGAGAAGTTAACATAATAATAGATGCAGTAGAATTTAAAACAATTTGTCCGGTATAAATTTTCAGAAAAAAAAAAAAGATTGCCTTTTACTAGTTACTATAATTCACTACCATTTATTATTGGCAGAGATTTTAAAAGATTCTCTTTGTAATATTTTTTAAGTATAGGATTGTCTTCTCTATGTAAAGCCTTTTAAAAAGTGTCGGTTATACAATCAGACACCCCACTACTTGCAGTATCTCTCTCTAGAATATCAAAAGGTCTAAAATTATGTTATCTTGTAAATTCAAGTTTATTTGTGTCAAACTGACAATAATGTACTTGAAATTTATCTGTAAAATCATTCATTAAGTCACCATTATACGCTTTCACACAAGCAACTTGGGTTCAGTGGAATTAAGCCAGTTGGCAATTTTGCAATTTGAAAAGCTCAAATTACAATTCTTTATGTGTGAGTCTCTAAGCAGCATTTAATAGTCTTGTTACTTTTATAAACTGCATGCATTAGTTCCCTTAATTTGAAGGGAACACAAAAAAAAATCAGCTGAGCATATGGTTTCAGCTCTGGATGAGATAGGTGATGCGTTTAGTGCTAGACTCTGAGGAAAGATGTCTGTTCTGACTTTCCTTGAAGCCTTCCTGGCCCATCTCTGGACCAGTGTCCTAGATTGAAGAATCCAGGCAGAAATCCTTGCTCCTGTGAAGTCAGTTGCAGAATTCCCAGTGAACTCAGTGAAGCAGAATCTCACACCAAGGTTTTGACATTGCACACTCAAAACTAGACTCTACATTCTCTTACACCATATGAGGTCACTTATCCCCACATAAAGAGGGAGAAAAATGCAACGCATTATCGGTTCCCTTTGTTTGCAATTTCAAATTTACCTTACACAAACTGTGAATGATCACACCAACTGCAGAGGAGAGTGAAGTGGTGTAAATTCTAGTAATGTTTCTAAGTTGGGAACGAAAAATTTGAGAAGTAGGGAAAGAATTAAAAGCCGATGTGGCTGTGCTAGATTGTTTCCCTGACTCTAGAGCATTTATTACCAGCTGCAAATTGTTAATTAAGTTTGTATTTTAACATGTGAATATGCTATAAAAATAATATTTCTTTGGAGAAAGTGCAACTTGAGTATATATCTGTAATAAACACACTCGTTTCTTCACACACACACAGGCACACACACAGAGCCCATGCACAGAATAGTAAGAAAGCTGTCAATGAAACACTGGAAGGCAGAGACAGAAATCAGATATTAATGGATTTGGAAGAGTAATGACAGACTTACTTTATTGTACTATAAACATTATCTTTAGACTTTTGAGAGATGTGATTTCAGGGAATTAGAACTATCAGTGTCAGTAAAAATTTTAATTTTTCAAACACGTAAATTTAATGATAAACTTATTTTCGTAAATTATATACATTTTTGACATTCTAAAATGGACAGTCACATCTCATGAAATACAATACATTCTTTCCAGTGTTCCCAAAGTAGGAGTTTCAAACTACCAAATCACAACGCCGAGTCACTTATTTTTCTGGGTTTTTTTAAGACAAGGTGTAGAGTTTTAAGACCAAAGCTGATTGACAATCACATCTTAACTGCTTTCCACTATGCCACCAATAATTTCACACAAATTTCCTAGAAAATCTCCTGGATCTAAATATTAGGTGGAGAGTAAAATATCCTAGCACTCCAACTCCAAGTCCTTTCTGATGTCCTAACAGGGAAATAAAAGCTATCCATACACTAGGCTGAATTAGGTAGCATTTATTCAAGTTGTACATACATGCTAAAACTGTATAGAAAAAATACACAGATCTCTAGGGAGCTCCTTCCCACCAGCATCCCAAATCATTCGCTTTTGTTTTTCTTTAAGAAATAGTTGTGAAAGTAGTTCACATTTGAGTTGGCACTAAAATGTAGATCTACTGAAAGTTGCCTTTAAATGCCCCCGTCCGGTTTAATACAAAACAAGCTGGCAAAATTAGTAAATGTGGGAAAAGATGTTTCACATTTAATTCTCTCAAAAATGTTTGTCTGATTCTTTCCTATTGTTAATAAATATAAAGTAAGCATATCAACAAAATAGATTTCTGTAGTCTCATACCAGAAAAATAGAAGAGTTAGAAGAACTGGCAATCTATGCAGGAAATTGTGATGCAGTATTTAGTCACAGATCGGTATATTGTTTGTCCTATATTTAACATAGTAATGACTCTGAAAATCATATCAATTGAATTTGTAGATGATACTAAATTGGGAGATGTTGTGAACAGTGAAAAGGACAGAGACTTAAATATTGGGATGTTGAGAATCCAGAAATACAAGCATGAAATAGAATTACATTCAAGTAGATCAAATTAAGGCTAGTACAACTAGGAAAATAATTAGAAACCACAGTGATGCTCAGCAAAGAAAAAAGTTATATTAAGTAAATTATTGGAAACAACGTGTTACTGCCTGAGAATTAATCTGGAAAGATTAGAAATTATTTTAATTTATACTTGGGTCACCCTCACAGGTAGTGAAAAGATGCATGTCTTAAAGCATGCACAATCTGCATGGGACTACATTCAGCAGACTTGAATTCCACAGAGGAAACAAAGTGAGTGGCACGTGAAAAATCAGCCCTCTGATGAATTCCATTTTAAAAAAAATCTGGCATGCACATGCAGCAAGGTTGCATTTATGGCAGTTGCTTACCCATGGGAAAGAGGAACAGCAGTATGGGTATATAAATACCATGGATGAGGACAGACCTTAGCAGACCGTACCTGTGCTATTTCTAGAATCCCTAAGCTGATTGGAAAGGAAGCCACTGAGAGGACCTCTGGAAAGAGGTCATAAGTTTAATAGGGTTAATTGGGGCTCTCTATTTGCCTTCAGAGACTTGCTCAAAGTTGTTGTACCATGCTGAAGATTTTCTGAACTTCTGGTGCTGTCGCAGAAAGTGGACAAGATCCTGTTCCTAAGATTATCCATAAATTAGGTTGTATAGCTAAGCTGTGGGAATAGGGACAGAAATACTTCAAAGAAATACACATGTTCCAATCAGAGTTAAGGCTATGGACAGGCAGAGGTCCTTTCAGTCCTCTCATAGAGTGTTGTGTTGCTAGGCAACATTCACAGTTTTAAATTACTGAAAAGTCTTTCACATCCTGAGGAATCACCATCCACAACCTGTACAGATGACTCAGAGCTCCTACTACAGAGAACAGAAGAACTTAACAGTGGCATGTAAACAAAGCTTACCTGCATCTTTTCTTATTCTGACACTGTCACAATTACATCAGGAAGATCATAAAGTATTTACAGTGATATGGAATCTTGTATTTAAACCCCATGTTATAACCGAATGTCAAAAAAACTTAAGAAAAAGAGGTTCTTCTGGAAAACAGCTTTCAGTGTGAAGTCATCAATGTAGTATTTCCTCAAATTTCCCAGAAATATGAAGACTGATCCTCTCATTTTCTGCAACTACTTTGCACTGGACAGCTAGAAGACTTCCAAGGTCAACTGTATCTAAGGGAAAAATGCAGGGATTTGTTGGGAATCCTCTATTGACACAAATCTCCTAGAGTAATAGAATCATAGAATTGCCTGGTTGGAAAAGACCTTTGAGATTGTTGAGTCCTACTGTATCTGACCACTAATAAACCAGATCCCTGAGAAACAAATCTACCCGTCTTTTAAACACTTCCAGGGACGGCGACTCGACCACCATCCTGCGCACCCCCTTCCAGCGCCTGAAAATCCTTTCAGTGAAGAAATTTTTCCTAATGTCTAGTCTGAACCTCCCCTGGCGCAACTTGAGGCATCAACCTCTCATCCACTCGGAAGAAGAGACCAGCACCCACCTCACCACAACCTCCTTTCAGACAGCCATAGACAGCGATGAGATCTCCCCTCAGCCTCCTCTTCTCTAGGCTAAACACTTCTAGTTCCCCCAGCCACTCCTTGTAAGGCTTGTTCTGCAACCCATTCAACAGTTTTGTTGCCCTTCTCTGGACATGTTCCAACACCTCAATGACCTTTTTGTACTGACGGGCCCAGAACTGAACACAGTACTCAAGGTGTGGCCTTACAAATGCCCAACACAGGGGCACAATCACCTCCCTGGTCATGTTGTTTCTAATACAGGCCAAGATGCCATTGGCCTTCTTGGCCACCTGGGCACGCCGCTGGCTCATATTCAGCCAGCTGTCAACCAACACCCCCAGGTCCTTCCAGGCAGATTTCCAGCCACTCTTCCCCATGTCTGCAACGCTGCAGGGGGTTGTTGTGTCCCAAGTATATTACCCGCACTTGTCCCTGTTGAACCTCATCCTGTTGGTCTCAGTCCATGGATCCAGTCTGTCCAGATCCCTCTGCAGAGCCTCCCCTCCTTCAAAGAAGATCAACACTTCCACCCAGCTTAGTGTCATCTACATGTGATATAAAAGCTTCTATTGCGTGTCCCAGTCCTCCGACTAACATGTGGTATGTGACTGAAAAGAAGGTGACAGATATGGCCTAGGCCACCTATATGGATATCTTGTCTTTGGATGAAGTTTCAGCTAAGTGACCTATGATTTGGGCAACTAGACCTGCGACAGGTATTCGCTGAAATGTCAGAGCTTCATATTATTATTACATACACACACAGACAAAACAGTTATGAATAAACTCAATGAGTCATAATAATACTAAAATAAAGTCTCCCCAAATTGTCTCATTGTATAGTCAGTCTCTGCACTTCCCATTCAATCATAGGTTAATAGAAAGAAAAGTAGTGCAGGGGCAGAGAGAGAACTTGTGTAGACACCTCACATTCACGTTTAATTCTATGTGCCTGGCCTCTTTTGAAAGGTAAAGGGTATGGATTTTTTTTTTCACCCTTGATAGAACATGGTTTGTTCACTAGTATGCCTACAGAGACAAGGGAAGGAGGGAAAAAGATCTTTGGAATCTATAAATACTGAGGAAATTTCTATTATTTGCAGTTTGAAATGAAGATCATATGCTTTTCTATAATTTTCTATTTGGTTTAGTTTGATCAGTTATGATGGATTTGTTGCAGGACTCATTCAGTAAAACTCTATATCTTGGGTAATAGAGGAAACCAGATTATATCAAAATTAAAACAATAAAGTATTTTAAAATAAATTTATGTAAAGAAAATTATTGAACAGTATTTACGTCTATTGCTGATAAGAATAAAAACTGAGTAGGGGCTTAAATTAATAGTTGCTACCAGGAAGACTTAGATTGGACCTGAAGAGAAACCTTGGAACTGTAAACCCTTCAATCCTTCAAAGTGGCATAGGTAAGACCTGGGACAAGTTCTCTAAGGAGGCTGCAGCATCTTCATTAGAAAATTTCTAGGAACAGGTTAATTTCTCTGTGATGCCTATGTCCTTTGTGCTTCAAAACTCATTTAAGCTACTGAGAACCTTCTCTATTTCTTTTTGTTGTTCTTCAGAAAAACATCAAATGCTGATAAATCTCATGAATTCTACTCAAATTACCAGTATGAGAAATTAAAAGTTGAAGTCATTACCAGTCATTACTGGTTGGAATTTGGATATACCGGACTTGACAGCAGCCAGCACCGTGACACACAACCAAGTAGCTAGAGAGACAAGCTGAGCCAGCACCTCACGAGGCGAGTTTCACTTGTCCATGGCAGGGCAACCCAACACAACCTAAGTGGCAAATCCAACAGTGGCCTGCCCCTTGACCTCCACTGGGAAGTATGACTTCCTGAGGCAACAGACACACTAACGTGTCCTTGACACCAACAAACAAAGCAAGTATAGCTGACCTGTAGACCATGTAGGCAAGCAAATACACCTTCAAACATGTCTCAGATATCAGCTCCTGCTTTAGGAGTTGTGTTTGCTGATTATGCTTCCCAACCTTCTCCTTCAGAGGAAGCTGAACTTTCCCTTTATCCTTCATTTTTTCTTTAGTCTGTGTCTCCTCGGGAACAATAGGACAGAGTTGTTAAAGGAGATGATACTCACCCAGAGGGTTTATAAGCACGAAGCCTTCCCGTCAAGCCTCACAAACTAAACACATGAACACACACATGCAAGTCAGTGAGTTTAATTAGCAGGCTACGGTTTCAGGCTGCAAATTCTTTTTGACTTTTGGAGCTTGTTCTTTTATGGACGCTAATGTTGTATTCTTAACCCAGATACACTTGATAACTGAAGCTGAATCTACTGGTGCAATTTATGCAAGTTCCCCGAGGTCCTGAGGAGATACATATTGCATAGATTCCTGCTTTCCTTTTTTCCTAAAATTTTACTACCACCAGTTTACATAGGCCATGGGTTTGGTAGTGTGAAAATTCACGACTTCCAAATGGAGGGAGGTATTATAATTGCATCACCTATTTCTTAAAATGCATCAATTCCATTTCTATGATGTTTGTAGAACTGCCAACTGAACTATAGGGTTGTAACACAACTAAGAATATATGCTCATGTGAGTCTTAAGATGGAATCATTCTTTCAGAAATAAAGCAATTTCATTTAAGTCAAAATAAGAATGAACAAATTAGCAACAGATTAAGCATATGGAACCTTTCAAATTTGCCTAAATGTGCAGGGCTATTAAGAAAAGATGTGTTTTCTTCTATTGGTATTTAAGTCTAATATTTATTTCACCACAGATGAGCTTCACCAAGCAGCAGGAGAAATAGCCAAAAGAAAACAATTTGCTTTTCTGTTCAATAAATGAACTATATGTTCTGTATTTCAAAGAAGGTGAAAACTAATACTGTGCTAATCCTGCCAGGCATGGTCTGTGTGTGATTAGACAACTAAGCCCTGAAATTTGGTTTACAAAGTTCTGGAAGTGATGCAACTCTGATAGGTTCAAAGGAGACTAGTGAACTCAGTGAACTCAAACTTCCAAGTCCAAACTTCTGACATGGCACTTTGGGGCCTTCCTAGGCCCATCAATGAATTTTGGCTCCCACTTTCCTAATACTACGCCAGAACATGGAATCTGATATATCTAAGACAGATACTCTTCAGACAAATTACGCGAACACCACCCATATCTACCTCTTTCTCTTTTGCTGAATTATCCTGATGCCAGGTGGCTATTCTTTATGCAAAACAAGTATTCAGAGATGCTATTCCGCATGGATTGCCAGCCTTTGAAACCAGAATGTCCTCTGGGGACAAGGTGTGGGCAGGATGTTTCTCCAGCCATTACAATACAAGCTCTGTCATAGTTTCTAGCCGTGTGGATTTCTGTTACTCTAGAAATAACCTAGACACTGTAAGGCCCCTCTGTCACAGAACTTCTGGAGTGCACATTTTCCCATTCTTGCCTTAGTATTTTACAAGGCATATTTCCTTTGCCCTGCCTCTTACTAGAAGAAGTCTCTGGAGTGAGGATCAGGTAGTTGCAGTGGAGATTCCCACAAAACCTACTGATGACTTTATTTACATCATCTCTTTCTTAGCATTCTTCTTCTGGTCCCATTTTTCCAGATATGCTATGTGGCCTCCAATTAAATTACCTCCAGTGCACACTTCCTTATCCAATCTTACTTCATTTTGTGATGTGAACCTCTGCATCTCTTTTTCTGCTCCCCCTTTTTTCCAGTCTTCCTTCACAGAATCACAGAATCACTTGTTTCACTATGATGGGCAGCTATTCTCTTTCTTCTCCTGTAACCTGGATGAGGTCATAAGGACAGGAATAACGAAGAAGAGGGACCAAAGAATGAATTTTAATCTGAAAAATGGGTCAAAAGGTCTGTTCTGAAGAGGTATTGATGAAAAGTCAGGCTCCATAGGGACTTAAGCAAGCTAATAAGGACAATAAGGGGGGGGTATTTTTTCCTCCAATGAAAATTTTATAGCATTTCAGGACAAAAAAAAAAGGAGGCAGATATGTCCCAAATTAGGATGAAAAGCTAAAGTGTATGTTTTCAAAAGTGTTTTTAATTACTGTGAACCGAATGTTTTACGTCAACAACTTAAAATATTTTGTTTTGATTTATTCTATTTTTAAAACTCTGTAATATAAATTGTGTTTTGAAAGAAAAAGTCATTTAATAACAGCAGTTGGAAACTCCTCACTCTATAAAAGTTGAACTAAGATATTTCATTTAAATGAAAACACGTTTTCTAAAAGAAATATCTCGAGTAAACAGTATTTTCCAGTGGAAAGGGGCTTCAACCCTACAGTTTCTTTAGCAGCTCTGCTCTCTGTTTTCTTCCAACACAGTAACAACAGGTGTCTACCCTGCTGTTAATGCTAATCATGCATACTGTGTGCTGCCATGACTCCTACCAGTAATGGTGAGATTCTTCATAGTTCGTGCTTGCTGGGATTGAAGACACCAAAAACCACTTCGTCTCACTTCACCCTGCAAAATTCTTGCCAGACCCGCAGTCTGTGCTTCCTTGCAGGCAGACATACTGCATTCAACATACTCCAGCTGCTTCATCAGTTGCTGGTGAAATAACCACATCTAAGAGCAATGACAACCTGTGAGGTTGCATCCAAGGTGTTTCCTACCTGAACCCCAGACCAAATCTTACTAGTGCAGCACTATGTCCTTCCATTTGTAGCTTTGTGAAAGACCGTCTTGACCTTGACTGGGTCTCACAAAGCTGGAGAAAGTATATCAGACCTATATATATTGATGCTTATGTCTGGATAGAAATGTGATGAGACATTAAGGAATGTTGTTCAGATATAACAGTTGATTTCTGAAACCTGTTTGCCTAGAAGAGACGGCTTGATAAGTAGAGAAGGGATAAGAGGAAGGAGAAGAAAGCTTGCAAAGAATTTATCCCAAACTTCTGAATGTATAGTGGCAACACACCAAGGAAAAATTCAGCATTTGCAGATATAGACATATTTTCTCAGAAATTCTTATTCAATTTTTATCGAAATGAAAAAGTAGTTTCTGCTTCACCATGGTATATGCCCATATTTGTATAGAGAAGCCTGAGAGAAAACCAGTAAAAAGTCAACCACATCCAACTGTAACAGATGACCAAGAATTACATTTTTATAACTATATTAAGAAGAAACATCTTGCCAAAAATGTGTAATTGCAGAGAGAAGGAACATGCAGTAATAAAGTTGATCTTTAAGCTCTGTGGATTCAAATACTATGTCATATTAAAAAATGGTACTGCAAAGGTCCAACTATGGCTGAAATTGTTATCATTCTCTTGAATAGAGAAGTCCAGTCATTTCATTTAAATTATGAATGACAAAACTGTTTTGGGAGAACTGGAACTTCTCCATTTTAACTTCAATTGTTTTGGATTGGTTGCTGTTTCACAAAACTTGCACTATTTAATAATTCAGCACTCCCATTCTGTCAATGCAAGCTTTAATTGAACTCAGAGAGTACTGAACATTCAGTGTCTCACTCAAGCCAAAATTATGCTCAACGATAATCACCGACACAACTCAAAAGGAGTACTTTAGAACGAACTCTTTACCTATGTGCACACATCACGATGTTCCATAAGAAAACTCAGTTGTCTCACAATCATATTCCTCACTTGTGCATTACAATCCAGAAAAGCAGAAACACACAGCAATTCATCAGACTAGTGCTTTCACTCTCTTGTGTACTTAATATCAGATTCTGCTCTGCTACAGTCCATGGGATTTGGCCATTATATAGATAGATAGCCACAGAACAGCTGTGTTCATCTGGAAGCATCTCTCTGGGTTGTTTTTTTTTTTTCATTTTCATAGTTAGCAGAATCTGTATCCTAGAGTAATAATTAACCCTCTGAAGAACCTCTGCTGCAGATCTTATACACATCACAATAACGGGTACATTTAATATCTTTCTGGAAAGAGCAGAACTATGTTATCATACCTCATCTGAGGCAAATCTTCAGTCCATGCTTAATATTTTGATACCACTTGTACTAATACAGAAATATAGCCTATGCCTAATGCTTGACATAGGAAAGGTGCAGAGTAGCAAACCATTAATCGTGATAATAAGTCTCTTTTCACAGTATCAGCTAATTGCTCATCATTCTACATAATCATTACATTTCACAGTTATACTGGATTTGTTTCTGTTTCTTCCATGCAGAACTATGTAAAAGTTGAGCTCTAGGGCACAAGTCAGAGACTTGGGCTGTTTAACACCTATGCAGAAATATTTGCACTAGGTAAAGTGCACACATGAAGTGCTCAAGCGCAGGAGCAGTCTCCACAGGACCATCACATCTGGGGTAGACGTGAGAAACTCACTGAGAGGGGTAAGAGGTGTGACCTTAGAAAGATTGTATAATGAAAAAAATTCCAGACAGCCACCTTTGAGATGGTGATTGACAGATCTTATCAGCTACAGGCAAGTGTTCTCTGAGACAGCTAAACATAGCTTTAGAAGAACCTTATATGAGGGCAGCAACAAAGACCAGCAATGAGTGCAGAAATATAATATTAGAAAATCCAAACTTTCAAAATTTTCAAGTCAATTTTCCTAAACACTACAAAATTTCGACTTTATCACTTTTTTAATTTCCTTCTGGATTTTGAATCTTGACTATTTTTTTCCCATTTTCTTCCTCACCGAGATATCTGAAAGCAATGATTTAACAAAATAACATCATGCTTCTTAGCTATTCACATGACTTCAGGAAACAGGGCTTTTAAAAATTATTGCATATTCTGAAGTATGTAATAAAACTTCAAGAGTTCATAAACCTGAATATTTATTGAAGGATTTTAAAGATGCTTATTCTTCATGGACAGATTAGAACATGCTTTGCATTTGGTGTTGCTGCTGACCCAGCAGCTCATTTCACTATACAGGCTTTAAGAGTGTGTAGGTCATATGAAAGCTACAGGTGACTTAGTACCATAATATGGTATATGACTTCCTTCAAGGTTTAAACCTGGGCTATCACGGTTATAGATGCTGAAGTCCTGGGAAAGAAGCCAGGTCACTGGAATACATCCTTTCCAACCCGAAGTATTGAACAGAAGACTGGTTTGTTGGTTTTGGTGAGCGTGTTTTGATCCTTTACTAATGTTACTGGGTTCTATACTTCAATTTGATTTTTGTGTGTATGTTTCAAATCATACTATTAAAAGCTTTCTTTTCAAACAACTGAGCCTGACCTAACAAGATCATCCTCAATTAGAAGAAATGCAGGAAAACTTGACACGGATGTTGCTTGTGCTTCAGGAATACAGATAAGGAATTACAATTGTCATTTAAAATCAGAATAGAAGAGCAGGGAAACTTTCATTCTAATTTCTTTCTTCTACCCTGTACTCACACACTTCAACAAACCAGAAATTAGCTCATAGGTTGTTGGAACTGTAGCTCCTTGGACTTCTACTTCAATGCTCAGATACTTCAAATGTGCTTCCCTGAGTCATGGACAATGGGAAAATTCTTCTGATGCTTTTCCACACATGAACCAAAGGGCAGCAATGTGCTTCTAAATATACCCATCAATTTGTTCTGAATGTGTTCACCCTTTCTGTAACACTTTAATAATGGAAACTATCACACCAGAAATTCAAATAATTCCGTAACATCCCTTTTCTAATTATAAATACTGGGCCATATATGCTCTGTTTTCTCTATCTTTCTTCCATTTTGCCAAAGGCTATTGTCAAAAACCTTGTTATCTTTGTTACTGCAAGATCAGCTACTACAAATAAAGTATTTACAATTGGTTTACGTTTTCTTTGTAAATATGCAACAAAAGAGAACAGAAAATGTCTTTTGGCATTTTGTATGTCATTTTCACCCCAAAACGTACAATTTAATAATATTTAATTAGTCTTCAGGTGCATCAGGGTTCAGAGTTGCTCTGTGCTTCTTGAATACTTGAAAGCAATGCTGACAATAAAAAATATTATTGGAATTTATAAAACCTTTGGTTTTATTTAAAGCCATTTTCTCCTGCTTGGAAAAAAAAAAGAAAAAAGCACCACCTTTTGCACATATTTATATGTATATGTATATCCTTATGCTGACAGAACGAGCGTTTCTCTGTATATCTCTAAAGGTACAACCTGTTTCTAACCCTTGAAATTCCATTCCATTCATTAGAAATCAAGAGCAAGAAATAATGATTCTCCCTCAAAAACAGTGCTGTGTGGAAAAAGGCAGGGCAAAACCCTTTCTGATAACAGAGATGGAATATTAAAATAGCAGTTACCTAAAAGCGAAGGCTCTAAGTGTAACAGTAACCGCAAGGAGAAAATTAATGTTATTAGAAATCTTTCTCATTCTCACAGTTTAGATGTGATTCCTGCTGTGAAAACTTTTGAAAATATATATTTTTGGATATAGAGAGCAGCAAATGATACTTTTCAAATGAGAAGGTACAGCACAGAGAATGCTCTGCAGCAGAGTCTGTCTTTGTAACAGCAGGATCGCATTAAAGCATAACTTATTCAGGAAGCCCAGGTGCCCTATGGAAACCTAAGTATTTGATTGAATGCTTCAGCCCCATAAAGCCACTAGCAATATAAAGTTATCAGCAATATCAGGGGTTTTTTATACATATAAATTCATCAGAAATAAAGCTCTACATAGAACAGCAGATCCTCTTTTACTACGAAGGGCATGATACATACAGTTACTGTCAATGAAAACAAAAAACCTGTCACTGTCATCAATAATATTCTACTGTATTGCATGACATTAAATGATTTAGAAAATATCATTGTGTTGTAGAAATGGACACCCACTAATATCTAGAAAAGTACTATGTACTCCTTGACTTCCGTTCATGTGACTGAATAAAAGAAATAACATTTATTTTAAAACAAATCACAGTATCACAGTATCACAAGGTTGGAAAGGACCTCTGAGATCATCAAGTCCAACCTATAACCCAACACTAACACCAACACTAACACCAACCATCATCTAAACCATGGCACGCAGTGCCTCATCAAGTCTCCCCTTAAACACCTCCAGGGTCGGTGACTCCACCCCCTCCCTGGGCAGCGCATTCCAATGGCCAATCACCCTTTCAGTGAAGAACTTTTTCCTCACATCAAGCCTAAACTTTCCCTGACGAAGCTTGAGTCCATGCCCTCTGGTTCTGTCACTGGTCACCTGAGAGAAGAGACCAACCCCTGCCCGACTACAACCTCCTTTTAGGTAGTTGTAGAAAGCAATGAGGTCTCCCCTGAGCCTCCTCTTCTTCAGACTAAACAGCCCCAGCTCCCTCAGTCGCTCCTCGTAGGGCTTGTGCTCCAGCCCCTTCACCATCTTCGTTGCCCTCCTCTGGACACACTCCAGTATCCTGACATCTTTCCCAAACTGGGGGGCCCAGAACTGTACACAATATTCAAGATGAGGCCTGACCAGTGCTGAGTACAGGGGGACGATAACTTCTCTGGTCCTGCTCGCCACACTATTCCTGATGCAGGCCAGAATGCCATTGGCCTTCTTGGCCACCTGGGCACACTGCTGGCTCATGTTGAGCTTCCTGTCAACCAGCACTCCCAGGTCCCTTTCTGCCTGACTACTCTCCAGCCACTCTGTCCCCAGTCTGTAGCTCTGCATGGGATTGTTGTGTCCAAAATGAAGTACCCGACATTTGGCCTTATTAAACATCATCCCATTAGAATCGGCCCATCTCTCCAATCTGTCCAGGTCCCTCTGTAGGGCCATCCTACCCTCTAACAGATCAACCCTTCCTCCCAGCTTGGTATCATCTGCAAACTTGCTGATGATGGACTCAGTCCCCTCATCCAGATCATCAATAAAGATATTAAACAGGATGGGACCCAACACCGATCCCTGGGGGACACCACTGGTGACCGGCCGCCAACTGGATGAGACACCATTCCCCACCACTCTCTGGGCTCGGCCATCCAGTCAATTCCTAACCCAGCACAGAGTGCTCCCGTCTAAGCCACGGGCTGCCAGCTTCCCTAGGAGTCTACTGTGGGAGACAGTGTCAAAGGCCTTGCTGAAGTCCAGGTATACCACATCCACAGCTTTCCTCTCATCCACCAGGCAAGTCACATGGTCATAAAAGGAGATCTGGTTGGTCAGGCAGGACCTACCCCTCCTAAACCCATGCTGGTGGGACTGATCTCTTGACCGTTCTGCAGGTGCCGCATGATTTCACCCAGGATTATCTGCTCCATGATTTTACCTGGGACCGAGGTCAGGCTGACAGGTCTGTAATTACCTGGATCATCCTTACGGCCCTTCTTGTGGATGGGCATCACATTGCCCAACTTCCAGTCTTCCGGGACCTCTCCGGTGAGCCAAGACTGCTGAAAGATGATGGAGAGCGGCTTAGCAAGCTCATCCACCAGCTCTTTCATCACCCTAGGATGGATCCCATCCGGCCCCATAGACTTATGAGGATCCAAGTGGCTCAGCAGGTCTCTAACTTCCTCCTCATGGATTGCAGGAGGGCCATATTTCACTCTGTCCCCATCAACCACTTCAGAGGACCAACTGTCAAGCGAGCTGACATCCTTACTGTTGAAAACTGAGGCAAAGAAGGCATTAAGTACCTCAGCCTTCTCTGCATCTTTGGTTAATATATTTCCCTCCACATCCAATAAGGAGTGGAGGTCGCTGCCGCCCTTCTTTCTGCCATTGATATATTTATAAAAACTCTTCTTATTATCCTTAACTGAAGTGGCCAATTTGAGCTCCAGCTGGGCTTTTGCTTCCCTGATTTTCTTCCTACACGACTTAACAACATCTTTGAACATGACCTGGCTTACGTCCCCTTCTTTCCAACGACAATACATCCTCTTTTTCTTACTTAGCTCCTTCAGAAGCTCCTTACTCGTCCAGGTTGGCCATCTGCCCCTTTGACTCTTCTTACAACACATGGGGACAGCCCGCTCCTGTGCCTTCAAGATTTCATTCTTGAAGTGCATCCAGCCTTCCTGGACCCCCTTGCCACTAAGAACTATTTCACAGGGTACTTTCCTGACCAGTTCCTTAAATAATCCAAAATCTGGCTGCCGAAAGTCCAGCATCGATGTCCTGTTCCCGGCTTTTCTTGTTACATTTTTTACAGAAAACTCAATTATCTCATGATCACTACACCCCAGACAGCCTCTGACCACAACATCACCCACCAGCCCTTCTTTGTTTGTAAACAGCAGGTCAAGAAGAGCCTCACCCGTGGTGGGCTCACTCACCAGCTGTGACAGAAAACAGTCCTCAATACACTCTAAGAACCTCAATCCTGATACAAAAAATGGCACAAGCAGTTACCACACAGTCAGACAGATTGAGGACTGTGGTCTGCTAGCTAAGTAAGTGCACTATTTCTGGTGCAAGTAACCAAAAACCTTTACCCATTCTGTAAGAACATCAGAAAAGCATACTCAACACACAAAATGAAGCACAGTAGCTAGCTAGAAAAATATATGTTAATAATGTTTTTATATTTTGTAAAGCCAAATATTTAGCTTGGCTGAATATATGCATTTAATTATCCAGCCTTACAATACAGTGTAAACCCAGATTGCTTTCCAGATTACTTTATATTTTTTATAAAGTAATGTTTTTTAACCATGAATTGTGCAGACATTCAGTGAGTGAGTTTCAATGCTACAAACATTATTTTGCATTAACACTGTCTAATATTTTCAAAAATCAAATCATCTAAAGGAGATTTCAATACAGAAATAGAAAAGAAGACTCGTTATGACATTAGTCATTACCTATCTTCTTTTTAGTGTACTTTTGTGTGATCTAAATGGAATATGATCCTTACAAACTTGTTCTTAATATTCAAGTAAAGAAGAAGGTAATAATGCACTTCAACTCCAAGATAATTCACTACCAACACAATTTTTTTCACATAAAATCTTTGACAATATAGACATAAAGTGGTAATAAGAACTATTCCTCCCCTTCTAGTTCTTCTGAAAAATTCTGCTTTCTCAGAAACAGCCCTATAAAAGAAGAGCGTTGAGTAAAAAGCTTGCTTAACTAATTTTTAAAGGAAAATCTGAAATCAATACTTTTGAAATCAAGTGCATATTGATTTTGTCATTTTCCACTTAAAAAATAAACTGGTTGAGTAAATTATATAAAGCTCTCAATTCTTAACACAATCTTTAAGACTCTCAGATCTAATTCCTTCTATGTCTGGTCAATTTTACTGCTCTGACTAGTCCCTAGTTAAAAAGATTAGTTCTGATGGTAAAACCATGCACATGCAAAAGTCTTCAAGTTTTAACATTCTTTGTTCCTAAGCAATTTTTTATGAAAAACTATAACAGTTATAGCAGCTGTACAATCTCCATCTCAAAGTCAGGTGAAATGAAACAATACCCCCTCATTTGGACAGACTTTGGCTATAGAACAATTACAGGATGGTTTTAATACCCTGAAAACTCTTTATAAATATCTATTTTAATGCTGGTTTAAATACAGGTGGTATGTGCCTGCTTTCTAGGATAAAGATTTTTTTAATTCTTTTTCATGCCAGGACTTGTAAGCTTTCCATTCCTAGCTCTCACTTTGACTTCAGTAAGGGCTCTGGAGAAAGGAATAGCATAACCAAGCTCTTAATGAAATTTATTAAAATCCTGATGATATACAACCCAATTAAGGAATACCTCTCCATTCCATGAGAGCTTTTTACGTTCCCTATAAAACATTTTCTTCCTCACCACATAAAACTTACTGTATGCAATGTCATCTGTCAATATGAAGTACTAGCCTTAGAAATGAAAATGGGGTAATTAAATTTACAAGATATTGCTGATTCAATAATGAAAAGATAATACTAATTGGCTAAAGAATTTTCGAGCAACTTTCAATCATGTAATTATCCACATCGGGAAAACTACAGCAATAGTGTGATATGCTAGTTTCTAAAAGTAGGATCTTTCTTATATCATTTGCTGGTACAGTACTTCCCTTAATGCATTTCTGCCTGGTTTGAACTTTTCTACATAATAACAAACAATAAAAACACTAACCATGTTTCCTAAGCATCTTGCATTCTGCATTCTTATAAAGGCATTTTTTTAATGCTAGTTTTGCGACTGCTTGGTTTCAAATGCAAGATCTTTTAATCCAGGCAACCACAGTCCTATACCGTGAGCATAATCAGCACCTCTCTCTTTCAGATATATATGACACATATTAGAGCACAACCTCCCTGCTTTCATTAAGCTGAACCTCACAACAAACAGCTCTCCAGTTCTGACACAAACCTAGTCCCATGCCTCAACCCAACTCTTTAACATCTTAATTCAAGTCTGAGTTGTCTAGCCAGAGTTCTGCATGTTTTTGATAGAGCTACATTTCCAGAAATCAATCAAACAAACAAATGAACGCACACCCCAGAAAATAAACAAAAGAAACCCAAGCAAAAAAACCAAAAGCCTTAACGATTAAGCTTTGTGTAGTTAGACATTTTATATTTTTTATATTGATATAGTCTACCCTCTTCTCCACAAGTGCCTCTCTAAGTCATGAACTTTTTTCTTTTCTATGTTTTCAGCCAGACCACTTATGCATCTTTAAACACCAGTCAGATATGGCTTCAAAAATGTATTTTTTCTCATGAAGAATATCCTGAGTGAAAGCATACACAACCCCACTCATATAATTCTTAAACTTGTTTCTTCTTGTGACACTAGGTTTTCCACTGTTTTATATCCAACTGGACTTGCATGAGGAGAAAAATATTATGGAAATGCAATGTGCACTTTCTGTGTCTGTATATACTTGCAAAACCAGAGTTAAAAGACAACAGAAAAGATTGTCCCTAAGTCATAGTCATTCACACAAAGTTCTCTTAAATAGTTCAGGGAGTTTTCTAGAGAAAGATATCTTCTTTTCTTGCAATAAATGTAAAATTACCGGTAAACTCTATCAGGAGCTCCACCAGAAAATCCCTATTTGGAATTCCACTTGTTATTTCTACACACTACAACCTTTAATATACTCACAAATGTTACAATTTATCATCTCTAGAGCTGCTCAGTATAATCATCTTCCACATATCATCATATCAGATTCAGGTAGGTGATTCCTCTCAAACATCCTTTGTTTCTAAAAGTGCTGTTTTCAACACCAGAAACCAAATAAGTAAGGCAAAGTAGAGAATTATTTTATTCCTTCTCTCCTTTCACCTCTGTGTATTTAATTATTGGCAGCTTTACATTTGTTCTGCATCCGGGAATAACACTCAAATAGTGCTCAGACAATGATGGCAGTCTGAGTAACTTCTGACACTCCCATGGTATGTGAGTTTCTCTTTTGTGTCTCTCTGTCTTTGTCTGTGTGTCTATGTGTGTCTATGTGTGTTTGTGTGAAGAGAGTGGGAAATGAGAGGTGGGTAACAACTGTAAAATACCACTTAGTTTTGACAGAGCTATTAAAACTACTTGTGACTCAATACACAATTTTTTCTTAATTCTGAGATTAAGGTTACTTGGTCCCTTCTTTCTTTCTCTGTGCATAAAGATCTTTGAATTTAGCTTCTGCCTCAGTTGTAGAAATTCCTCTATTAGCAGCCATCTTGTGATTGCTCCCAATTCAATTTTTTCACAACTAAGGCAAACCATAAAAAAGTCTGCATACATCCCACAGTATTTTACACTCAAACTGATCAGATAGGGACTGGGTAAGCAAATAAGGTGGGTGAAAAAAAGAATTGAATTGCTGGCTCAAAGGGATCAGTAGTACAAAGTCCAGCTGGCAGCAGTGTCCTTCAAAGGCAAATAACAAAAACTAATTCATGCATTCATTAACAGCCTGGATGGTGGTTTTCTTCACAAGTTTTCAGATTATAGTAAATTGAACAAAGTGATTCATCTCCTGAGAGGTGGGGCTGCTATTCAGGAAGACCTAAGCTTGAGTACTGGAGTAATGAATCTGTAGAAATTCATTAACCTCTACAAGGAAAAAAGCAAACTCCTGTACTTTGGTAGAATGCAGTGATAGAACCTGTGGTCCAAGCAACAGAAAGCAGTTTTGCCAAAGAGAATCTGGTGGTCCTCCTGGGCAATGGTTTGAACGTGACTCTGTAGCACATTCTTGCTGCAAAGGCCAACCAGCAGGTTGAAGAAAGCCATTCTTCCACTCTATTTAGCTCTTCTGAGACTAATCTAAAGACCTATGTCTGGTTTTGGACTCCCCAGTTCAAAAAAGACATTTATACATAAAGGCAGTTGAGCAGAAGACTATTACCATGGTTATGAGGATTTAGCTCTTACGTAGAAGGAAAGGATGAAAGAAATTGACTTGTTCAGTCATAAGCAGCAGAGGCAGAAGATGTTATTGCTGTAGACAACTGCCTAGAATCAGGTTATAGTGAAGACAGAACTAGAATCTTCTTGGAGGTACAGAGCAATAAGTCGAGAAGCAACAAACAAAAGTTGTGACAAGGGAAATTCCGATCAGATACTGGCGATCAGAGGAAATCCCTTCACAATGTCAGTCAAGTGCTACAAAAGATTATTCAGAAAGGCTGGAAATGTCCATCCTTGGAGATTTTTTTCAAAACCTGACTGAATAACACCTTAAGCAAATGGTTTTGAAGTTGACCTTGCTTTGAGGAGGTAGGAGGACCAGAAGATTTCCAGGGATTCTGTTTATACTATCCTACAACTCAGTGATTAATTTTAACACCATAACCAACTTACCTTTAATACCATCCCTACTGACCAGTGCTCACATGCCTTTATTACTTTTCTTCCCTGTATACATACATCTGCAATTGCTTTAGTGGTTTGATGTGTGTGGGAAGTTCTCTTTTTTTTTTATAATTTCTTTTGCAAAAATTGACTCAATCTTGACTTTTAGCAATTCTTGTTTACTCCTGCTCCTTCTGGCTCCCAAGTTACAGTTTTCTGTACTGAACAATCCATATTCCTCCACTACTTTTCAGAATTCTGTTTGTTTCAAAATTATCTTTGAAGTAAAATACTCATCAATTTACCTCAATGATCTTACTAATTAAATCATATGAAACCATTGTATGCAAGAGCTTTCTGTAGGTTTTTATAAACTTAACCTCAAGAAAACTAAAGCCTTGGCCACATTTTTGTCCCTGATATCTTCAGACCAGTTAGTGCTGAAAAGAAGTTTCCTACATTTCTCAGTTTTGTTACTGAAATTAAAAAACCCAGCTACATCTTGAGGAAAGTAACTGTTTTCACCTCAAAGCAAGAGGTGAAAACAAATAAAAATTATAACATGACTAGGAGTGCTGGGCAGCATCTGACATTAGAACTCATATATTCCTACAAGCTCAGGTGGAGTGTTAATACTTGATGCGTGCTCCTTATATTTTCTACAGCAACAGAATAGCTCTCAAGACAGTGCTCCCTGGGTTGTCTCTCAAAGGGAATAATTTTCTTTTTATGAGGTAATAAGGCAGAGGGACAACATAGCCTTCCCCTCTCTGGTAATTTTAAAGAGTTTTTCCTCTCTGTATGCTCTCAGTGGGAATAGTAGAACTCTGAAAAAAGATTGGAAATGATACATTGAGGCATTCCGTGTGAGCTTCGAACATTATACTGTGGGCACAGGAGAACTGACATTTTGTCCCTGCAAATATCCCAACCATCTCTCCCCAGTGGCTCCAGAGCCTCTCACTAATGTGGGTGCGTCTTCACCTCACAGGTTCATAATCACTGGCCAGACAAAAGAAAGGCCGAAGCACCTTAAAAATTGTCCTACTCCAGTTGCTGCCTCTTAGGTCTGAATTTTGGAGAACAGCTCATTCTTTCAGTCCTCAGAAAACTTCAGAGAGGCTTTTTGAAAGGCCACTGCTGGCCAGATTATCAAAAGTGCATAACTCCCAGCAGATTTTACCACCCTCAGTGGGAGCTATCAGCTACTAAGCCCTTTCGAAAACATATCCATATAAAAATTTAAAACTAATTGAATTCAATTTATCCTTTGGCCTGCATTCCTGACAGCTGCAATTAGAGTATTATACCTCAAGTTTGTGGATCCACGAGCAGCATCCCTCTCTGAGAAAAGACCAAATGGTCTAAGATGGTAGGAGGATTTCTCCACTGCAGTTCATCTCTTAGCAGGCACCTCTGCTGAACACCTGGGCTCCACCTAGGCTTCCTAGGGTTCATTGCTTAATTTTCACCAGGCTAGATATGTTTTATTATGTTTGCCTGGATTTTCTGCCTCCCCTACTTTCACCAAAAGCCATCCAGGGATACAAAGCAGCCCTGTAAACACAGCATACTCATTTTCCCTACAAAGCACTCCTAATGAGGCTGATTGATCCACTTCCCCTTTGAAGTGTTAGTTCTCCTTGTCAACAGGTAGCAGTGTCTCACAATTCTGACGACTTCGTTGAACAGCTAGGAACCATGAAATGAAGAGCTGTGCTAATGCTTTGTACTCTTTTGGGAACACTTTTAAGTAAGCATCAGGTAGAATGGCTGTTTACTACTAAGAATTTGACCACCTAAGGCCTTTCTGCCTTGGATGACTTCTACGATGTCATAACTGCTTCTTCCATTAAACAAAACATTTAGATAAATAGAAGTGACTCATCGCATCACCATATCCTATTATCTTTGTTTTCCTTTAATTATTGCCCCAAAAACTGAGTTATAACTGACTCAAGAGAGAGCAGCAGGGATATTCAGAATTACTGCAGAGCAAGGGTTTAACTTGTGCTTCTAATCCCATCAGAAAAGCTTAAACCACTTCACTATTAGTTACACAATCTAGGCCTAAATTAAAGACAGTACTACACTGAAATTGCAACCTTCTGTGAGACACAGATTTTGAAAATAGTATTTCAATTAAGTGTTTATGTGACCACTAGCTAAAAACCAAGAATGTGAATTAGACTCCTGTTTAAAACAGTAATACTGAGCAGATACAATCAGAGTTGTTAAAATTCACCAGAGAATTAAAAGGTTAATTCTAACATTTCAAGTCTACATAAACTATTCCAAAGCTCCTATTGGTGCTGAATGGCCAGACTAGAATCTAACAGAGTAGAAGGAATTAATATGTCACTTAATATTTGGTAAGTTCTAAGTGACAAAAAAACCTTTGTTCATATGTTAAAAACAGTGTTGAAATGCTTGGAACAGAAAATAGCTGCACTGGAATTGCAATAGTAGCTTCATTTTTCATCAGTGGACAAGCTACAATTGCGTTTTGGAAAAGTCTTATTTCTGCTTTCTAGTTAGAGGCCATTATAAACTTCACGAAACAAAAAAAAGTTGTGTCTCACATTTTTAAAAGATACATGTCAAACACAGGCCAGTACCAGCCTGTGTTTCATCAATGGTGAAGAAAGAGTGGAGGTGAGCTTACACGTCATAAGATAAGAATTGGGGAGCAGATATAGACTCAGAATATGTGTTTTTAAGACAGGGATTGTACCACATGAGCAGCTTCTACGCTTCTATCCAATGGATTACATAAAAAAATGCTTAAGAGTTGAAAATTTGGACATTCAGAAGCTGGCATTGCCAAAATCTGTCTATCTAAAGCTTCAGATTCTCAGACATCTTTAAAATTATCAGATCACCTGCAAAGTTTCTCGCATTGTCTACATTAGCTTTCTTCAAGGAACATATCCCAACGCTGTAACACTTTTAAGTTCCTTTTAAGATACAGAGGAGGGAAAATGTGTGTTGAAGTCCATACTGACAAATTTAGCATGACACATTTTCCAGTACTTATCCTGATACTTCATCTCATTTCACCTTGGCGAATCAAGGGGTATGTGCTTAAATACATGGAACGATGAAGCACAGAAAAAAAAAAACAAACCATGTCAAACACTTAGAAAAACTCAGCTGCATGTTTGTCCAGTTAACTGCCGGTTAACCATTTTAAAAGAAGATTTTCTTCTTTTTTTTCTATTGAAAATTCTAACAGCCATTTTTTCTAGTCAGTTTCAGTGAAATATATTGATATATAACCTATTAAATGGGTGATATTCCCCTTGTGGCTTAACACTATGTGAGTTTACTGAAGTACACTACATTTCTCTTCCTTAGGGATCAATTATTTCATTAAAAAAGACACCAGTTTAGATGGCATGGTCTGTTAATCTGCCTTTGGTAAACCCATGTTACATTTTGTCCCATTTCTCAAGTACTTAAAGTTGAAATCACGTTTTCTTTTAAAATGTGCCTATTGTGGTCAAACCAATTTGTCTGCACTGGCTTGGATCATTTCTTTCCTGCATTTCACAGAATTACACAACAGCCAGATTTGGAACAGACCTCTGGAGCTCATCTTAGTCCTACACCTTGCTTAAAGGAGGGCCAATTTAAGCAAGCTTTTAGGGCCTGTGTGAAGTTTAATTATCTCCAGTGATGGAGACTCCACAAACTGTCTAGGCACCTTTTACAGTGTTTAACCACCCACAGAAAGACAACATTTCCCTGTGTTTAAATAGAATGTCCTGTATTTCAGTTGGTGCCCAATGCCTCTCACCCTTTCACTGGACACCCCTGAGACAAGGCTGATTCCATTTTATGGATTCCTCTTACAGAGGTGTTTGAAAACATTGATAACATCCCCCTGAGCCTTCACTTCCTGAGCTTCAACAATACCAACTCTCAGCCTTTCAAATGCTCGTACAAAGGTATGCCATATGCTCCAATAATTCAATCAACTAAGCGATCGTTTACTAGGCTTGCTCCAGTATGCTCATTCTTCCTTATACAGGGTGGTACAGATTTGGTAACAGCACTCCAGCTGCAGCATCGCCAGGGCTGAATAGGGAAGAAAGACATCCTCTCAATTTGCTGGCAACACACTTCATAATGCATCCTACGAGGCTGTGGGCCTTGGCTGTAAGGGCACGTTGGTGGCTTATATTCAGCTTCTTCACCAAAGCACCCAAATAGTTTTTTAGCGAAGCTGTTTTCCTTACAGTCATCATCTAGTCCATGTTGGGGCAAATCTAATTATAGATCATGCAGCTGATAACCTCCAATTCCCTTTTTCCAGCTAGGTTGTCTTGCCATTGACTCTTGTATTATAATCATCATCATACTGCAGAAAAAGTGTTGTCTTTGACAATTAGAATATCATAATAATTACATAGATGTGTCAGTTAATTTTGGTCAGGGGAGTTTAACAGTATTTAATTGTTTTAAATTTCTTTTTAAAACCTAATTCAGAATTATTTTTTGCAACTTTTTATTTCAACTTTACAGGTACTAAAATACTTTCTCATTCATTGTGAGGTGTCTTCTAACACCTGATGGGTTTTTTTAGGTAATTAAGTCTCATTATGTCTACCCTAATAATGTCCTTTCTTATTATTATTATTTTCATGCATGCTTTGGATTAAAACTCACAATAATTTTTAAAAACTTGAAATATTAAACCTCTTCCATGTCCAACACCCAAAGCTCTTCAATCCAACATACTTCGCTAATTGATAACCTTCATTTCTCAGAGATTACTTTATCACAGTAAAATCTTCATTTACAGACTTTATTGGTCATAGCATGTTTGCTGTCAGTATTGTTTCCAGAATAGCAGACCATATCAAGAAATATATCTGAAGCTCTTTGTTATCATGAGTTTTTTTATCTTGCCTCATCATACCTGGTACTATGACTCACTATCTTGCAAGGTTACTTCAATAAGCATAGTGTACCTTGCTTTGTATGTACCAGTTACTTGGCAATGATTCCAGTGAAAAGTAATTTAGTCTTTATGCTCAATGTTTATAGAAAGAAGATTTCTTTGAAATAGTTTTAAGTGTTTGCTTTATCTGCTAATAAAGAACACCCATTCCCAGTATTTGGATTTGATAATCTTTCCCCTTTAATTTCTTTTTTTTAAAATCTTTCCTCCAGTAATTTTAATTTTCTTGTTATTCAGTGTGTTTTGTCAAGAGACAAAAAGTCTTTTGCCATATAAAGAATGATGATTTACATAGTATTTCAAAGTTATCCTTCAGATAATCATAAGTAAACATAATAAGCTATTTTAAATAGTAATTTATGGTAAATAAAGCCACAGTATTTCTGTGTTAGCGACCATGTGGAAGGATTAGTATGGTAGTATACCTTATCATTGTTCCAACTCCATTATTTTAAAAGGCCTGGTAAAATCTCCTTGTTGATCTGCCTAGGTATGATTTGCACACATAAGAACACAAATGAAATAATAATTACAATGAGTATTTGCGTCACAACAAATTAAAGTAGAAAAAATACTCTTGCACAGCCTCTTTAGGAACATCTTAAAGCTGAAATTTCAAAATTGAATTAAATTTTTTCTCAGTGTTTTCTTAGATCACCGGCCTTTGTGAAATTCCTCATGAAAGCAGTTAACTGAGCTCTTCCTGGGAACTCACCGACAGGTTGGATTTCCTCTATGAGAGGTTTAATTTAGCATGATTCTACCATTATCATCATTCTCAGCTTTGGAGAAGGCAATGGGCATAATAAGAACACAGTCCGCAGCTAATCTTCAGGATAGTGAGAGGTCAAGATAGATCTGATCAGAAATTAAAGCACTGCCTAACTCACACATCCAAGGGCTTTCATTCCTTTCCACTACGTCCAGCACACAGAGGAATGTGATCTTGTGAAGGTTCTCTGCTTTTGATTCTAGATTGATTTAACATTCGGTTCATCAGAGCAGATGTAAGCTTTCACCAAGCTGTCTCTGAACTTAGAACTGATATTCAGTGACTGACTCATAAGAAAATGTGGGATCTCTTCCTCCTTTACTGTCATAGCCAGTAAGAATTTTTCTTAGTAAGAAAAAATAGACAAAAAATATAGGTAGTGATGTACAACTACGAGATGTAAAACAAGGATGGAGAAATAAAGACCATTATTTGGATGTGGAGTGCAGGAAAATAGTAGGACGAAAGAGGAGAAAAAAATCTAGTGAAATCTTGTAAAAGAGGCCATGAGACAAGCTTCAGAAAACAGGAACTGGAAGGAAGGCAGCAAGGGAGTGACAGTAGAGAAGGAAGCGGATGCAAGAACCAAATTCACTAGGTGGACTCAGAATTCAGGAAAAAAAGAAAAGATCACCTCTCTGAAGGATGATTTTGTAGTGCATCAACAGGAAGACAGAACTGAAGATTTATGTTTGATAGAGCAGTCTGACTGAGTTATTAAATGTTTTCAAATATTAAAGTAGGTTGTTTTAAAGATCTCTTTTCAATGTAAGAGACAAGTATCAACACTTAAGAAACGGTATTTAAGTTGTTGCAAGGAATCACGTCTGACCGATTTTCCAGTTAATGTCAGTAAGAAAATCAACCATAGAACAGGCAAATCAGGTCCAAAAGAAGCAAAGCAGAGTGCAACTCTTGTTCCACTAAATTGTCTATGCTTTCTCTCAGACACTGCAATGTTATGCGAAGAATAGATGACAGCTAGCATCTGGGTTAGGAAAGATACCAGACTGATGTTCGAAGGACCATCCCATTTTAAATCCATCAGGATGGTCTTCACCGTTGTTTGGGAGGGAGAGAGTCTGGAGGGGAGAGGAACACACTAAGGTGGTCATTTTAAACATGAAACCAATTTAATTCATAAGATTTTAGCTGAATTTGACAATTGGGCCAAAGATAGCTGTAATCTTTAAAACTGTTCTTATACTCTACCATCAGAGAGCTGTATAAGCTCTGTAACAGCCTCCTTTGATTTTTCTGGTTTGATTTCACGGAACTTTAGAAGAAAACCATGTGGAGGGTTGAATTTTGAACAGTTATCCTCACCTGCAAAGGAATAGCTAAACCTTAAACATGCCATCCATCATCTTTGAGTGGGCTCTTTAAAGGAAGAGGAGATGCACTTGAGGTTTCTTTTCACTGTTTAGAAAGGTAATACCCCATCTTTATTTATATAATTATCTATGCACCTGTCTCTGGGGCTAGAGTTGGAGCATACTGTTGGAAGTTGTCTGTGCATCCAAACAGGCTTTAAATTTTCAGTGCATGAACAGTAGACTGAAAGAAGTAGCGAATCTGGCATCTTGTATTAATAATTAAAAGTTTATTGTCAATAAATTAAGCTTTATAATACCCAGGTGACATCAACAGGAGAAAAATTGACTTGGATAACTTGGTAAGAATTCGGGTTTATCTATTGTATGAAATACCATGGCATAAAGGAGCTTCCAAACACAATGCCATACTATCCCTAAATGAAGTGAATCATGAAAATCAGCAGATCAGCAGGGAACTGTTTTTCAGTTAAGCATGAAAATAGCTGAAAAGTTGAGTAGTTCAAACTGACTTCTTTAGCTCTTTAAGCTCAGAATATGTGGAATTTCAATCTTCATGTGTTGGACGCCCAAAGGAATTTAATGTAAATGCAGTTTATTACTTTAAAATTGCAGACAGTATTGCAGTATGCATCAAATAAGAAAACTATTGGCAACCAGCTTAACTGGCTATTGTTTCCACAGCCAATTTGTGTAAATTTTGTCCCAAATCTGGGCTTCTGTTTTGACCTCGGAGAATAATAGTATGAAATTTACCTCATAAATATGCTCAACAGAAGGTAAAAACTATATTGCAAGATACAGGATTTTGTCACCAGTGCACAAGAAAAGAAAAATACTCTAGTTTATCTTATGTTCAAGTGTCTGCACTGGTTTTAAACCCACCAGACTTCTGGTGATTTATTTTTCAACCTATTTTGCTGTAACCCTCTAACTTGTTATTACAGTCTTTGACTGAGTACAGCGTGATAGTAAGTCATCTGCAGTAATTGCAGACTTAAGGACTAATACTTTATTACTTTCTCAGGCAGAACTCCCATTAATTTCAAGTACTGATGAACAGAACCTGTAGGAACGAGTCGTTCCGTTCAGTTTTATAGGAAAGAGACCTGCATTGTCTTTAGTGTTGTCAGTAAGAAGCTTAAGCCTTAGTTCAAGAAAGCACTTAATTGTATCCGTATTCAGGATGATGAGGCATATACTCCACTTTAATCGTACACTTAGGTCCCACTTACGTGATTAAACAACGCAAGATGTAGTACTGCCCTAGAAAGAATGCTTCCTCTACCCAAAATCTTAATAAGTAACACAAATAAGACCAACAAGCAGTGGCTTTATCTTCTCTTATTTCTAAGCTCAAAGTTCTCTTCTGAAAAAAACTACTAAATTTTATATCAGCAGAAAAAGTCTCATGAGCATTAGATACATTTTTCTTAAAATCCTGGCTCTGAACTGCGCTGTTCATCCTCCAACAGTTGAATAAAAAGAATTTTGGATTCATAGTTAAACTCCATTTTGATGTCTAGACAAAACAATGATAATGTATTCCTTTAGAAAAGTTAAGCGGTGATTTCATTTACTTACAACCCTTGAGATAAGAAACGGAACCTAGAGGATAAGGCTGATGTTTTGCAAGGCTGATCTTTATCATCTCTGGAAGGACACTTAGATCAGGGAAAGGCCTTGATAACTGGAGGAACAGAAATTTTGTAGCTATCTTCAAAGAAAGGACAAAAGGATAATCAAGAAGACAGCCTCATTTTGGTCCCTTAGAAAGTGCTTTTGAAATGTATTTCAGAGCACACAAAGGAGACGTAGGTGATTGTGAAGAGTCATTACAGTTTTACCAAAAGTGAATCATACCACGCCAACCTTATTGATTTCTGTGAGAAAAATGACTACATTTTTGGACAACAGGAGACTTGTCAATGTTTTTTACCTTTACTTCAGAAAAATACAAGTTGCATTGTCTGGCTCACGGTGTATTAGCTAATCATTCATACTCTATCTGGAGACCTGTAATAGCTGGAGTACTGCTGGGGTTTATTCTAGGACTGCTTAATATCTTTAAAGAAGGACCTGGAGGAGGTGATGAAAGGCTTGCTCATCAAGTTTGCAGATGACATCTGACTGAGGAGAGATCAGTTCATATGCTCAAGTACATGGCTGTCATGTCAATAAGAACACATTGAAAGACCATGTCAACACGCTTTTGAAGACACAAATTCTGTTTATGAATATTCTGGTATAAAATCAGTGCAACCCAAAACTCAAGTAAACCTTAAAATAATCCTGATTATAATATTTACCCTTCAAATATGCCCTGGTCCAATTATCCAGCCAGATATTGGTACAATATGGAAAATAAAATCTATGAATCATTAAAATTCTCACAGGTGTCCTCATTCATGTACAGTCATTCTCCATTTTTTATTGTCAGAAATTAACAATACAAGGAATAAACTGAAATTAAAAAAAGCTCAATTATTATATATTATTTTTACTATCCCACACACTTGAAAAGTGAGGTTACCTGTCAAAGTAAAACAGTGACAGAGGCTGGAAAGTCATTGGCCAATTTAAAAAATGCTGGACCAAAATTAGTGGGTTTATTACTTTAATAATAAGGTCCAATAAATACTGGGTTTATTCACAGTTCTTTCACAGTTTTGATTGTTCAAATTAGTATTTATAACCAGTTATCATGGTTACTTCTACAGAGTTACAACCAATATACAAAAAAGGGATTTTTTTTTTCACTAGTTAATCCTATCAAGGGCTTCCTTAAAAAAGAGATGGACTCCAACATTTGAAGTGTTTCTTGGGACGAGATATTGTGGGTGATTTTCTTATGCAAAACTGGGTAAGGAACAAACTAACAGCAAAAATTACTCGTCTGTGTTTCAGAATGCTGAAATATATAAAAAAATATGTATCAAGTATTCATCAGCAATGCACAATTCTACTTTATATTCACCTGTATCATCTGTACACTAGAGACCTTCCTCTTCAAATCAGATTGCTTTAATTCATTTGTTAACGGAAACAATGATTTGGAAAGAAATATTTCTTTAATTTCTTTCATTTACCAGCAGAATTAACAATTTAAATAACTTATTCTGCCATTTTCACATTTAAAATCAATCAAAGGCAAGCTAGAATGCCAGATTCTAATATTCCCAGGGTTTGCTCCAAGTAAGGACAGAAACCAAGAGACTAGCCCTTATTTCTATAAAGAAAATTTTTCTTGAGAAATATGTGGAATGAGTTATTCCATTTCCTGCCAAATAAGAAAGATAAGAATACATATGATGTTGCATCATGTTTGCCAGATCAGCTGGACTTTTAATGAAAAGGAGTCAGGGCCTGATCCATCTCTCACAGAAATGACTGGAAGGCTTTCTTTCAATCAGCTCCAGTGAGAGTTGGATCTAGCCCCATCTGTATGTTTTCAGGCACAAGACCAATTTTCATTTCCTGATCTGTGTGTATTTCCATTGAGAACATTACTGTTGCACAGAGAGAGGAACAACTTATCAGAGATTATAAGTATCCAACACCTTTTTTGGTTAACATTCTGCAGATCAACTGACTTTATCCTACCCATTAAACACTACCATCCACATCTTCAATGCTATAGTTTATTAAACAATAACAGCAAAAAATATTATTAATTTCTTTATTATAAATATTGCACCATATTTTTGTGAATGTATTATCAGACATATACGTTCATGCATGCATATGTAAGTCTTCATCTCCGCTGCAGGGACAAAGAAGGCTTTTAATGCACATGAATCAAGAAGTTCTACATGGTAAGCCTTTATTTATGTGACCACAAAGAGTCAAACAGTGCTACTATAAGCTGCTATAAGTGAGTACAAGCCAGATGACCACAGGTTCCCAGAATTAGTCCCTTAGAAGTTGTAATTTTTATTAATGGATGTCATAATTCATCAGGACTGTCTGTCTACGCGTCTGCTAGCTGAACTGAGGCATGTCATTTAAATGTTTCAATTCCTGTATCTTTAAATGAATCATCTTCGAAATAGTAGAGTCTTAGGGTACTATTGTAAGATTAACTTCACAACAATCTTTTGTGAAGTGCTCTGAGCCCTCACAGTTTCTTTCTCACTCTCAAAGTAACCAATAAAATATTTATTAAAACATCCTGAACCACACAGGGTGATGTACACTGAAATTTTGTGCTTTGCCTCTTACAGTAGCATGAATACCCTAGCTAGTATTCGTATGAAAAGTATATTCTGTAACACAAAATCCTTTGGGCAAGTTTTAGATCTGTAATACTTTCTATTGGCAGTCTCATCAAGCTTATTTGGAATTTGTTGCCTGAGTAGAGTGATTTACTGGCCCTGACAGGTGCTGCACATCTTCACTCGTTAAAGCTAATGACCTCAACAGCATACAGAGAAAATTGTATGTTGAAGTAGGTTTCCTCTTAAGAGTTATTCCCAAATTATCATTTAAAAGAGTATGTAAGCGGCTCCAATTTTCATGTGCAATCTCAAAAGCAGCTCATAATGAAACCTCAGTCCCTTCCTTGCAAAAATAATGCAATTAGCTTCATAGGGATTCCTTGCTGGAAAAAGGCAAGAAAAACAAAATACACGGTACGTGGCTTTCCACATAAAAGCTCAGTTTCTTGCCATAAGACTAGTCACATCCTCACCGGAACAAAGGAATTAACATACTGGAAACCAGCCAGTAATTTTCTAGAAATACATGCCTTCAAGTAAGCTCTAAATCAGTATTCTCGCAATAGTCATAGCTTTGGCATCATTTCTATCCCAACAAGCCACAGCTGCTGAACTGGAGATTTCTGACTTCATGTTAGATAAGTAATGAGAAGTTTTAGGCCAGTGGTGCCAGAGCCTGTACTTTGATATCGACACAGCATGCTACAGTTGTTGACTAGCTACAAGCAAAAGATATGCCTTTAAATTACACTATTTAGCCAAAAATATTCAGGCAAGAACTTCACAGAAACTTATGCCATGACATTAGACTGTCAACCAAGATATGATGAGACTGAGACCTCACAGGCATCTGTGTACTCACACAAAACCAAGAAATTAGGATAACTGAGAGTTTAACTACAGAGGCATCTCTACTTTGATGCCTGTCCAGACACTAGATCTGCACAATTAATATGGAAAAGTGCTGTACCCTGGCTTCCACCCAACAAGACAGAAGTACTGAGCCAGAGACCTCACAGAAACCTGTGCCTTAGAAACCTGCCATGCAAAATCTCCTGAGCCAATGAGTCTTACAATAAGTATAACATGTATCCATCTGAAGGAGGAAAAAGAAAGGATTAAAATCTCTAAAAGTTAGGCAGAAGATCTATTGCAGTTTTAAATAATCACTTCCGTTGTCTTAAATTTTTCAGGATCTTCCAAAGCAAAATGTAATGATACCTTTCCATAACAGTTAAGTAATGAATTGCCCGTTTTCCTCTTTCAGCAGTCTCATGCAGACATTTCTTGCTCTAGTAATATCGTAAGACATTGGTGTAAGAATCACTAAGCAACACGTCTTCCAAACTCAGATCTACATGCTGTTTGCTGGAAAGAATTTTAGAGAAATCAAGCAAGTGACTGCAACAGAATTAGTAAGCAAAATGTTGACTGATGGAAAACTGCTCATAAGTTTGGAAGACATTTCAGTAACTTGGGGAGAGAGAGTAGTCAGTAAGCTGCAGCATGAATGCATTTATTAGAAATTTTCCTAAATCAATCTAAATGAAATATTCAGCCATATGAATAACTCTTTGCTTTGTATGAGTAACTGTTTAATAGGAAATGTAAAAATACTTTATTTTTCAAGGAAGTTTAGAAGAGATTGAGATTACTCTGAGAAACTTACAGAAAATGTTTAAATGACTTTGTGAACTAAAATATTTTCTTTTCAAAATTACTTCAGAATTAAGTATTACTAAAATTCAGGAGTTTTGCTGTTCAAAATGTTTACATCAATTTCAAAAATAGGACTTTTATTCTCATAAGGGCATTGGAGAAAGTCTGCATACAGATGCCCCAGAAATGTGAAGCAAATATTTTCCTTCTGAGTGTTGTTTTTCCATTCAAATTGGCACAACAATTTAATAAAAAATATTCCAGGAAAGTCTTTCCCTTCTTGATGCCTGAAAGGAGTTGTTGCCATTTTTATAGTGCTGGATCTGGGTTCATCATTTTCCATCTACACTCTTAACATTTTTCACTGCTTTTTTACACCTTAAATTAATTTCTAATTTATAATGCTGTAATTTCTGTGTCTCATCTAAGCAAGATAATCATCTAACACTGCCTCATGACTACAAAAGTCTAATATTCTACAGCATCTATTGCTTACTTTTTTCCAGATTTCGCTTACTTTAAGTAGAAAAAGTTGAACGGTAGCAGCTGTTTTATCCATCTTTCCAGTCTTTGATCCCTCACTTGGAAGGCCTAGAGACTGTTTAAATGTGTAAGGGAAGACCTCCCCATACTTCTATGTGGGAGTCCCCGCTCATATTGGGCAAGATCCAAAGCCCATTAACTGAGAATCTTTCCTTTGTCTTCTGTGGAGTTTGGTAGGGCCCAACAGGTGAAAGACAGTCTCATCAAGGTTAAAGATTCACTGGAAACACCTCATACTCTGGTGATCAGCAGAAGAAAGGGACAGTTAAGTTCTTTCATGAGCTGCAAGGCTAAATTTATTGGACTTAACCTGAAAACCAGAGTATTCTCCGCTTAAGTTACTGGTTCTCGGTGTTTAAACAAATTAAGCTGTTTCCTTCTACCTGGAAACTGGACGTGGTTTTGGAATGCTTTGGCTTTGTTGGTGCATGCATCTTGTAGGAAATATGTAATGGGAAACCAAGTCTACAGGGACTTATGACTGCTTGGGTAATAGACCTCAATCAGCATTTCACAAAAAGGGACTGGGAAAAAACAGTGCTTGTTCTTATGTTTGAAATAGCCATAGAAATCCTAAACACACTTTGACTTAAAAAATTATAGCAATTATTTTTCTGTTTATACTGGAAATGCTATCAAAACTTCACAATTGTCTAACTGTGACATGACTAAATATGCCATTGTTATCTATGCAAATGAAATTACTATAATAAAGGCTGGTTTCTTTACAGTCCACAAAGTACTATGTTAGGTCATTTCTCTAAGGATTCCTGTAGCAATTATCTTACTTATCATTCATCACTCCATAGATTAGATCCTGTCAACCATATTCCTAAACAAATTGTTTTACTTTGCAGAGCTGGCAAAGTGATTACTACAGAGTCTTTCAATGACACATCAAGGCTGGAAAAGATCAGACCTCTAGACAGAAACTTACAAATCTGGTTAAGGGCACAAAAAAAAAAGTGTCTTTTGCAAACTGCATCTCAGAGACAGACAAAAAGATAATTACAATGTAACAAAACAAATGTCCAATATAAGTGAAAAGATTAAGGTGCATCTTACTTCACTTGAGTTTTCTGTTGTGATGTTTTTATTTTTCAGCTTTTTCTGCAGCAGTTTTGTTTCATACTCTGGTCTGGGATGCTCCTTGAAAAAGGAAAAGAAAACAACAATCAAGTATGTGATTATGCTTAAGAAAGAAGAACAAATAATAAGTGCTGGTAACTTACTCATGATTCAACCCATCAATGTTATTCAACATCACAGCATCTTTTGGACTACAGGAATCACTACCTAGAGGTATGGGATGTATTATGGGATGCAGGAGAAGAGAATATAGGGATTGCACTCGATTTACACTGAAATACTTAGGAGAGGAACCAAAGTTACAGAATGGAGGAATTAAGTCACTTGGGGAGGAACAACCGTGCAAAAACAAAGGGATAAGGGGATAAAAAAAGAAATGGTCACATGTAAATAGTTTGCTGGTCTGTACAGGGGTCTGACCACCAGAAACTGGAGCCAGTGCAGGTGTGAGACTGAGTATGTAAGCAGGAGTAGCTGACAATTACATGAAGTACCTGGGAGCTAGGGATGTATAAGTCTCTAAGGGTGAGTCCATTGTGGAGCTGGCTATCAGAGGGACCAGGGAAGTTCCAGTTGTCTGCCTGCAACTGGGAGACTGACGTCCAGGGGCAGCAGCTGGACAGACTGAGTGAGCTCAGCTGCTGCGAGAGTTTATTTTCCAAATCAGAGCATAAACGAACTTACTGGGATTTAAAAGAGAGCAGCTCATAAAAAAGGCAAATGCCATGCATCTCCCCTTTCTAGACAAGTTCTGAATTAATTCAGAGCCTGGAATTTAGATTTGATGTCTCCTACAAAAAAAAAAAAGGCTATTCCTAGGGCATTGTCCATAGCATTCATCCTTCCTGTAATTAGAACATACGTTAACCAGCTCAGTCATTAAATTGGCATGGATGGTTACATAACAGGAGACAGCTTGATGCAAGGAGGAAAGCGAAATTAATGAAGCTGTAAGAAACTGAGATCTAATCACACAATGAAAGCACCTGCAGAACTGAATTTGCTTTCTTCCTTTTTTCTTATTTTCTGTTAAGTAAAGCGTTCCAGGAGACCAGGGGCACATGCCAGAGGCCAGAGCAAATTTTAAAAATTGGCTTGAAAGGAAACAGGGTGAGAAAATCAAATGCCAAGCAAAACATTGTACTATAATTTACTTTTTCTCCTATTGCTTTTTTTTTGTGTGCATATACTATTCAAATTTATCAAGTTGTGTTTAGTTGTTCTAGTAAGGTATTTCAATGTATTTTTAACTGCATTTCATATGCCGACATCTGGATTGGAAACTTAGTTGATCTGTCCTCACTGAATCTACAAAGATACCTTATCCTTGACTGAAAAGACCACGGCACCTCCTGGAATATATATATATGTATACTTTTTGTTAGTATATTGCATTAAAGTGTTCTTGACAAGAAAGATCTAGAGATATTTCATCCTGATCATATATATGTCAAAGTAAAGGATCAACTCCACTCTGCTGGAAGAGGAGTGTGATTCAGAACCAATTCTTTTTCTGAAAATGGGAACAGGTCTACACTTAGGACAATAAGCTAGAAATGGTTGTGATGACTTGAAGAAGGCCAAATGTCCATGTAGGGATAAACATGAATCCCACGGTGCTGGAAGTTAGCCAGTACAGCTGCCAGACACTTATTGAAAACCATGTGAGCCAAGGTACTTTGAGGCCAAATGAGTGTTCCGAGTTGAAAACGATAATTCCCATCCTGAAAATAAAGAGCCAAATCATGAAATTTTTACTTAGACAAAACTCATATTGTCATTAGTGGAAATTTACCCTGAGAATGGTGTCCAGGATTTGCCTCAAGCATGTGTATCCACTATACATTTTGGATTAAGGCTGAGTTGGTAATGATTGATTTTGATAAGAATATATATAAAGAGTTGATCTCTCCTTAATTTCTCTTTGATGTAGGAAGGAAGTGGTAATGGAATTTTACAAAGCATGCATGACAAACACATCTAGTTTGATAAAAAAAGCCTGAACCTTAGAGATATGCTGGAGGTAAGGGATGCCATCCAGAGGAACCTGGCTTGAGAGGTGGGCCTCTATGAACCTTATGAAGTTCAACAAGGTCCTGCACTCAGGTCAGGGAAATCCCAAACACAGGGTGAACAGAGAATGGATTGAGAATAACCCTGAAGAGAACGACTTACTCGTGGATGAAAAGATCAACATGAGCTGGCAATGTGTGTGTGCCACCCAGAAAGTGAACCATGTCTTGGGCTGCATCAAAAGAAGTGATCGGAAGGTTGAGGGAGGTGATTCTCCCCTCTGCTCTGCTCTTGTGAGACCTCACCTGGAGAACTGTGTTCAGCTCTGGAATCCTCAGCACAGGAAGGACATGGATCTGCTAGAGCAAGTCCAGAGGAGGGCCACAAAAATGATCAGAGGGCTGAAGCATCTCTCATATGAAGACAGGCTGAGAGAGTTGGGCTTGTTTAGCTTAGAGAAGAGAAGACCCTGGAGAGACCTAATAGCAGCCTTGCAGTACTTAAAATGGGGCCTAGAGGAAAGCTGGAGAAGGACTCTTTGTCAGGCAGTGTAGTGATAGGATGAAGGGTAAAGGTTTTAAGCTGAAAGACGGGAAATTTAGATTAGGTATTAGGAAGAACTATTTTTCCTGTGAGGGTGGTGAGGTATTGACACAGTTTGCCCAGAGAAGTTGTGGGATGTTAAAGACAAAACCCACTGTACAAGTACATAGGAACTCAGCTATCAAAAATGTAGTAAAGCAACATAAAACTGAAGTAGTCAAAACAAAAGAACCCATAAGATTTGTTAGGGGAGAGATGGACAGACATATAGAAATACATAATGTCTTTATTTGCTCCCATGGAGCAAGACCAGTAATAGTGCTTTAGAGGATTATCTTCAAAACTAAATTTTGAAACACAGCCTCAAAATTTTAAGTACCCTTAGACCAACCAAGCAAATGCCGTCATTACAATGTCAGGATATCATGTTTTGTGGGTAACTGTACCAGAATATATCATTATTTATTTTTTTAATTATTCAAATCAAACTGGAACAATTTCAATACTCCTATGTTGTTAAATAGAATTGTGTAAATCCAGGTGCCCCTTGAACTAGAGTATTGAAAATTTTCTTTAAAATTCTTTATTCTACTATAAGTCATTGCTGAAACAAATAAGCTAAAAAACATAATAAAGAAACCCAGTTGTAAATTCAGATGCTGGCCCATTAAAATGGGACATCACCCAGCTTGCTAGTGGAAAAATATCCAGCTTATCTTATTGCCCTAACTTTCATAAAATATTACCTGGACTCTAGAAAATTTTAAGTATCTCTGCATAACACTGTCTTGTTTATTGTTTTTAGTTATCCTATGGTAGTGTCAAGCAGTCACAGTCATATATTAGGACCCTATTGCTTTAGCCAGTATATAAACATAGAACCTGTTCTCCAAAGAAATGTTCTTAAAGAAGAGGGGTTTTTTCCCCTTTGGACTCTGTTCTCTTTTTGTCTGATAATATGCAGCAGTGGGAATACGTGGCTGTGGAAGCACTCTTTAGGGGATTGTGTTTATGAATATTTTTCTCTGTCAATATTTGATTGAATATATTGTGGATGGATTACAGATTTGTAGCTCTCACAAAAAGCGATACAATAAACACTGTAAAGCCCTTTCAATTTGATCTAAAATAGCCATTTCACGAATCATAACATTAGGGTCTCAAAATAAAATATTCTAAAAATTATCAAAGTTAGAAACCAACAGTTTTCTCCAACTATGAAAACATATTTTTCTTTTAAGCAAGATCAAAATCATGAGACACTGGGCCTTGAGCTTGGCACTGTTACGAGACTACATATTACACATTACACACCACACTGATCCCAAGAAACTCAGAGAAAAGATTAAAAGAGAAGTTCACTTGTGGATGAAAGAAGCAAATATTTTGCAGTTTCAACCTTGTCAAAGGTCACAGGTTTTAGATCTATGATTGGTTGGGGAAGTAACTGTCAAAATTGAATGCTAAAACAAACTTAAAACATAATACTTAGATCAATTCCACAGATAGAACTACTGCAAATGTCATTAATTTCCCTGTGTTGCCCTTACCAGAGATAGGTAAGCAAATGTAATGTAAGAATGTTTCTAGTGTGCAAGATCTCAAAATCTCTATCAGCCTCTCCCATTTTAACAAGAATCTCTCATAAATGGCCCAGTTTTTCTGCCACACATGAAACTCATATAATACCAGATCTAACCTTTATTTACAAAATAGGATTTTCCCAGCACTGGCTTTTTATGATGTTTCTGGAATTTTCATTTGCCTGGAATTTTCCTTCTTTCAGCCTCTGTGCACTTGGAACCTATGACTTAGAGGCAAACTGACTTACTAGGTGAAAGCAATATGACCTCATATGGTATTTTAAGGTATACATTCTAGAATGTCTTAAAGCATATACAGACACAAACTAACAAAAGTTTTCAAGTACGTATAATTTTCTGGTTCTAGAGGTGCATATTCTGACGAACCACTGTCTTTCCAAACATCTGTGAACTTTTCAAGTTGAATCATGATCCAGATTAAAACATTGGCTCCTCTCAAATGTGGAGAAATACAGATACTTCAGGTAATCTGAACTAAAGATCTATCTCTGACTGCAAATATTTGTTGGTTTTATTAATTTGTTTCAGCCATACCAGTCCTTCTTCTATTTTTTTCCCATAAATATCCCAATGAGTGGATTTATATCCAGGAAGGTTCATGAAAACAAATTATACAAAGGAAACACAAGTGTTGAATTTTTAGTCAAAAGGTTTTACACTTGAGGCTTGTGCTTAATGACTTGAATTTCACAGCAGCATAAACCAATTAAAGCCTGGGCTCCCATACCCTCAAACTCAGTTTCACCTTGCACCAGCCACACATTTCCATTTCTGTCCTTACACTGACCACCAGTGCGTATGCAGCTGCGTGACCAGGATAAAAACTTATGCCCTCATACTCCCAGCTACTCTTCAGCTGTATCATCAGCTGCCTGAACTGTTCACCACTCAGCTGTATGATTCCCAGCATGCATGTAAGAGGAAGAACAAATTGCATGGCTGGGATCATAGCACCACGATAGTGTGGTGTTAGATTGTCTACAATCTAAAGATGAAGCTGCGTGCTACAGATGATCTTATTTAATATCTTATTTTTGCTAAAATAGTCTTCCTAACCTACAAATTCCACTCTTCCCCTGCCCAATTTACTTATTATATTATGAAAACTTGTCTGATTAATTGGTCCCCTCCACCACAAACACTGATCGTTTATTTCTGGGATTACTTCTCCACAGCTTTAGTCAGTATATCCAGGTAATGGGTGAGACACTAGAATTAGTTGCATGAAAGTATGGCTGGATCCTTACCTAGAGGTAGAAGTGAACTATTGAGGCATTTCATGCATCTTCAGCCTGTGAGTCTAGATCTTCCAAACAAAAATTTTGGAAAAAACCATGGCAAATATATTTAAAAAGAAAAAAAAAGAATAAAAATAAACCAATAGCAACAAAAAAGCCCACCAAACCCTAGACTCACAATTCTATAGATTGAAGTAAATAAATCAATAGAAATGGGCTCGTAGGAGCTGATAGTTGGGCTCTCCAGCTCAAAAAAAGACAAAGAACTACTGGAGAGAGTCCTGCAGAAGGACATGAAGATCATTAGGGGACTGGAACATTTCTCTTATGACAAAAGGCTGAAAGATCTGGATCTATTTAGCCTGGAGATGAGAAGACCTTATCAATGTTTATAAATATCTAAAGGGTAAGTGGCCAGAATATGGGACCAAATTCTTTCTAGTGGTGCTCAGTGACAGGACAAGGGGCAACGGGTATGAACTGAAAGTTTCAGCTCAACGTGAGGAAAAACACCTTTAATGTGAGGCCGATAGAGCACTGAACTGTCTGCCCAGAATCTCTTTCTCTGTGGATATTCAAAACCAGCCTGGACAAGAACCTTTACAACCTGCTCTAAGTAAACCTGCAAGTCAAGTTCCAGAATCAAAATAGTGCTTATGTTTTCCAAATGTTAGAATTATTTCCATAGCTCTAGTACAGAGAAGTGTGAATGAATCCAGGAAAAAACACATACTTAGGTGCTCTTGGAAAGTAGTGAATAAATAAATAAATAAAGCAAAGCCTTTTGAAACTTGTATCAAAAAAATATTATCTCACACCATATAATCACATATTTGAAATAAGTGTAAAGTGAGAGAGTTTTCATAGACATAAATTTGCAACAACTTTGCTCTATTTGTGTCCATATGCATGTGAAAATAAAACAATAATAAGACTAATAATTCATAAAATAATAATAAAAAAGACTAAAACAAAACTAAAGAATAGAGAATAATTCCGATTGCTGAAATATGATGAGTTCTGAAACTCTGCCTTCATTTTAAAGAATTAGAAATTTTGGCCGTCATTAAACAATACCAGAAATTATTATTCTTTCTCAAGATCAAAAGTGCTTTTAGAAATAATTTCCACTAGGTTTAGTACTTCATACAGAGAGAAGAGCTAATTTTCCTTCCATCTTATTTTAGTCTTGATCAATCTTCCTGTGTCAATGACACTTCATCGGAAAAATCAGAACATAAATAACAATGACCTAGCAATAAAAGACTTTACAGACTTTCAGGTGACCAGTGACAGAACCAGAGGGCATGGACTCAAGCTTCGTCAGGGAAGGTTTAGGCTTGATGTGAGGAAGAAGTTCTTCACTGAAAGGGTGATTGGCCATTGGAATGCACTGCCCAGGGAGGGGGTGGAGTCGCCGACCCTGGAGGTGTTTAAGGGGAGACTGGATGAGGCACTGAGTGCCATGGTTTAGATGATGGTTGGTGTTAGTGTTGGTGTTGGTGTTGGGATATAGGTTGGACTCGATGATCTCGGAGGTCCTTTCCAACATTATGATACTGTGATACTGTGTAATAATAAATGACATTTAGGCCATTTTATTATAGTTGATTAAAATTAGAGTTTCTTAACACATTACCACATTATCTACATATGTATTTTGGATTAAAAAATGGTGAACTTCATTCATACATGAGTAAATGTAAATGCTTTTTAAATTTAAGAGAAAAAACTCATTTCCTTAAAAAGAAAGTTCTTTCCGCACACGAAAGAATACATAGCAATATGGTGCTGAGATTTCTGAAGAAACTGCCTAAACTAGGACTATATTCTGATCTCCTTGTTAATGTCAACAGCAAGTTAATCTTGGAGGATGTCAACGCATCTAATCTGTGTAACACTGAATTGGTCCAAGATATCTTCAGTGCACAGGAAAAATGTTTTTGTTTTCTCACAGGGCTTATGAGGCTCTGGAGAAAAGAAGGTCCCTCTCCACCTCCTCATACATGTCTCCCTCAGAACACACACTCCCTTTTAGTATAAGATTCCCTACCTTTTTTCCTTCTCTTGCCTGTTCCTCAAGAAGCACATAGCTGGCAACCCCTCCTTAACCACCCGGATCTCCTGCATCACAGGAAAGTAGGAGAGGAAGAAAGAAAGGCCTACAGATGATCCCTGTTCTTAGAGAGGCAGTACTGGCTAAAGATATGGCATGTAATGAGTCAAGATGGAAAACTATTGGAAAGCAAGACTTTCTTTCCTTTTGTTCCTTTCCTCTGCCAGTACCTCTTATTTTCTATCATCCATGCCATGGCTATGCCTTGGCTAACAACAACCATCCTAAAGAGTTGTGTTGCATAGGAAAAGCCCATTCCAGCTCCTCCTCCATAGCTTCACACTCCAAGAAACTGCTCACCTCTGAACTTGCACGAGGCAACATGAAAATATGAGCCTTCTCTCTGAACTTAGGGGACTGCAGGAGGAAAGAACTCATGTCACCCCAGGTACCCCAGTCTTTGAGTAGCCTATTACAACATCCTGATGAATCAAATCTACCTATAAGGAAACAAACATCTTTTAGGCTTGTAGACTATTCTGTTCTGGAAATGACACAGAAGATCGTTATAATGGAACAAGGAATCAAAGGAAGGAAATGAAAGCATGTTGATATATCTGGTAGAAGAGAAATACAAGGAAAACTAACTAGAGCCCCAGTGCGTCGTGGCACATCTCTAGATCAACAGTCTTGGAATGAAAAAAATGTAAACCATTTATTATTTAATATATTTAATATAAATTAATATATTAAAATATATTAATTTTTATTTAATATATTAAAATAAATTTACCAATTTATTTGCAACCAAAAGAATTATCAGCTGCTTTGTTTCTTCTAGCTTATAATTTCAAAAATGCTTAAAGTGTGTCTTCCTGTGTAATTTTTAATGGAGAAACAGTTGATACTAAATAGTTTCCCGTAAGTCCTAAGTGATAACATCAGTTTTTCAACATTCCTTTCCCAGCTATTGTAATAAAACTCTGAATATCCTAAATATAGCATTTAAATTTAATGTTGAAAGGACATGTTCAGAAGATCAGGGCTATCATAGGATCATTAAATAATCAGTGTTAACCAGAGTATAATGAAGGTGACCAAGGATTCACTAGAAGGAGTAATGAAACCAAATAAAAAGTAGGAAAAGAAAACCATAAAAAGAGATCAAAAATAGTTGGAAACATGGGCCCAACAGGAAAATCAGAACAAGCATGGGAAAAAAATGTGACATAATGCAACTAGGGAAAATAACCCAAAATGAAGATCTCACTCGCACAAGAAACCTGAGAAACAGTGAGGATGAAAAAAGAGATTTGAGACAACACAAAATATTGTAGCCACATATTCTCCTTTTACCATTACTGCTTTTTCCCAAGACGATTAAGCTGTGAATGCACACTAATTTTACTAGAGTCTGCTTTTCACTCCTCCATTTTTTTAAGCAAACAAAAATGTCTTATACTGCCTGTTTCAGTAGACACAATTACAACTTCAGAAAAGGTGTCTTTTCTATAATTCACAAGGAATACAAGCTGAAAACATCAAATTAAGGAAATCACAAAAAAAATATTAAAATATAGTAAAGAAGATTGAGTTAAACCATGATCGAATTAGAAGAGAATGGAATATGCTGTACTCAGTGAGGCCTCAATTTGAACACTGAGTGTGGTTCTGGGCCCCACAATTTAAGGACGATGTGAGGGTCCTTGAATGCATCCAGAGGAGGTCAAGGAAGCTGGTGAAAGGGCTGGAAGTTATGTCCTGTTGAGGAGCAGCTAAGGACTTGTGCTTCTCGTATTTGGAGAAAAGGAGGCTGAGAGCTGACTTCATTGTTCTCCACAGCTTCCTGAGGAGGGGAAGTGGAGAGGGAGGTGCTTCTCACTTGTCCCTGGAATCCAGTGACAGGACACGTGGGAATGGTTCAAAGCTGCACCCAGGGGAGGTTTAGACTGAATATCAGGAAGCATTTCCTTATTGAGAGGGTGCTCAAACACTGAAACAGATTTCCTAGAGAGGTAGCCAATACCCCAAGCCTGTCAGTGTTTAAGAGACATTTAGACAATGCCCTCAATAACATGCTTTAACTGGTTGGGCAGTTTTACTAAGTGATCACTGTAGGTGCCTTCCAACTAAAATAGTCTGTTCTATCTGTAAATACAGCTATTGTCTTCAAGTCTGCCTGTTATTTAATTCTATCTTACCAAATATACTTTCCTTATCAATTTATCTTACCTCAGATATAAAACACAGGGTACCTTCAAGACTTCCTTTAAGGGTTCAGTATTTTTTTCCAAAGTCATCAATCAAATAGCAAAATAAGGAACGAGACTTTGGGAATTAGAGTTTGCAAAAAAAGTTTGCCTTTAAAAAGCATACATTTAACATAGGACGGGATTTTAACTTAAAATAGTAACTTACCAGACCTGTTTCTAATGAAGAGAAACATCTAAATTTCTCCCTTCTGGACAGAAACAGTATAACAGCATGACTATTTGAACAACAGCCTCTACTCATTAGCATTTCAGTGAGTGTGGGGTTTCTGTCCATTTATTCTTCCAAGTTCTGCTTCAAATTCTAAGATTTGTCTTTTATAATTGCATTTCTATTTCATTTTACACGAGACTGTTGATAAAATGAGTTAAAAGCTCTTCTACTCAGAAAAACTAAAGCAGAAATATCCTTGGCCCTACAAATACAATTTCTGAAGATTCGTGGGGGCAGGTAATAGTTTCTACTTCCCACATAATTAATTTGAGTCTCTCCGTATTTCTTCACCAGCATAGAAAAGACTTTGGATTCTCCCACCTCTACCCTGCTTTACTGATGGTTATATCCTTTATTATAAAAAGTGAAAAAAACCCAAATGCACAGCCTGTTCACTAAGTTTACACAAATACACATCTGTGGCATGACACGTTGAGTGCTTATTTATAGCATTTCCAAGGTTTTGTTTGTTTTCAGGGTTCGAGTCTGTGGTTTTTATTTCTTTCTCTCTCACATTTATTTACTAGTTGCTCTGTTGCTTTCCAATATATCTGTTTTACAGTCTAGAAACCAATGTTACCTATTATTTTTGTGGATTTCAGATGTGCAAATGCAAATCCTCTAAGTCTGTACAGCTGCCATCTGCAAATATGCATGCAAACCTTAGGGAGTCTGCTTTCTCTGACAGCCATTGCCAAGATATTTACAAATAAATGTATTGACTTAATCTCTCATGTGACTCTTTTCAAGCAGAAGATTTGGCCCAGCGTATTTACAGAAAGTAATTTTACTGAAAGTTTTATAGTCAAGAGTCCACAAAGATTACACTGAAGGCATTTATTTCAATATAATTCTCATAATGTACTTCTCAGTCCTTCTATTCTTATGGATGTTTTCCTCTCTGCTTTTTTCATAAGCTCCTTTTCTGCAGAAGTTGATAATAATATGTAACAAAATCTAGTCTTAAAACTGTTAAAACTTCTGAACATCTTCCTTTTCCCTTTCCTTCTTTCTATGTTAAGTAATCCCGTGCATTCCACTGCTGGTTCCTTTGGGCCTGACCTGGTCAGACACAATCTTCCATTTTCCGGCCTTATTTTCTACACTTATGAAGATTTCACCACAAAAGACATATCCATTTTGATCATTATTCTTCAGAAAAGAGCTGGATCAACTAGAAAATATCCAGAAGGGAAGAAGATTAAACAGACATCTAGAAAATTATTTAAGAAAAAAGTTGAAATAATAGAATCTATTTTGTCTTTAAAAAAAAAAGACAATAAAAAAACCCCAAAACAACAAACAGACAGACCAAGAAGATTTAAGTTAAACACTAGGAAAATCATATTAGCAGTATTGATAGATAAGTATTAGAATAGATTGCCTAAGAAGGAAGTGAAATCTTCTCTGCTGGATTTACTTAAGAACAAATCAGAGAAACGTCTTTTCATAATTATTTAAGTAGACTTGATCCTACCATGCACAAGGGATGGTCCCTCAAGGCCCATTCCAGCCTTTTTCTTATGATTCTATGGTCCTAACTCTTCAGCTTCTTCTAAGATGTGTCTGGCACTCCTTCATTCATCATAAACAAAGGATTCTTGCTGTTCCCACAGTTCTTGTCCACAAACTTTGACCACTTCAGAGCTCTTCATCACATGACCTCACAAATCTATAGATTCTTTCACAGAATTTTGCAAATATTGAACTAATCCTTGAACATGAAATTCAGTAAAATCTTATGGGTTCGTCAAGTATGCTGCAGAGCCAAGATTTTGCTCTCCAGCCTCTCGGTTTGTACTGTAAATAGTATGAAATTGCTGTTCTTCCAGGTAGCAGTATGACTTTGCACATAGGACAAGCAATTATTTCTAATGTGCTCATGTACTTGGCTTGCATCACAAATTACAGACTGTGAGTACTGTGTTATAGTGTAAGGGTCATCCACTTCATAATGCTGAGAAACCAGAGGCAATATACAGAGTCTGTAATGAAGCCATCAGTGAAGAAATACTTGGGAGGTTTCCCTTCTGTTAAATAAAGTGTCAAAGCCTGTATTTGGGGTTAGTGATGGAAGAAGAGTGATACTAGAGTTTCCTGTCTGTTCTCAGGGTTATTTTTTCATTTTATACAATGATGCTTGTTTGAGGAACAGGCAAAGTGGAATAACATTATCACCATGTCATATTATGAGGTTCATAACATCAGCTTTCTTTTTTCCTAGGCACTCTACATCCTACCTGAGCTGAGCTTAGGTAGCAGGACTGTAGACTTGTATGAGGTCTGTTGTTTACAGAACTATGCTGGAACATGAAGACATGGATTCAAACCCTCACATCAAACCAAGGCAATTCTACAACTCACCTTCCAGGAACCTGACCATGTATTATTAAGTCATTGAAGAGAGCAAGGTACACTGAATTGTGCCCTACAGGTAACGGGTGACAATAAAAAATAATATAAGTGCTGAAATTCTGAATTACTAAGTAAGATTCTGATTATGACCCTGTTCTAGAGATACATCAGCATTTGTTGCTAGGACATATGCAATAGAATCTTAAAAGTCTACCTATTCTTCATATGATATTTGGGCTAGTAACTGCACTGTCTTTAGTAAGTTAGCAATTAATCCTTTGGTGAGAATCAGTAACTTTAACAGGTCATAGATCATGACATAAGAAACTATGCCTGAGAATGGACCTAAAAAACAAGTTTAGGGACCTTGTCAATACTAAAAAGCAACTATATCTCTCTTTAGGTCAACTCAGGTACAGCTAGAAACTCCATGGGCTGATTGCAAAGCACTTAAAAATTGTCAAGAAACCAACCCCATCTGTTTCTTGCAACAGCTCTTTAGGTGAGCTCAGGAAGTTCTAGCTATGGCATCACCAACGCAGCACAGACCAAGGTTCAAATATTATTTATAGTACCCTGACATGTTACAATTTTTGTCATAGTATTTTTGTTATACATAATAAAGTAGTGTCCATATGACCAGGTATTTATTCTGTATCATTCTGTTATTACCCTCCATATAAAGGAATACAGGCATTCTCAGCAAAGAATGAGCTGCTCTTACCATATTTTTGACAATAATTTTTAAGTTAGAATGCTGACCACTAAGATAAAGAAATGTTTCTTTAATTGGTACTCACAGCTGTATAAGTTATGGTAATTAAAAAAAAATAGCTATGAACAGTTTTGGGCTGGAGAACATTGGAGAAATCTAAATATCAATGCATGTCTTCAGATAAAGAATAATTTATACAGTAAATTAATACAGGGAGGGGAAACTTACTTCTTCTTCTTCCAGTCCAGTTAGATCCCAGAAGTAATTCAATCTCATCTGCAAACGCTTCCATTGTTCAAGGAACATAGTAGCTTAAAAAAAAAATATATATATAAATCATAGAATCATAGAATGGTTTGGGTTAGAAGGGACCTTAACAATCATCTATTTCCAGCCCTCCCAGATCCAATTCATTATGGTGAACGGATCCAACACATTATGGCCCCATTACACTGGGCTCTTTAATAAATAAGCACTAAGAAAAAGTCTCTGACCCAATTTTAAAGAAAGAACACAAGCAAACCACAGAAACAATAGTTTCTATCTCTTTATAAATAAAATACAGAAAGCTGCAACATGAATTGCCCAAAGGCACTTGTAAGTTCTTGTCAGAGACTGGAATTGAATCCATACCTGCTGATAGCCACCCCAGGAACATAATCTCTCTTAATTTATCACAAGACATCATCTATGAGCACAAAGCATAAAATTAATTAACATCTAAATATTAATCTGTAACACTGTAACTGGCCAAATAGATTTTGCTGTTTCACTGTTTCTAATTGCTCAGAAACAAGTCAAGAAGTTAGGTGTAACCTGCTACTGAAATAAATTGCTGATATGTAAACTAATGTAATATGTAGAAAATAGTGTTCTTTTGAACTACATTCACAGTAATATATTTGGATGGTTTTGTCTTGCACAGACATGGTGATTCTGTCCTAAAGGACTAGCTAGTAATTCAGTCTCCTGCTTTTCCTTTTCATTAATATGAAGGAACAGATGTTATACTGTTGTCTCATATTTATAGTCCACTGACCTTCCTCTCTGATTCCTCTAAATAGCTCTTTCCTAGCTTCTCATGATTTACAGACTTACAGATTTATTAGAAACAGCATTTCTTACTTTTGACTTGTGGACCTATTTTCAGATAGCTATATTAGTGCTAAACAAGTATATACCAATTAAAATTACACACCATACCAATAGTCACTATATCTTTACCACTATGCGTACTGTTTTTCATTTTCTTACACTTCATTTGACCTTCTCATTTGGTGAAAAGGAGGCTGTAAAAACATTGTTAGATCACAGCAGTATTTACATCACTTTGAACATCTTGTAGATAGCTCCACAAGACATACACCAGTGGAGAAATAGATCCAGCTTGCTTTGACTGCATCTACACTTAGTGTAAACTGTAAGATAACACTAGGAAGAGTTAGATTACTATTAAAATAACCTAACTCTTACAAGACAGAATCTGTTCCAACACTTAGCTGTAAATATTTTCTGCACAAGTTCTCCTTTCATAATGTAAAAAAATAAATAACATTTAAACACTAGGCTGGCAGTAACCTGAAAGTAAATCCAGACATTAAGCAATTAAGTTGCTATCTCCGCTTCTTTCTTACAGTGGAGAGGACATACAAAATCTATATTTAACATGTTTTGAAAACTCAAGGTTTTTTAGATATCCTAAATATATTTTTTCCTGTTAGTCAAAAAGTCAGTTCCACATTTAGCTCTCTAAGAACTTATTTGGATAGATGCAGTCGTTGTTGCGAAATGAGCGAGTTGGCACTGACCTACTCTAGCAGAAAACTAGTCTCGCCATATTCAACTGTCCTTCTAATTACACATCTGACAGCTGAAATTCAGCATCCCTGAACACAGGGGATATTAAATACAATTAACCAGGCTTTACTCAGTATTTTGTGAATATGGCAATTTGCAAACAGTATTGTGGGGATTGCAAAGATAGTTTACGAGCCATCAAGATCAGATGGCAAAAGCATAGTTCCTTATCTTAACCATAGTAAGTCATCTGCCTTTTATAGAATGGAAGAAGGCAAGCAGGGTGAAGGACTCCATGTGGCCAGCATCATCATGAAAGGAAGCCAGCTCAAACTACCCTACTTTGCTCTTTTAGGTATACAATTGTAAGTCATAAGGCATGGCAGTTTCCACATCACTATACTATATCCTATAAAAAAAGCATTCAGGCAACATCTTCTCAAGATACTCTGAGACAAGGTGATTAGGTGTCTGAATGACACCTGTCATTCAGCAAAATAAGCTCTAGATAGAACCACTATGGTCTCCTAGAAGTAAGGCAGCAAAATTTGGTGTAATCTAATACTCAATAGGCAAGCTGGGCAGAGTTAGTAAAGGATACTTTATTGCACTTTACTGTTTTTTGTATATGAGGGATGCATTTTCTTGCATTGACAAACTCATTTATCATGGTCCTAAGACTGAATTTTCCAATACATGGGAAACATTTTTCGGAGGAAGGCTACAGCTCAGAAAAAATTATGTTATTTTTACTTGCCTTTTTTTTTAAAGTGATGCATACTGAACTTTTTGTTCCTTTCTGTTACTTTACAGACTTTACCAGTTTATGTTCGTGTAAGGATATATCAACATTTTGCTTTGCATATTGCATTGCTAATACTAAAATATTTGCATCGATGCAAGTTTACAGCACAGATTCTTTGTCAGGAAAATATTATTTACCTATGAAAGAACAAGTGACTTGCCATTCATACATGTGCTGCCAAAATGACTACACTGAAACTTGGACAATGTAGTGTATGGCACGTTTCATGATAGCAGATGAACTGTGATGCCTTGTCTGCCAGTGACAGCAATGCGAAATAGAAAAATAAGTCATGAGAGTCTATAAATCCACCATTTTTCACTAGTTCTCTCAGCCACTGTACTTACATATTGTCCTACTTCTGCTGAAGGGTTTCCAGGAAGTAGTAAACAAAAACGTCTTACTTCCATGATCTTCTCTGTCTACCCATACCCAATACCAAGCTACCAATCAGTCATTTCTAAAACAAGCTGTAAAATTTTAAAAGGATTGCAAAATATAACACACAGCTGAGGGATGGCTATAGTACAATAGCGTATTGCCTTGGTTTCACAATAAGAATGAAAATTTCATTTGGTGAGCAGTGAATAGGGAAAAAAATAAAAAATAATTTTACAGTAACAATAACACCTTAATTTTTACAACAAATAAGATCTAGTGCAGAGGAGGGCATAACACATGCAATAACACATGCAAGCAAAGCAGACCCACTTTTCAGGGCTGAGGTGAGGCAAGAAACAAGAATAATAGTACTACAATGCATTCATTGGTGTTTATGAAGTACTTCGATATCCTCAGTGAGACAGAGTAAATTTGCCATTAAAGAAAAACAAGCTTGATTAAATGCAGTAGTTTAGAACATATTATAATTAAAACAATAATAGTCCCATTGTTCTTGGAATCTCATAAAATTTCGGTAAAATTATGTGACTAAATCGTCCCACATGGAAGTGCACTGTGTGCTTAAACTAAACCCTTTCAGCTGCCTGCACTATCTCAACTGCCAAATACACTCCTGCCCCAAATGCAGAAGTTGTTAAAGGGAATTGCCATGTGGATAGAAAATGGGACAAAACATGACAAATCTTAGAAGTTGCATTAAACAAGGCAATAGAGGGAGAAAGGACATATTTTTCGCCCCTGAACTACCCAACTCCTCTCCATTTATTCCAAAGCTTGCTGCTGACAGCAGAAATCTCTGTAAAACTGCTTTCTCTGGCCTTAGCACAGACAGCCCTACGTTGGCCATCTGAGGCTTGCTAGCTTTATAAAGCCACAGGTATCCCATTCAATCTAATAGCAACTTATTATACGCAAGGCTACGGAATGTTCTGCTACGGTGCATCACAGCTTTCATTTCTGAATGAAAGACCAAATGACACTGTCAACATGCAAAGCAATACTCACCCCACAGAGCCATAAAGATGGAGAAGAAGACTGTGGCAGGGTTGTCAAATAAGTGGCTAGCTCGAGCAGTACCACAAGCAGAACTGAGGTTCCAGTAATCACAGAACTTGTCACACAGGGGGCACATGGTGAAGGCATTGCGATGGTCGCACATTTCTTTACTATGGATGACAAGTGCCCAAATTCTTAAGAGTATCACAACTCAGAAAAGGAGTAGGAACAGTAGTGATATCAAGCAGCATGTCATAGCTATTATAAGCTATTTGCATCATATATGGCTTGCACTTGCAGAGAACAGAAGCTGTGTGTCTCTTCAAGGCCCATTGCCATGTACTGGAATATTGAAATACTTATAGGTACCTTACGATGGAAATACAATGCAACACAAGCAATCTAATCAGTACACTGAATTACTGAATTAGTGAAGACTGTGTCACTGAAGGCTGAGGCTAACCACATTAAAAGAAAACAATTAAAACACAGTCAAAGTGGAATTTTCCATTTCAACACTCAGTTACATGATTTGATACGGATCTGATTTAAATTAATGAAAAAGAATTCTGAAATGGCCTTAAAGGAAAGTCTGTGCCCTTGACAAAACACACACTTTTAACACGGTGGCACAGAAATCCATGTCAAATATCAGACTACTTTGTGTATCAAGGACTGGCCACATTAATTTGTGCAAAAGCCATAAACAACACCCAGTCATGTTGATCAGTCTATGTCACACCATTTGCAAAATATGCTCGGTTTTGGTATAATCTGACATACATGCCCTGAATTTAGATGACTCACACTAGCCAAGGTTCTTGTTCTTAATGAGGATATTATATTGCATAACATTTACTTCAAGATTCACTTTTGCCCTGCACTTTATTTTGGGGGGTATTTATAAAAGTAATGGGTGTATTCCCAACTACGGTTTTAAGACCAATTCTGGTCTGTACCACAATCTGCCATTGGGATTTGGTTAAGTTCTTCAAGTGTAAACAATTATTTTAGATATTCTTGCTGATGTGTTTTAAGGGTGTTCTTATGCATAGTGGTTTCAGGAAATCAGATACCTTTATATTTCAGGGGGTTTAAGTTGTCCTGCTGAAAAAGGAATTCCTGGTCTCCATATCTCCTTGTTTTTCTAGTACAATGCTAAGCTAATTTTTAAAAAAAGAAAAAGCTAATTTTTAAAAAAAGAAAAAAAAAGAAAAAAATGCCCTCCTCCCCCCAGCAGTAAATCTTATAAAAACTATCCTCAACGTCTACATTATATATTTAGATGTTAGGTTGTATATTCTTTCCCTCAATTTACAGCATTTGTTCAGCTGTCCACTGGAAAACATGAGCTAAGAGATTTTTCTTACAGATTTAAAAAAAATATAAATTTATTTTAATTCTCAGTCGTATTTGCTATGCATATGGTCAGTATTTAAAAATCCTTCTGTTCCTATATTGATCATCATGAAAGAATATCTTTTTATGAATTCAAATGAAAAAGGAGACCTATTCAAACTATAGAATCAATAGTATCAATATGTTTATTTTATGTTATTTGAAAGGCATACAGTTGGTTCCAACTATCACATTGTTACATTCTCTCTTCTATTTCAGAAGGCAGTAGAGGGTGCTGCAGACACATTTAAGCCATAAATCTCACTTAAGTTTAAATGTTAACACAAGCTTTCCCACAGACAAGCACAGGCCATCAAGACTCATTCAGATCAAGCTAAGAAAACAAGCCCTGATTCAAGCGTGTTGTTATCCATTATTTACCTATCAGTGATAATGTCCTACTGCAGTGATCCAATTCATTTGATAGAATGCAGGAACTGTCACACTGAGTGTGACCAGCAGTACTACCAATCCACTATCTTATCTCTACCAGAAGTCAGATACAGATAACGTGGAGGAATTGTCCTTTTTTTCACTGAGAATCAAACATTAACATCACTCTGAGAATGTGGCAGTTTTTGTTTAGCGTAACACCCTCAGGACACAAACCACAAAACTCAAGCTTTTTTTTGTAAATGTCAAGAATACTGTTGATACCAAATAAGCCAAACCTGCTAACTATTGTTCAACTCACTTGCACAAACAGCATAGTTTTACTAAAAAAACCCAAAATAATCCAATAGTATGGGGCAGTATTTTTGCATTAACTTCAGTGAGTTCGGCATGATGTCTTCCTGAGTGAGCATGAAGTTATGTGCATTCATAAAAAGAAAATGAATGTCATAAAAAAGAATTTACACTACTGCAGTAAACTCACTGAACATTTCTGTTTCAAGAGCTGCAATACTGAACAGCCAAACAAATGCATGTTGTTCAAATGTCTTATTCATGTGTATTTCTAATATTTAACTGTTTGTTGATGATACATCACTGCTTTTCAGATATGGTAAATGTAATTATTCTCAGTAAGTATTACAAACAAAAAAGACAGTCTAATAATTTTCAAGGAACATATTATTGATCAGAGAGTCTTACCTAGGAATGTCACTCTCGATGGTTATACATCCATAAAGAAATACAATAATCCCAACTACTGAAGATGGAATGAGAAATTCTGTATATAAACCCAGCCATGCAAAATAAAGTGCTATCTTTTCTCCAAAATATTTTCTGCAAAAGAAGAGAAGGGGAAAACAACGCGTGTCAAGGGTGTAATTTTCAAATGCATTTTACAGCTTCTTAGTAATCCCTGAAAGCTAAAATACTAATTGTCAGAGACATGAATGAAAACCCTGAGTATCTTGAAGATGGTCTTACCAAATGAAAGGGATGATTTGGGCAGGTGAGAGGTTTTCCATTCCAAGAAGTTAAAGACAACCCTGTATCATTACAATACATACTCAGTATCTGCTCAGGGAAGACTGTGCCTTTTGCATCTCCCAAATTAAGTCAGTGAAACATCCATTACTTCCACCGAGAGTAGCAAAATTTCAACCAAATATTTAGCAAAAAAGGATTCAGCCTCTCAGAACATTATCTAGACATACCATTCTTTGCCTCTGTTGTCCTCCTGGATTCAGTTGATGAGAATCATGGAAATGATACATTACTGACAACATCCTCTGATATCTTAAAAGACTAGTAATCTTGAATTGCTGTTAAAGAATGAAGGTTTACTGCTCATTTAGCACTGGATTTTTGGAAGGAATAAATATTTTTGACAAATTAACAGTCTCTGGACAGCTGGTTTGGAAAAAAAACCCCAGTTTCTACTCTGAGGAAGAGCTCATGTAGATGTTGATAAATATGTGCTAGTACTCAGTCCAACATCTTCATGAATCACACTGCAAGAAGTAAACTAAACATAGATGAAACTCACAGATCATTCCAAACTACTGTTAGGAGTGATTACAAATATTGCAAAACATCAAGATCTTCAGAGAGCTCAAGAAATTACTGTCACTAAAATGAGGTTAAATTTAGATGAAAAGCAACACTGTTAGGAACTTTTCACAAGCCAGAGACTAAGATGGAGGAATGCTGAACAGAAGGAAGCTGTGCAGAGAGCACGCAGGGCATGACATTGTGTTTGAATCAGTGAGCCATACATTCACACTCTGGTGGCAGAAAGAACAAAAACAATTTACAGATAACATGTCTAATAAGACTTTCTCCTAACAAAGGCTGAGCACAGTCCCGTTTAGAGATTGATTCTGAACTCGCTCACGCTATGAAAATTTTACCCCAGTTTAGCACCTTAGGTTTAAATTATTCCTAATTAGAATGTTTAAACGTGATTTTTGGAAGACTAATATTTCTTTTAACCGACGTGATAAACTTCCATGTGTGTAGAGTTGTGTTCAAGTCCTTTCAGTAACATAAAGAAAACTGACATTTTCTACTCCAGAAGATAGGTCTCAGGGCCACATTTCTCCTGCCACAGAAGAGGCAGGGGCAGGAGTGTAACCAAAGCAGAGAGTCATGGAACAAGACAAGGCTCCACAGATGTTTCCAACTCGGATGCAAGGAGTAAGGGGAGCAGCAGTGTGTTTGCTTCTTTTTTTATTACTGTAGTTCCTGCTGTCATTCTCAGACCATCACAACTGCAACTAACTTCATATTCCTAAGCTCTCACACAGGAAAGCAGGCAGTGCAGCTGTGCCTATTTCAGCGTTGCCTTATGTGGATGTCTATATTTGCTTACGACTAACCAACCTCAGTTATCTTTTAGGAAGGATGTGTGCAATCATAAGAGGGAAAACAAAACAGAAACACCTTAAGGTGATACCCAAACAACATTCTCTTCAGTTTAAGGAGATGCCAAAATTGGGGAACAAGCACAAGAATGAGGGAAATTTCAGAAATCCTCTGGGAAAGGAGTACAGCACCTACACCTGACATTTGTAATGTTATCATAAACAATGGACTGTATAAAGTATCAAACAACTCAAGTGGAATCGTGACAGAGTGACTCAAATAACAATAATTTAATTAGTTGTGTAATTCTCTTTTATTTCAGAAAGACAACTTGCACAAGTCAGAATGGGATTACTGTTTCCATTTACCAGTCTCTAAACATATATCAGCTTAGTCACTCTACATTCACACCACAACGTATCATTTAAGCAACTTGGGACAACAGATTATTACATTTGCACAGAATGTAAGGAATTATGATATTATATGATACAGTATAGCTTATGAAATGATAAACACAATTGTTTATGTGGGACTACCCTATAACATGGCACTTAGAGGCAATTTTTAGACGGTATTTTTTCTTTAGATTCATATTTGTTGTATTTTTAAGGTTTTTCAATATGAATTGAAGGAGGAAATACTTGATTAAAAAATTGAAATAATCAGAGGGCCTAGAGCCTTACTGTGAGCCTTCTGTGTGAGTCAACATACAGCAACAATGGCCTTGGAGCAGCACAGGACACAGAGAGAGATTCAACTTGTTCTCAAGCTTCCTCCTGATTTGGAGGTGATGCACCTTGTGTTTGACAGTAAGGTAAACAACACCAAATACATCCTAACAACATGGAACAAGAAGGAGCAGAGGGAGATTATTCTGATTATCTGTCTTCTTACTCTTCCTTTATTTGCAGAGTTGGGCAACATGCCTAGTTAGTACAGTGCTCCAAATAGGTCAAAGCAGACATGAAAAACAGTGCACAATCTGAGCTGTTCTAAGCTGTTAATTGTTTTGACAAAGTGACAAAAAATAGTGCAGAAAATGTTTATATTCCAGAAGCATTAAAGAGCAGCTGACCAAGGTCAATGAAGTTGATGCTTATGGCTCACGTGGCTTACTCCAGAATTTTTAAGGCTGCCAGTGATAAATGTAATCTGTAACCTATGAAGTAAAGGGTTGCTATTTGCATTCATGCCAAGAAAAAGTGAGAAGAGCTCAACAATGTCTTGGCAGTATGGAAAAAAAAGCAGTTGCCAAGAAAAGAACTGTACAGTGTTCTATGGTTGAACTGTTTTGAAAAAGAAAAATAATTAAAGCTGCTGTGCCCAAGCTCAATCCACCAATGTGCCAGAAAGTGAAATAATCCAAGCAGAAGCAATAACAGTATTTGGAAGCATGACAATACATTTAAATCTGAGTTTATCAAACTAGAAAAACACAGGATGTGGACAAGTTCCTTCCTTTTGTGACATATCTCAAGAGCTGTTCTCCCATTGCTCTGAACAGGAGTCAAGCCTCTGAAAACACCTGTTACCATCTGGTGAAGCCACTGCAGAATTCAGTGACTTTTGACACGGACTTTAATAAAGACGTGAGGCGGGTGTCTCTCTAGCACTCCTCTAAAAATCTCTTCAGAAAGGCACACCAGCATAGTTTTACAAAGTGTGAAAGCATTCCACCCCTACTCAAGTCAGTTTTATGTTAGCAAACTGCGATGCTATTTAACTTTGTTTTTTTCTCAAATGTATTTCACACTTAAAGGAAAAAAATTAGAATGATTTTAGAAAGCAAAGAGAAAAAAATGTTCTTCAAGGACAGAGTAAAGCGTACATCAAGAAAAGGAAGGTTTTACAAGTTTTTGAACATTTAAAACAAGAACTTGGTATCCTCTGTCATTTACATTGGGATAAAAGCAGTTTTTATTATGCTCAAGGAATCGCTCATGGTTTAGGCTGGCATGGAAAAAGAGGAGAATTGAGACAAGAGTTTTGCCCAACCCCAGTAGCTAACTCACATCCAGTTCATACACAACCAGACAAAGCTAAGGATGAATCCTTTCCAAAGTATGCTTCTGGATGCCCCACTGCAGAGGGCTACCAAAGAAAAGTAAGCCCTCTGCATTGCATGAGCTTTATTTTCACATTAGCTGTATCCTAATGAAGAGAAATGTCCCTTTAAATACACATATGCACAAAGAGGACTGCAGTTCTTATCCACAACCATGGACAAATGGCTTTGATAAAGATCGTATCGGTACTGGTTCTACCAGCAGCAGCAGCCAGGCTGGGTATTGTTAAGAGTATAAGGCAAAATTCTGTGCCTTTCAGTTTGGAAGACTTTTTGAATGCTTGTAAAATGGCCATGGACCAAGCACTAAGTTCTCTTGAGTAAGAATATTGTGTTTAAAGGAAAGATTTGACCAAATTATCCATAACTCCTTCAGAAACTGAACAAAAGTTGGACTTCAAGAAAATTATCAGAAATAGCATACAACAACAACAACCACCTATAGAAATTGTATTCCCTCCCTTGGCAGAATTAGAACAAGAATTGTTGAGAAGGGCGCAGCAAAATTGTTTACTCAGTTCCCTCTGCTTCGTCCGTATAACACTTGAACCAGACATCTGCAATGCACTTCTGTCTGTCTGGTTGCCAAACCAACATCAAAAAGAACAACTGATAATTAAACTCTATCCTTGCATGTTGGTCACAGTGCTTCCATGCCAAGTTGTGAAGTTTATAAATAGATTAAGAATTGGGGAAGGGGAGAGAAAGAGAGAAGAAAAAAACCCTTCAGTTTTTGACTCTGTGAAAACAAGTGTGGGCTACCTGGAATGTGAATAAAGCATGTGGTGTGTGACACATACTGGAAAGAACTCTGGAGTCATTCAGGAACAAAGTTTAAAAAGTGAGGAAAAGTTGGTGTGGACACTGAGTCACCTAACTGGGAAATCTGCTCAAAACTCTTCAGTTTTTTAATTTCCATACCCCATTCTAGGCCAGCTGTTATTTTGTGTTTGCCATAATTCATTCCACCACCCCTATGGCGGTGGAAGAGTTTCTATGTGATAGTTTCTGTGCAAAACTAAACCAATTTACTGCTACTTATTGGGTAGGCTTTCCTCTGTGCAAATGGTCAAACAGGCCACATGTATTACTTATGCTTTTGAAATAAACATATTCATGAAGATTGTGGATTTCTGCTGTTTCTACTGTCAGAAGAAAGGACAAACAGTCCTCTCACAGTATAGTTTTAAGACAGAACATTTTTGCTACCAGGCAGTTTATAAACTTTCTTTCCCTGCCCATCTTCCAGCCCAGGCACACATTCCCTTTCCGAGCCACAGCAAGCCAGTTCACAATGTAGGCCTCTGAACAGCTGTGACAAACCTGTGGGGAAAATGGTAACCTGTGGCAAGGAGTCAGGAATACAATTAATTCCTTCAGGGGGGCTTTTTCACCAGAAGAAAATCTACCATTAAACCAATGGTAGAACAACGATTACCCTTACAAACACAGAAGTAATTTCTAGCTCATATGAAGTTCAGAACATGGTAGATTTTAACTTGTTTCTGAGATAACTGTTCCCACTAAATTTAAGTCCTCATCTCAAAACTGCAGACTTATTTCATAAAGACTGCTGAAGTATAAAGAAAATCCCTGTCACTGTAACAGAATCAGTAAGTAACATTTCTGCATACACCACCAATTCACCCCAGGTAGAGTTGCCTATATCCAAACTTTTCTGGAGATGCCATTTTTTTCTCCACTTGAAAATGTTCTCAGGGTAGGATTCAAGCATTTATTACAAGCATTTATTACAACCATCTGGAACACCTGGATGGAATTAGTGCTCAGCAGCAGCAATGAGGCTGCTGCGCATCCAGAAATCCTAGAGATTTGTACCATGACTGTGCCTGAGAGCGTATATGCGCATACTACAGTCCCAAGGAGAAACATATCAGTTCTAAATCCAGATATACAGAAAGTGTACCAAATGGAGTAATATGGACGCCAAGAAAGGCTCCTGGCAGAAGACAACTACCCTTGGAACAACTTGCGAAGAGACTGAAAAATATTTTTATTAAAATTTTAAAAGGATCAAACCGAAACAGCAAGAAAACCTAAGCTGAATTAGAATGCAGCTGAGCCTGAGGCAGGAAGCCTATTAGTAAGGCCAACTTGTTCTGCCTAGGGAAAACAAAGAAGGGAGCCTCTGTCCAAGGTAAGAGCACATGGCTTTCCCTCAACTGGAGATAAAGATCAAGACTGTCTAGTAGAAAGCGATTATGAAGGTGTTTGTGAAAACTGTTGGTAAACCAGAGCAAGAACCCTATAATGCTGAAAGCTACCTTTAACACTCATGTTTGTGTCCACACCTGCACATGTCCCTCTTTCACTTTGGAACGCTTGGTACCAAATCGGTAAGACCTGGAAACAAATTCAAAGCCACAGCCTGGCTTTTGACTTCTATAGAAGACTTCGTACTCTGTGTATTATCTCTAGCAAGTAATAAGCTAAGGCACCTGCAATGCTTCTGGCTGAGAACATTCATCAAAGACCAACAGAGAAATTATGAATCTAATCATTTTTGTCTGAAAGTAGAACCAAGTAAGACGCCACAAGAGTCATTCAATCAAGCCCTTTCAGTTGAAGTTCTTGTTTGAAATCATTATTTAACAAATATTTTCCACCTTCTCCAATGGCATCTGAAGTCTGGAGCCAAACTTGCCTAAAATACAGATTATACTAGCCACAGATATATTTTCTTCCAAGGTACTGTTAAATATTACTTGTGATCCATTATAAGAGAAAAGATCTGTCAAAATATTACAGTTCCGTAGGGAACAGAAATCTTAAAATTCACTTATTTGTGGAACTATGTTTTTCCTAGTCTCTTGTTTTTTAAGAAATAAGTGCTCTTCAACACAGTAACAAAGTATGGTTTAGGGGGAAGGTTATGTGTGTGGAAGAAGGGAATATTCAAGTTCACAGATTTTAATGTATTCGAAACCCTAGGGAAAATATCTAGAATAAAACCCACAGAATTATTGTATTACCTGTAGTTTAAAATAACAAAAGATCAAGTTTTATTCCATAAAGAAATAAAACTAAGACAAGTCATTCACTGAACATCACAGATTCTCAAACGTTATTGTTTTCATTCCAAGAAATTGTCAGAACACAACTGAAAGAACATAGTTTGCGGTGATGGATTATAAACTGAAAAAAGCTTTTGTTTACTGACTGTAAATCAAAGAACAATAGAAGGAGAATAATTAGGCGTGTAATGTGACTGAGACAGAAATTAAGGCTGTCTACCTACCGACTGCAAAAGCAAGCAACGTGAAGCCTGTTAGTCAGAAGCACTCTAACTGCATTCTCCACTCTGTTATGGGAGAATACAAAGCTTCAGTGCTTCTACAGTGCATTTTTTATTTATGCATGGCCTTTGTAAAATGTCCAGATACTTACAGTTAAAGAGACCTTTTATCAGCCAGTTAGAAGCAAAGTGAATGTGATTTGCAGGGACATAAAAATCTACTCAAACGTAGCCCTTTAGGTGCGGTAATAGCAGTTTTTTAGTGTTTTGAAGTATTAAGTGCCTGATTGCTTTATTCTGTTGGTATCTGGGTTTTCCTGTCATGTTTGTTGCCTACAAAACTTCTGCACATCTGAGACTGCAGTAGCCACAGCATGCCTTACCAAAGAGAGACATTTTCTGCAAGGGTAGCAATGCAGTGTTTATCCCATCACTTCTGAGAAATCGTGCACAAGGCAACATATGTACACTCAGTGTCTCTCTTTAGTTTTCTTTATTCTCTAGCACACTTTAGCATTCAAAAATGTCAGTAAACTTCCAAACCCGGTAAAATCTGTAGTAGGTAGCCTGGCCTCCTGAGACTGAGTCAATACCAATGTAAGTCAATAGAGGTTACCTATGAGGAAGGAAGGACAGTTCCACTTTGTAAACACCTTAGCATACCAAGTGGGGCTCTATGTATGAAACAATTCTTTCAGTTATACATATAACATTTTCTGTCACAATAAACTCTACAAGCTCCTACAAATAAGGAGGAACCTATTTAATATACAGTGAATCAGCCTTTTTTTTAACACTGACAGGATAGTTATCTAGTCTTTTTTATCCTATTTTTTAGAAGCTATTATATTTTTTTGCTTTTGTTTACTTGAAAAATGAGAGGTTTGCACAAGTTTTTACCTTGAATAGATGTGAGATCACTGATATTTTACCACTTTCCTAATCCTCAGTGTTCACAAGATAGTTTGCACAATTCTCATCATCTATGTTAGCAGAGTTTGAACCTCAAATACCAACTTCTTTTCATGAATAGTTTCATTTTCTGTAATTTCATGACAGCTTTCTTGCTTTTCAAATTAAGGATCACTTCAGGGAATACTGAAGCAAAATAGACATACGTAAATCTATGGGTCCTGATGAGATGCACCCAAAAGTGCTGAGGGAGTTGGCAGATGTCATTGCGAGGCCACTCTCAATAATCCAAGTGATTGATGATGGCAATTGGGAGAAGTGTCCAGAGACTGGAGGAAAATAAATGTCATCCCATCTTCAAGGAGGACCTAGGGAACTACAAGCCGATCTGCCTCACCTCAATCTCACTGAAGGTTATGGAGCCATTAATCCTGGAAACCATTTCCAGGCACATTTAATACGAGAAAATCATCAGGAGTAGTCAACACGGCTTCACCAAGGGAAGTCATGCTTGATCAACCTGATTGGCCTGGTAGACAAGGAGGAAGCAGTCAATATTTTCTACCTAAACTCTAATAAGGCCTTTGACACTGTCTTCCATAAGATTCTATCAGAGCAGTTGTTGATGTATGGGCTGAAGGAGCACATAGTAAGGTACCTTGAAAACCAGCTGAATAGCGAGGCCCAGAAGGAGATGGTCGGGGCATGAAGTCTAGCTGAAGGACAGTGACTAGCAGTGTACCCCAGGGGTCAGTACTGGGTCCAGTCCTCTAACATCTTCGTTAATGATCTGCATGACTGGGCAGAGTGCACCCTTAGCAAGTTTGCAGATGACACAAAACTGGGACAAGTGACTGATGTGCCAGAGGGTCACGCTGTCATCCAGAGGGACTTCAAAAGGTTAGAGAAAAGAGCTGACAGGAATGTCGTGAAGTTCAACAAGGAGAAGTGTAAGGTCCTGCCTCTGGGGAAGAAAAAGTTCATGTATCAGTATATGCTGGGGGCCACCCAACTGAAAGCAGCTTGGCAGAAAAGAACCTGGGGGTCCTGGTGCACACCAGGTTGAACATGAGCTGGTAATCTGACTTTGCTGCAAAGAAGGCAAAAGGTATCCTCAGCTGCTTTAGACAAAGCATCGCCAGCAGGCCGAGGGAGGGGGTCATTCCCCTCTCCTTAGTGTTAGTGAAGTCACAGTGTGACTATTTTGTCCAGTGTTGGGCACCTCAGCACATGAGAGACATGGTCATACTGGAGAGAGTCTGGTGAGGGGCCACAAGGATGATTAAAGGACTGGAACATCTCTCGTGAGGAAAAGCTGAGAGAGCTGAGGGGTTTTTTGCCTGGAGAAGAGAAGGCTCAAGGGGGGATCTTGTTACTGTATGCAAAGACCTTAAGGGAGGATGCAAAGACAGCAGAGTCAGGCTTTTTTCAGTTGTGAACAGTGACAGAAGAAGAGGCAGTGGACACAAACTAAATCACAAGAGGTTCCCTCTGGACACTAGGAAACATTTCTACTGTGAAGGTGACTGAGCACTGGAATGGATTGCCCAGGGAGGTTGTGGAGTCTTTCTCCTTAGAAATATTCCAAAAAACACCTAGTCACAATCCTAGGAGACTGGCTTGAGCAGTGCTCAAGGAGTCAGAAAAGGACCTCGTCTTACTCCAGCATGCCATAGCCAGAATTTCTACAGAGAGCAAAGGCAATTTAACAAGAAAGATAAGCAGAACTGTAACCACTCAAGTGTAGCAACTGTTTTCTGCTTCCTGCAGTCCCCAGCCACATGCACCTCTACATGCCTACAAATACCTGTATGCATGTGTATAAAAATCTGCAAGACTTCCTCTTTTTTTTCCAAATGTGGCCTCCAATCTCTGGCTTTTGTTTCTCCAGTTTAAAAAAACAAACTTCCACTTCCTATCAAAATATACTGATATCACCTCCAAAGTTACCTGTTGTGTTGGGGCCTATGACTCAAGACAATTATGATATGTAAGTTTCTGGCTGTGAAGTTTAGGCATCGTACAGGCACTAAAGAACTTGGCCTGATGTCTCATCCTGTTCTACACAGAGAAAAAAACCTGATCTGTAGTTGCCTAAAAAACTACACAATCCAAGGTGTAGGTACCAGGAAGCTGCACAACAGCATTCTTCAGAGCCTTGGCTTTGAAAAAGTCCTGATGTAGATGCATCAATTGCTGGATCTATCTTTTGAAAATCCCACTGAAGGAGTGAGGAATCTGGATGGTAAGGAGAATCTTAGTGCTCAGACAGTGACCTGAAGCCTAGGAATTATGTTTATCAGAAAGCAGGGCTCTGGTTTTCCTCACCACTGCAATACAAACCTACCGGTTTAAAATTCCATCTGTCACATAAGCACCAATAAATAAGACCAAAATCTTGCCCAAACAGACAGAGAGAGAACCAATTCCTGCAGGGCTGGCAAAGTCTACAAAATGCAGAGCTGTAAGTAAATCATCTTACTCCAGTCACAGGCCTGCATCCAATAGAATAATTCAATGCAAATTCTTCTGTGATTTATGCACCATGAGCAAAAGCCCTCTGCTTTGCAATAAACACAGGCTGGAGCATTTGTATAAGCCCTGTGATGAGAATTTCCAGGGCTGGATGGGAAATTCCCTACAACTGCAGATGAAAAGTGGTATCCTAGCATAGAACAAGTAATACGCAGTGCATTTAATGGACGTATTACGGTGTACAAAAGTCTGCTCATAAATAAGCAGAGGTCATGAGGGATAATGAGATCACACAGACACTAGGAAGGGGAAAGAATTATAATGATAGAGAAAGCATTCCTTTCTCAACAGCTAGGACTCTGGTCCAGAGTCCCACCTGCTTCTGGTTCCCTCCAGGAAACTCTATGTTGTAAACACTGGCACAAAAGACAACATCAAGACTGAGTGGATGCTGGCACAGCGCTTTGCACTGTATAGAGTGCTTTAATGATGATGAACTGCAAGTTGGATGTTCCCCATGTAGTTCTTTGGAATTATTAAAAAAAATAAGTGCAAAACAGTTACACTGAGAAGATACACTCAGATTATTGCCTCAGGCACGGTCTCAGCAGAGGTTTGGAAAGGAGCTAGGTTGGTTAATGCCAAAGTTATTGGTAGAGCTCACATGCATTTTTCTACTTAATGCTATGTTCGTTAGATTAATGCACTTTCCCATCCTTAAAGCTGTTTTCTTTTTATCCTAATAAAGAATTCCTTGCATACAGCCTCAGCATCTCTATGAATGTCGAAGATATTCCTGCTAAAAACATGAGGGAAGAATTGAATAGTTCCTAAATTTCTGTATGGGAACTGAGTCATTTAGTTATTTACCAAGAACAGTTCTTTTCCTGTCATTATCCACCTGGCAGGAAGAGGACTCTCTCCAGGATCCTATGAATCAGTGTCATCTCAAAAGAGTGTTATGGTAATTCACCAGACTAAAAGGGAAAGCACAACATTCTAAACACACTGATCTCTAACATCAAAAATAAAGCAAGCTCCATCATCCCTCAAAGAGAAAGGGAACCCCAAAAAATGAGGATCACCCCACTGGCCCACAGTGAAGACAAGGTTCCATAAAGAAAAGAATCAATGAGTAAGGCAAAAACATACTTGGTTTCTACTGAAAAGGCATTTCAGTTAAATAAATCAAATTGTCATGTAGAGAAAAGCTCCTCATTGTAACAATGTACAGACCCTACGCTGTAAGTGATGTCTTACTCAGAAGGTAGTGAACGACCACCTGATTAATAGTTGTTTCAGCAGAGAGAAAAGATTGTAACTTAACTGTTTTCCAGGCATTAGGAATTAGATATTGCGCAGCACATCTAGTATGGTGGAGTCCCCTTTTCTTTCTGCAGCCTTATGGATGCTGTTGATAATTGGGTGAGCCTTGCAGAGGTAGGGTGTGAAGGGACATCGCTCCCTTCTGTCTGCTGGCTCTATGGGAGAAAGGCCTTATTGTCCCCTGCTTTGAAACCTGGCTTTCAGAAAAAGATACAGGTATTTGTTCGAGATCTCAGAACTCTAAGACTGACCTGCTGGGTCAGCTGGGCCACCATGGAATGGGGTGCTCTGTATACATCTCTCCAAAGTATTTGTCTGGACTGATTTGGATTAGCTCTGAGGGATTTCTGTGAGATAACCACGTATTACAGGGTCGTCTTCTGCCAAAGCAGTTACTTTACTCAAAAAACAAAGTTTAGTTAGGCTAATTCACAATAATAAAGAAAGAGTAACAGGGAAGAAGAGGAACTGAAACACACAGAAGAAATCTGCATTCTGAGGATCAATAACACCAAAGTTAGTATAAAGAGTGACTGAACAAAGTTTGTGCACCTCTGGAACTACGTAGGACATTGTAAACGTTTGTTTTCACATTCTTAGAGTTCTAGAAAGTATGTGGAGACAAATGTTCTCTCTCAAGAGATGAAGATGCCACTACAAAGCGCAATGGTTAAAGAAGCAGTGATTTGCTAATGTGTTAAGCAGGATAGATGGCCACAGTTAGAGGAATGTTTTACCAGAAGCTAATCTTAACCACTTCTGCCAAGGAAGAAACGCTTATCTCTTAAGACAATAAAAACATAATTGCAGTAGAACTCCCCTTTTCTTATTTTATCATTCCTTTAAAGCTACCTTGTCCTGAGTAGGGTAAGCAGATAAGCCCTTTTTTGTGGGTTTTTGTTTTGTTTTTTTTTTTCTTGGTGGTGAAGTCTGATGAAATAAGAAAAAAGGTAAAAAGGTCTTTGGGGGCCTGATTGCTTAATGCTGCACTACACAGGTCCCAAGACACTAGAAGTGAAGGCAACAGGTGGGACAGTCAAACTTTGGAACACTATGGGTCTGCCATCACTTTAATAACTGCCAATAAGAGAAAGTTACAGGCTGCTGTGCTTTAGGAAGACAGCATTCAAATGCAGGAACAGGAGAGAACTGGTGACTCTTCAGTTAAGAGCAGGTTCATCTGCAATGAAGGCCCAGAAGTCATTGCATACAAAGTTGAAAAAATTTTCCATAACCAAGGAAAACATAGTTAAAATTGGAAAGAGGAAATATATTAGGTAGACTGTTTGAGTAACAGAAAATCCCAAGTTTTGATTTACATACTTTACATTATAAATAATATTTTGGTTAACACACTTTTCCACCTACTCCCGCAAAAACAGTTATTGCATACAAAGTCTTTACAGTGAACGTGTCTTTCCAGTTTTAGGTTTTACAGCAAGATAAGCATATACAGTCACTTGGAGTTTTGAAAGTCATCATGTTATAGATAATTTAGCCAGTTAGTAAGAATTCAGGTGAAGTTCTAGAAACATAAAGTAGAAATGAAAAAAGAAAGAAAAAATAAGACAGGTTAGAAGGAGCTGATGAGCTGGAAGCTTTTGGAAGCACTAATATTAATAAGCTCCACCACAATTAAAAATAAGCCAGCTCTCTTTGGCTTCCCTAAGGTGAGGTAAACATATGTTAATAACAGTATAAAAAATGGGACTTCCCCTCTAGGGTAATGGTCCCCTATCTGGAATTTAAAGTCATACATGGATTCCCCTCTACAGGTGCTTTAAGGTGTCCATTAAGAAGACAACTTCCTAGGATTCCAGGAGTTAAGTAAGTTTTTATCTGTGTGTTTTCTTGACTTGCTATAACTCATTAGAGGTGCACTGCTAAAGGACAAGAGACAATGGCTGCAAGTTGTACCAAGGAAAATTGGTCTGAACAGAAGGAAGCACTGGTCTGGACAGAAGCAAACAATTCTTTTCCCTGAGAGTGGTGCAGTGCTGGAAAGGGTGCCCAGAGAAGCATGTGACCTCAATCCTGCTCAAAACTCATGAGCAATTTGATCTGGTTTTCAAGCCAACCCTGCCTCGAGCAGAGGCTAGTTTTAGGGACAACCTCTTAATTCAAGAATCGCACTATTAAAATTTTGATCAACATATTTAATATTTATTTAAAAAATTGTAAAACCAGTATACTTTATGTAGGTTCATAAAACTCCTAAGGACTGTCCTCCCTGTCTCTGCATCAACAGCAATATTACCCTTAGGAAAATAACAAATGCATGTTTTTGTAGCACCTTTTATAGTATATTATGAGGATTGAGAGGAACTACTCCTGGTAAGTGCATTCCTACAAGAAAGCTACACCAGAGAAACTCCTCTGTAGTAGAAATCAGTATTTAAACTAGGATGAGAAAAAAAAAGAGGTGTGACATAACAGACAAACCTCTAGAGCCCTGCACATGCTAGAACTGCAACATTCATTCTCTGCCCATTAAGATATCACTCATTCTTTCCAAATTTAAGAGTGAATAAAAAAAGGAGGTAAATAGTTTTCAGTAATTCTAGCCTAAGATACGTGAAAGCAAATAATTCATTTATCATAGAATAGAAATATGCAACACCCACTGTGTTCTCATTTGGTAAAATCCTTCTCACTCACAAGAGCATTTCCTAATTTGCAAAAAAATTAACTTTTTCCTATAGCCCAAAGAGGTGCATAGAACCATACATTTGCAGATTAAGACACAGGGGTGAATGGAAGCATCAAAAATATTGTAATGGTTCTTCCTTTGCATTTGTGTCATTAAGAACTTGAAAAATTTCTAAGACTGAATATGCTGTTAGCATTCCCTCAGGATGTCAAACAAAAAAGACCTCAGAGAACCCCCAGTCTGTGCCAAGAGTGAGCATAACAAATACATAGTTCCTGGCTTTGGTGTACAATCACTTGAAAACTAGCACTGACTGTATGGCCAGAAGCAACGTACTGAGGCACTAGGAATGATTTATAATAATTCTAAGGTACCATATCTAGTCTTCCAGCAAAAATGTTTGAGTTAAAGAATGACTTCAATTTGCATTCTTACTGTATAAAGGTGAAACAAGAACAGTTAAAAAAGACTTACACCATTGCAAGTCATATTAAAAAACAGACTAAAAAGCCTATTTAATTTGGGGAAGTGAATATTATTTAAGCAACTCACTTCAACAGAATTAATGTATTTGAAAACATCAGTCAGAATAGGTTTTGAGTAAAAGACAAAATAAATGCTGCTTCTTCTGTCCATCAAAGCCTGATTATAAACTACTAAATTACGCAGTGCTCCCATAACCAGTAAAAAGTTGAGTATAATAGAATCAATCTAAGAAAGAAGGATCACAGTGAATTATGGAAATCCACAGAGTGTGGCTGATGTTTGCCAAGGGAATAAACATCCACATTAAGACTGAGCTCAAATCTCCCCCACTGTAGAGAACTGCAAAAATGTATTTCAGTTGCAGAAAGAAAAGGGTGGTAATTCTTCAGGTATATATACTCTTAATCTCTAACATTACCCAGAAAATAAGTACCACATTTATTTTAGTCTTAACAGTGAAACTTGCAGCCAAGCAAAGAATGTAAGATAAAAGCAAGAAAAATCGTCTTTGAGAACAGAGAATCAGTTGCACATGTCTGGTCCTTTTTTTCTTTCTCATAGACGTTCAAACCACAGAATTTCTATGAAATCATATCAGTATCAAACATTACAATGGAGACAGCAAAATACAAATGAAGGTGGAGTGTAAGCAGATGCACCTCTTTTTAATTCAGCTGAGCTGTCAGTTCTGGTAAAACATTAGAATTCCTCTAGTTAGTCACACACAGCTAAACTTAACATTTGCAGTATTTACTAACAATATACCAGGCATTTTAGTCTTGTCCTGAGTTTACCTATTCCATACAGTAGCCTGGCCTGGAATAATTGATATTCAAAAATCCTACACAAAAACATTAAGGCAAAAAAAGACAGTTTCAAAGCCTTGCAGAATCTCAATAAGAGTTGATGTTTTCACTGCTTTCCTGTAGCTTTGGTGATAGTTCACTGTAACAAAAATGCACTAAACAGTAATGTACCTTTGTTTTTGTACTCCTAGAAGAACATCGTGCTTCTAACTTTTGTAAAAAATTACCTTATGAGGTCAATAGGCTGAAACTTGTAAAATACTCCATATCTTGCCCATTCTTGATACAGCAACTAAACAAAAGAAAGAAAGAAAACTAACTTGAAACAGTGCTATCATCTGTTTCTACAAACATATCCTAGGAGTTAAAAAAACATGTTCCAAAAAAAGCAGTTTCCCATGGTTCAATATAAACTTCCAAGTACATTTTTCAGACAGTTATAGAAGACTCCAACCAACTCAGCAATGGGAGGGTAGTGTACACAAATACTTTCTCCACGTTCTTACCCCCTTCCCACCACATTTATTAGAAAGTGGTGTTAAATAGAAAGGTTCAAAAGAAAAAATAAAATATGCTGTATTGTTTGTAAAGATAGTAGAAATAATCCTACTCACAGAGTAAATTTCATGTATGTTGTAATTTATTTAATGTCTGGAATCCCACAATAGGTAACAATTGACCAGTGTTTCCACATCCATGAAGAAGTGAACTGAGATAAGAGTTCAAAATTGGTGAACTTGTATGTAAAAATATACCAAGAGGTATAAATGTTTCAAAACTAGTCTGCTCTTCTGTGCAGCTCCTGAGGCCACCATATACAGTAGAGTCCATATAGAATCACAAAATCATAGAATCATAGAATGGTTTGGATTGGAAGAAACCTTAAAGACCATCCAGTTCCAAGCCCCCTGCCATGGGCAGGGACACCTTCCGCTAGATCAAGTTGGTCAATCTGGCCTTGAACACCTTCAGGAATGGGACATCCACAACATCCCTGGGCAACGTGTTTTGGTGCCTCACCGCTCTTACAGTAAAAAGTTTCCTCCCAATATCTAATATAATATCTAATCTTTCAGTTTAAAACCATTATTCTTCGTCTTATCACTACGCTCCCTGATAAAGAGTCTGTCCTCAGCTTTCCTAAAGGCCCCTTTAAGTACTGGAAGGCTGCTATAAACTCTTCCCCGAGCCTTCTCTTCTCTAAGAGAAGCAAGACAAACTTTCTCAGCCTGTCCTCATATGGGAGGTGCTCCAGTCCTCTGATCATCTTCATGGCCTTCCTCTGGAACCACCTTAACAGATCCATGCCCTTCCTGTGTTGAGGACTCCAGAACTGAACTCAGTACTATGGGTGAGGTCTCATGAGAGCAGAGTAGAGGGGCAGAATAATCTCCTTTAATCTGCTGGTTACAATTCTTCTGGTGCAGCCCAGGATAGGGTTGGCTTTCTGGGCTGCAAGTGGACATTGCCAGCTCATGTTGAGCTTCTCATCCACCAGCACCTCAAGTCCTTCTCTTCAGCGCTACTCTCAATCCGTTCTCCATCCAGCTTGTAATAGTGCTTGAGATTGCCCTGACTCAGGTGCAGGACCTTGTACTTGGCCCTTTTAAACTTCATGAGGTTCATACAGGCCCACGTCTCAAGCCTGCCAAGGTCCCTCTGGATGGCATCTTTTCCCTCCAGTGTGTCAGCCACACCTCACAGCCTGATGTCATCAACAAGCTTGCTTGAGCATGCCCTCAGTCCCCACTTCTGTCCTCATGATCAACATGGACACACAAGTATTTACTGTTGGAAATCCAAATTCACTCACAGCTCACACATAGCTCAAAGGAAGCCACCGACCCTGCAGAAACTTCTTACAGTGGGAGGAATCCAGCAGAAACAGTCACGGTCTGTGTTATATTAGCTACAATACACTCAACTGCAATAGGTGAGAGACTTGGGATAGTCTTCCTCATTCCCTTTTTCACTGCTGTGATCTATGACACAACTTTGCCGAGGTTTCAAAAAGAGAAGAGAAACCTCTGACACACTTTCACAAGAGGCTGTAAAGGAAACTGGTAATTATGGTGTAAAATGCATCACACTGTTTTGAAACAAAAGCCAGTTACTGGATTACCATGTGATTAACAGTTTGGTAAAAGACTTAATTTAATAACAGTACCTTTTATAACTATGCATGAATTTACTAATAATCCAGAAAGGACATTAAAAAATGAAGCCTTCCAGAATTATGTGAAAAAATACCGAGACTATGATGATAAATGAAACTAAATTAACCATATAGCTACTTAAAGTTTATAAATCTGTATCATCCAAAAAGACAAGTTTTGAGCCCTTTTACTCTCTTTCAAAAAAGCAAAGTGGGGTCCAGAAAAAGAGTAGAGTATGTGAGGTGAGGTCAGCTCCTTTAAAAATAAGGCAATACATCATTCCTAGTGATGAAATTGTGTTTTGCGAATGAAATTCTGTGTGAAATATTTGCTGGCTCCAAGAGGTGGCCTTATACTTCAGTTTCTCCCTTGCTGTGAGCACTAACTGAGTGTCTCTTGCCTGTTTCATGGAAATTGTAGTAAAAGTGAAGCAATGTAACTGATGAGTTAATGGCTTGTAGACTTCCATTCTTACCTAAATTTTGACTGGGATTAGGTAATAAGTTTTAAAGCTGTTGAGGAGGAAAACACTAATCAAGAAACCCATGCAGACAAATACACAACTCAACATACGCAGAGGACACTTAAATTAAATACGTGTTTAGTTTTTTTCTTTAACAGAAAAAAGGGAGTTCCAAAGATGGCCAAAACCAGTAATTTTCAAAGAGAAAGATACAGGGTTTCTTTTCAAAATGCATAATATGTGGACGTCAACAGCTTAGTAGCAGACTGGATTACAAATTGTTTAGTTCTACCTGCAAAACAGATGCTCCTTAAGCTCTTTTTTTCCGGGTAGATAACGGTTGTTACACAGTGGAGTTCTGTAAGCATACAAGAGCTGGAGAGGACATTAGTAACAAAATATATAGAGATGTTTTGCAGCTATCAGTCCTTGCATCTGCAAGATGGCCCATTTTGACATGTAGCAGCATGATACGCCGTCTTATGAAGTCAACAGAACAAATAAAGTAAGTAAGTGCGGAGAAGTTTCAGATACTGTAACTGAAAATTTATCTTGACGTATTTTGAGGTTTTCCAATCACATTTTCCTACAACTGTCCTCCTGCAGTTGTTATGTGAAAGAACTAAAGAAATATCAAGTGAGCAATTAAGACTTGGACCCCGCAAACATGTGCCCAATGAAGTATTATTGTTCAGAATATGGAAACCAGCTGGCAACCATTTAGGTGAACAGAGCTACGATATTGCATTGAAGATACTGCATAAACTATCTTTTGTTCATAGATCAAGGAGTAAATTTTACTGGGAATTCAGCAATGATATTCAAGGAATGTGGAGTCTTGGCTTTTAGAATATTGCTTTTACAGAGCACAGCCTTGCAAAATGCTTTGTGCTTATGGAAAGAAATTTTGAGACTAGGTTGGATTTTCTTTGGCTGCAACAGGAGGTGAAGAGGATTGTCCTGGCTGCCATATCGATATTTTCATATGAATGCTTTTAGTTACCAATTCAAAATCACCCCTTGTTATTACCCCACAGCATTGCCTACAATTTTATACATTTCCATAATTAATCATACTAATAAATGAATTCAATGATATATACAAAACAATAAAGTTAAAGATATTAAATTCTTAAAACTACTTAAGAACTGGTTTGGATGTAGCTACAGAATGGAATTTGAAGAGCAAAAAGAAAGATCTTTCTAAAATTGCAGGCAGTTCAGGAACAGGTTGCCATGTCATTATGTCAGACTACAGAATCACACTGTTTACTCTGATTCCAAAAGACATAGCACCAAAGATGAGATTACAGAATTAGTATTTTCCGTTCACCTGTGTTGCCCACACTAAACCTCAGTCTCAACACTACAATTTTCAAGATTAGGCTTGATCTGGAAGATGGAATGCGCTGCCTATTGGATTTATTAAACTGAAAGAAATGCTACGAAGAGTTTGTAATATACTTTATTGTATTTTATCAGCTTAATTTAAAAGTATTACTTTCTGTAAGTTTATAATAACACTTTCCAACCTGCTTCTAATATTCTTGGAATGTTGCTGTAGTCTATGACAACAGTGTACTAGTACTTCCCAGATAGATAACAAAGTGTTCATCTATTACTCATAAGTCCATATTGCTAGCAATGAAGGGTTGCATGTTGCCGGTGGGTTAGAAGTTTAAAGAAGGTCAAGTCGGTGCTTACGCTCACGGAGAGCTATTACCATGCTGCTCTGCAATAGCTTCCTTAAAAAGATTTTTTTCAAAACACACTAAAAGGGGGAAATTCCTTTACTCCACTCAACAATCTTAGGAGTGTGTTTCTTTGACTGTAGATTTCTAATTCTCGTATGATGTGACAAATGTACTATTTCACTGTGCATTTTCTCCAAGGAAATCCTGATGAAAGTTAATAAGGATTAACCTTTTCCATTATGAACTGGTACATAAACCTTAGGAAGTTGTACTGTCTTATTGGCATAATATGGGCTAAGTCATAATGTTGGGGGCTTATACAAGGAACAATTGAAATGGAAGATACAGATAAGTTAAAACAGACAAAATAAAAAGGGGCAGAGAGAAAAAAAAAAACAAGCTAAACAATGCCCCCCTTTAAACCTGATCAGGGCTTTTCAGGAAATTAAACACTGAGACTATTACATTCAGATAGAAAACAGATGATGCTACGCATAGAAATACTACGGCAGATTCAATGGCGAGGCAGCAGAGACATATGTGAATAATCAATGAAGTATTTCTGGAAAGAAGCTTTTATGTTTTTAATACTTAACACTTCATAACTGAGCCTAATAGGCAGAATAAAAAGAGGGCAGCACAAAATACAACTAGTAGGGTGAATATTTTTCCAGGCACTAGTCCTTTTAGGCCCTCTTTCCCGCTACTCCACCGTACCCAATCTTCCTCAGTTGACTAATAATAATTTACCCTTTTTCTCTAAAAATTTTGTTAATCTTACACGTCAGTAAACTACGTAGCTGACTTTCAGTATCGCTGTACCACTATTCCCACTTACTCAGAAATCACTCTGCAAGCACAGAGTACATAATTTCTTCAATGTTCAAAATCACGTACATAAATATACAAGCTTTTTATAGTTTGTCTTCCAACTTATTCTCTTTTGCTTACTAAGGTTCATATGCTAAATTAAATTCTACATGGCACATGAAGACATCTAGTGGTTGAATGTCAACACTGTTTACCAAAAACTACAAGGAAAATTATGTTTTCAATTTCTAACTAATCTCGTACTGGAGAAATCAAATTTATTTTTATGAACTATGAACTCAGTCTTCATTTTAAGAGCTTAAATGGTCATCGTTTGTGACAATTACACTCCTGAGAACTACACTGTGTTTTGCCAAATTAATGTCTTTTTCTTACCTCTTCTTCAAGCAACAGATGGCACATACCAATATATAATACCACAGTTAGAAACATTTATGAAACAATTTAAAAGTCACCAAGACTACATGCAATTTGATTTCTAGTATACTAAATATTTAAGGCATCTGAACATTCTCTTTTTCTTCATTCATGCCTCCTCTCCTTTCTCTCCCTAAAATTTTCCCTCTTAATTTCCTATCCTATTGTTTGTATATTAAGAAAAAAATCAAGCAAACCTTAGAGAACAATATGGAATTAATCTGAATGATTATAGCAATTAAGAGGTTTTGCTCATTTCTAAGAACAAGCATATGTATTAAAAACATTCTGAATTCACATAGTCCTTGATTATGTATCCATTTCTCTAGTGCAGACTGTTGGTGTGCGATATATTTTCAAAAGCCTTTTCATAGCTAGAAACTTTTTATTTACAAAATAATTGGAAGCAGATTTTTAGAAATTGCATTTAATTTAATTGGATACACAATCTAATTAAAAATACAACTATGTTTTTTAATTCTAGTAACTGTTGTTCTGTAGTACCATCTGGTTATGGAAAGAAAATAATCATATAAGTTATTTAACAACTTTTGCTTTCTTACAAACTTAAAAATCTTGTCTATTCATGTGGAGGGAAAGTTGAAGCATTTCAATATTTAAATGTCTAATTATAAACATTGAAATATTTCATAAGGAGACTTCATAAAAGGTCTTCTGAAAAAATTTATAAGCAGAAATGCAAGAAAATAAGTAATGTAAAAATATATTCTTTTGTAAAAATATGAAGTTGATTGAGCACTGGATAATGTTTTAAAATAACATTTGGTACATTCATATTTATCACGTTAAATCTGATATGGAATTAATTTTGTAATGTATTTTACCTTCCTTTCATTCATGTCATCATTTTGGCCTTCATATTCACCCTACAGAAAGAAAATAGTTTAATGACTGCTGTGAAAACAGATAAAATTCAATAATTTTTGCTCAGACTCCCTATATTATTAATTTTACTTTTAGGACACAACTCGAAATCAACTTATGTGAGAGTTTTGATATTAGAATCGCAGATTTTTAGAACATATTTTAATTGTCACAGGCAATAAACATGAAAGTCTAGGCACTACTGAGTGATATCATCAGAGAACTAGTTATTTAATAGCACATACATACATCATGAAGTGGGTATGCTGCATCATAAACATTGTTTGCTATTAATGTGCCAATACCTAAAAGAAAAAGAAATTCAGATGGTCAGCTGGTAGGTACACTTAAAAAGAAAAGATTATTACAGATATCATTTCGTGACATTATAAAGGGGACTGAACTATATTATTGAAAATATTCAAAATCACGTCAAGATGAGTATACACCAACATAGAATTACCTGGCTGTGGAAATAATATTTTCACAGGAAGGCACATTTCCTTCTCTTGAGTGAACTAGTGTGGTATAAAGACTGTTTTGACCTCTTTGCAAAAAGGTGCGTGACTGAGGAGGAAAGCATTTGGCAAGTCTTTCTTGAATCTTGATAATGATCAGAGTCATGGATCCCCCTGACACATCCAGACAATTAAAAGAAACCATTATCATAGAAGTTTGTGATTGAAGAAACCCTTACTCTCTTTTGACTAATATTTGATCAGATATTATTTTCACTGAACCAAGCGTTGGGTTTTCTACCCTTCTTCATAACAATACATAAGGCCATCCTTCTGAGTTTGGAATAGTACTTCATTATTTGCAGGAGTTAAACCAGCTTGTTCTCACCAAATCCATGGTTATGCCAGAAAGCTAGGTGCACTGGGACAAAAACTACTGAGTCCTAAAGACTACAGACAGGAAGCCTCAGGAACAGACTGGAAGATACAGGGACACGTCATTATCACAGGTGGTGAAAACAATTGTTCTATAAGATGAGAATTAAAGCTAAGATCAGTGGTTTATTCCAGACCTCTTTGTTTTCCATGCCCAGTAAAAAGTTGCTGGCTAGCTTGTCTTTAGGGATTAAAAAGTTCCAGCAGTCAAATTACACAACCATCATTCTGAAATGTTTGGAAAAACACCTCTAATCCAAGATACTGGATAGGCATTCTGAATGATTTTTTTCCCTTGGTACAAAGACAAATACCCTACACCACTACATGCACTAATAGAACAGGGAAATCTTCAGGTTTGGACAATGCTAAGTCTTCTTCTGAAAGCATTCCATGTTTGGGAAGGTTACATTGGTTCACAATTATGCTAGAAGAAAATATGCCTTCCTTGCATAATGTCATAGAATTGAAATCAAATTCAACTTTACACAGATGTAAAAATCAATAAGCAAATATGTTTGAAGTGTTGTTATTTTCCACCTATCATATTATGAAGCATATACTTATGGAAACCAATGCCTGCTATAAGTACTTCCAAAAACATTGACCTACCTCTTGTGCAAAATAAGTAATGGAATCTTAAAACAAAACAAAAAAATACCAACAACTACCAAAACCCAAAACAAACAAATAACCACAATCCACCCCAAGACAACAGAATAAAATGATGGTGTGTAAAGACATATTTTAAACCACTGATGTTAAGTGGTTTTAAGTCCTAAGACCAGTGAGATGGGAAAACCTTAGCAACATAGGAAGCATAGGACTTCCAGGAGAAGATCTCAGATACCAAAACAATGAGTGAATTTGGGTCAAACATGATGCCTAATAATGTTTTGGCTATGGGCCACAAAGATGGGGAGGATAGGAGGGTCAAAACACTTGCATCGTGTCAAATAGTGTCTTGATCTGACCTGAGCTTGAAGTGGATCAGCCTGTATTTTCACCTTAGAGTAAGAAGAAGCCTGAAAAATCACTATTTTTTCTTTGATCTACAATGATGATTTTTATTACACTATAAACCAGAACAAGATATTAAAATAAAGAAAACTTTAAGTGAGAGGCAAAAAATTATCATTGGTGCTGTGTTCGTTTCCTTCATACTACGTCTTCATAGGACAGATTGCTTCTTTCAAGCTTTCTCTCGTCCTAACAACTTGCAAAGTCTTAAGAGTTTCAGCAGGTCCAACGCAATGTCTCTGGATCCCTTGAGATGGTGTCAGTTCTGTGGGCTGGATTTTATGCCAACAAGCTTAGTGACCCTGCTGCACTTCAGGCTTCTTGGTTTAAACACCTTATATTGCCTTATCTCTAATATCCTCCTCTCTAGTAACATCTACTTGCACAGGCTCCACAGCTCTCAGGGAAAGTATGTGCTCCTCAGTTACCAAGAGAGTTCCCTGGATACCAGCTGGAGCAACACAGTAAAATAAGGTATCTTTCCTCTCTACTGCCCCAACAATGCCTTCGAGCAGATGAGCACATAGAACAACACAGAGAAAACATTGAGCAAAATAGACAGTATCTGCATAATGCTTTAGAAATTAAGAATGACATTTTCTCAACCATCTTTGCATTATTTTAAAGGACACGGTGTAATAAATTTAAATGGTTGTACTGGGCAAAGCCAAATATTTTTGGTTGGAAAGGAGAAAGTATGGTCAAACTTATGAAGGACTTCCAGGAAACATGTCAGGCAAGGAGCACTATCACTTCTTTGTCACTGAGGAGATATGTGCTGTAATATCACAACAGATGAAAATAATCAATAGAGAGAAGAGAACTTTTGTATGTTCTGAACTTAAAAAAAAAAACCCCAAATTTTTCAGGGTTACCCCAATGGTATCACACAGTATCTTCAAAACAGTAATAGTTAAGTTATATATATCACTATGCAGTTATGGATGTAATTTTTAAATCTGCAGTGATAAAAATAACATGGAAATATGTATTATTGCATTGAAATGGCAAGAAAATTCTGCTTCCAGAAGAAATAATACAACATATTGTAGTTGACGTGAATTTTCAAAAGCAGATTATACCTACTCACAAAATGAGATACATGTTCTAGATGCTACACCTCTAGCAATGAAAAGCAAGCTACTATTAATGTGTCCTATCCAAACCACAGACCAGAAAATCTGATTTTGCTACTCAGAAAAAAAATGTATTTCAGCTTCATTTTTTTTTTTGTGAAAATGTGCCAGCATAGTTTTGTGTTCTGCTAGGAAAAAAAATATTCTGTGAGACAGTGAAACAATTCCTTTCAAATCAACTTCTATAATTGTCTTCTGTCTTTCTTACCCATGCTGTTTCTGGCCTTTGTAGATGTGCGCTTCAAGATTTCACGTACCTGTGGAAAATAGCAGTAGTATAACACACGAGTCATCTTTTAGCATTATTTTCATAACGGAGCTAGCAATAAAATGAAACTTTAAAATAAAAGGCTTCTGTAGATTTCAGTTGCATATACATTTAAATCAGGTTTCACTGATTTATAAATGTATGACTTGAGGCTTAACAATTTGCAATGTCATGTGCATTATCTGCCCTAACATTTGTAGGTAAAGTCTTTCTGTGTCACATCTTTATAAAACTATATGAAATATAAGGACCCTAGGTAGAATGAGGTTTTTATACTACAGAAAATTTCAACAAAATCTGATTTTGTAAAAAACCATTTATCTTTTATGTTTGAGTGAATTACATCAAAATTCATATAAATTATCAGTAAGTATGGTATAACTGTGAAATCAAGCGTGTATTGATGAATACAGCATGTTAGGGAGGAGTTGGCCTTGAGTTTGTGAAGAGAAATCTTGCCTCACCAACTTGCTGGAGACCTAGCAGATCTCAGGAGCATGAAACAACATTTCTCACCAAAGACTACTGGATCTGGGAAGTTACTGTAAGACTGCAGAGGAGATCTTTTTGTGGAATAAAATCTAGATAAAGCTTAGGAAGCAGGGCCTAGTAACAACTTTGAACAATGAGGAGGAGTCAGAGGCAATGCTTTGTTACGTGCCATCTCTTACTCCCGGACCACTCGGCAGCTCCAGAAGGATATGTCTTATATACTCCTGCCTGCTTTTTATTTTGCAGGAACAGAGAAATGCATAAACTGATGAAATTAGCAGACTAGTCACCAATGCTAACTACTAAAGCAAATGCCATCCAGCACAAGTCAGTGATTTGGAACTTTTGTTTACTCACTATTCTGCTGCGCGTAGCATTGTCAAAAAAATTGTCTTTGTCTTTAATGTTATACCTAAAACATTAGAAGAAAAAAAAAACAGTTCTGTTTTCAGACACGGCAGTAAGAAGTATGATAACATATATGACTCTTATTTAGAGTTAATTTAGAAACAACAGCAAGTAAGAAAAATAGATATTTAAAGGAAATACAGACCTAGTTATTCAGAGTTCTACCTGGATTGCAATGATGGTGGGCGTAAAAATGCAAAAATATGAACTAACATAAAATGTCTTTCAGGTAAGAAGAGCTTGTCTATTGTTTACACAAGATGACCTTTTAATCTTTTCCTTACAACACACTCTCAACACCATAACATTCTGGGATTATGTTACTAGGTTTCAACTAGCTTAATGCAGATGTTCATTACTCTTTTCAGGGTTACTAACCAGTCAACGTTTCACTTGCTTTCAAATAATCACTCCACTGGAATGAAGAACCCTTAAACCTTAAAAACATCATATGTGAAATTAGCTTCCCACTTTCCTCCTCTCAATCAACTTGAATTACATTCAGTATTAATTAAAATTGTCAGAGAGGGCAATAAATAATGTGGTGGGTCATTGTTTTTATTACTGAATTTTATTTATCTGACATAAGTACAAGGAAACATCCATAAGGGGAAGTGGAGTGTTTAACATCAAACTAGGCCTCTAAGTATTATTCTGAGCAGAAGAACAAGTCTCAAGAATTCGTTATCTGCATATTATTAGCCAAGTTTTAATTACAAAAATAAATCTATCAAGAGGAAAATTATTATCAAATTACTACCAGATCTTCCTTTTTTTTTTTTTCAAAAGAGGTAGTAATATTGTTCACCAAATAATCAGGAATTTGTTGGTAGGATTTTTACAGTTCAAATTAAAAAAAAAGAGATTTGTTGTTGTTGTTGCACTTCTTCCAGAGCCTTATCCATCAGAAAGAAGTATAACACTGGCAGAAAGTCTCTGCAACTTAGTTTTTCATTAATCCACTTAAACTGAATACACTGCCAACGTACATTCATTTATTTTAGGTCTATTTGGTTGGCCTTCAGTAAATTTTGTTTTATGCAGACATACGCTTTTATCACTTGGAAATTTTATTCAGAAATTATCTTAACAACTCGCATGTTTCCTCAGGATTTTCAGAAACACTCAATGAATCTCTGAAGTTTGGGTAAAATACTGGTAGAAAAAAAATGACAACATTAAAATCATAAGTTATATCTATCTTCATTGCTCATCACAATTTAAAGTACTTACAAATATATTTTCTCTCTGGAAAAGGGGTAAGACAGGGTTTTCATGTTGGTATTTTCTTGTCGTGGCACCTGGGGTTGCAGAGGTTCAGTCAATTTGCACCATATTTCATTTAACTTTTTGAGTATTCCCCCTTCTTCTGTAATTTCATACATCTGAGTAAATAAAATATTGCACATTAGCATCTCACTTGTATAATTCACTAAAATGAAAAAAAGATAGAGATTGCTTTACACATATGTTAAATTCAGTAACCAAAATAAGAACCATCTCTGAAGATATATTTCCATATAATAGCAAGCACCTGAAACCACAGGGTCTCCTTTCCAAAAAGTTCTTGTCCTTCACAAGTTTCTTCTAGAAGAAAACTCAGTGCAGAACTGTGAATAAAGGAATATCCTTACCAACTAAACTAGGAGCTGCAGGATCATGACAGAAAGGCAGATTAGTTCTCTTGACTTTGTAACTGGTTATAGGGGGACCAGACAAAGTCGGAAGGGCCTTCACTTGCTGCCAATTATACTGCCCTGGAAGAACAGATTATTCCTGGGTAATAACTGATAGTGAGGTCTGACTGCATGCCTTTAGGAGTGAGTATGTCAGCTCACGGTCATGAGACAGTTTTATGTGCAAGGATCTAGCTTTTGTTGTTTCAGATTGATGTGAAGTGCTAGGGAGCTGCTCAGAAATATGAAGGTATTTCTGAAACACAGAAAATCTTACCAAACATGAGTTTATGTTCTCCTCATGCGACGCGCCTTTCATCAGCTTTGTTGCTGGACTCATTCAATGACCTTCACATCCTTCTCAAATTGCAGGGCCCAGAAATGGTGACAGTAATTAAGTTGAAGTCTCACCAACACTAAATACAATGGGATAACCACCTGTTTTTACCAGCTGGTTGTGCTGTGTTTGATGCTCCCCGGAATGCTGCCTCTCGGTTGCCAGGGCATGTTGCTGACTCATACCGAGCCTGCTGTTAACCAGCATCCCCAGATCTCTTTCTTCAGGGCCGCTCCCAAGCCACTCCTTTGCCAAGCTCAGTACTTATGCCTGATACAACTCCATCCCAGGTGCTGAATCTGGCATTTACTCTTGTTCAATTTCATGCTATTAATCATCGTCCAATGCTCCAATCTAGGTCCCTTCCACAGGAGATTCAACAGCACTTCCCAATTTAGTATCATCAAAAATAACTATTATCATATCCAGAAGTATATATACAGTTAAAATTGCTCAAAAGGTAGCTTTTCCCATCATATCATTTGTCACGGTAGACGATTTAAGACTGAACACTTGAAAGAACTATTTTTGCAACCAACAAATATTTTCCGCTGAAAATTCTTTGTTTATGGTTTTATTGGATGTTTGAATAGATAAAAATATCATCACAGAAGGTAATCAATATACATTGAAAAAAACTTTTGTGATACTGAACAAAAATAGAATTTTCTCTTTTGTGGTTACTAGCTGGTTTTTTAAGTTTGTATTACCAAATCCCCAAAATACAAGATTTCAGGTTTTCCCAGTGGATTTTTGTTTTTTTCTTCAGAAGAAATTTGTCATCCCGCTGACTTTAATTGCAAGAAACTCAAGAAATGACCATAGTTTTCCTGTCATTCTTGCTTTCTGTAGTGCACCTTTAATGCTTCATTTCTCCAGTTGACAAATTAGAAAATTAATGTAGTCAACAAGAGCTGTCAGCAATCTTCTCCTTAAAAATGTCATATGGCTTTTAAGTTATACAAAACAACTTATTCCCCGTGGGTGAATTTTCAGGAAAGTTGAGAACTAGTTTCCTTGTTGGAAGACATATTTAATTTCATTTTCTTCTACACATCAAAATAAATTACAAGTAAAAACCTGAATGCTGTTTTTATAACAGCCTAATCAATAACTGCATGTTCATTTACTCTTTGAATATTTGCCATACTATTCAATAAATGTTGGTTATATGGCAATCTCATTCAACATGAAGTGTGCACAGACCTTATCAGTTCACTCTAATCTGTTGTTTTAAAGGAAAGGAAGATATAAATAATGTATAATATATAGCAGTTAAATGAAATAATTTGTCAATATTTTTAGATTTTTCCCCAAACGATTATTTGTCCTTACGGCCTCATAATACATTGTATGATTTTTCCCATTCAGAGGATAGAAGGGAATGTGGAACTGTTTGTGAATCATTGGGGTGGCCATTGGAGACTATCAGCTCTTGGGCAGACCTTAAATCAGAACAATGTGATGGCAATATTTTTCAATTAAAACAGAGTAAAATTTGCTTCAGCGTATCTGCAAAAGGCTCAGAATGAGAAACTTCTATGAGGGAAGAAGAAAGAGAGAAATGAGCAGGCCCTAAAAATGCACAAAAGGAATGAAGCTGGGAAGGTATCAAAGAGAGGAGTTGAATACGTAAGTCCATTTCTAGAAAGGGTCTATGCACCCATCAACATGCCACAAAGGAGAGAGGTACTGTAGCTGTCCAAAACATAGTAATTTTCAAAGATTATTAAAAGTAACCAGATTTTTTTTTCATTCTCCTCTAGGAGGCAAACACAATACAGTCAGTGGAACTGTCTTGTGCTTTCAGTTAATGATAGTCATCAATTGCAAGATTGACTTGGCCAAGATTCTCACAGTGACAGATTGTAGCTCTATGAGAAATGAACAACACAGAAGCTTTGGCTGGATGACGACAATCAATATGACAAAAAAACCAAACCAAACACACACACACAAACCTAACAAACAAAAAAACAAAGCCAAAACAAATCACACACACAAAAACGAACAAACAACAAAAAAAAAAGCAAACAAACCACCAAAGAAAAAACCACAAAAAATCTTATGGAAGAAAATAAAACCTGTCTGTCCTATAATCCTCATGACAATATAATGCAATAAGCATTCGGTAGTGCAATTGATGACTATCATTAACTGAAAGCACAAGACAGTTCCACTGACTTCAGTGGAGTTGTTAGCCCAGCATGCTGAATCATTCCAAGACTGCAAATTTTGGCATCTGCTACTCAGAATTTACAAAGTTTACCAGCAACTCTGCAGAAAGCAGACTGTAAAGAAGATAGTGAGCCAAAATTTTAATGACAATAGGCAAGTCTGAATTCACTAAGTCATTGATACCACCAAAGAAACTCTCTCTCAGCATCTCCAGACTTCAGGGAAATCTTAGGGCTGTCGTACCATCTTCCATACTCCACCTCACCTTTGAGAAAAGTTCCTTGACAAAAATCAAAATAGCTACTGCCTTCTCAGCTTTCAAAGCCCTTCTTAAAACTCACCTCTGTCATCAGTCTTCTGAATGTAGGCCATCAGCCAGCTGCCTCTGTGGTCTTTGAAATCCCATTTAAAAATCCCTTCTTAAATATGACTCCATACCAAATCATCTCAAAGTAATTAGTAACGTGAAAGAACAAGCCAACGATTCATTTACTCCAGTTTTGAAATTAAATAACTCCACGGGCTTCTGTAAGTTTAACTACCTTTCTAATCACCACTCTTCCATTCATAAAACTAGTTGATAGAAGATGGAAGATACTTACCTTTTTAGTGGGCATTTTTATTTTTAGGAGTTCTGCTTCTCGACTAAGTACTTGCCAAGGTGCATGTATACGGACAAAACTCAACCCTTGGCTCTTATTCTGAAACAGAGAACAGTGAAAATGTTGTATTTCAGTATTAATAAACAGTAACAAGATTTTGAGATTTCAACTCCAACTAAATCATGTAGCAGTGGGAAATCACAGTGAATAACAAGCTTCTGTTACAAACTTCTTCTTTAGAAGTTGTATCTTCTAATACTCTAAAATTCATTAATCTGCTGCCTAGAGTGTAGCTGTGTGTGCACCATGAAGACAGGGTGCAACAGATAAAGATTTTGGAATCATGAGAACCAGAAGCCCTCAAGATACTCTTTCCAGACTCATATATTTTGTAAGTCAGGTGACTTCATTAGTGGACATTTGTTCTCATCTGAAAGAACAGAGCAAAAATAAAAAAAAATATTCCTTTTGCTCTGGGCAGGTTTTGCTTTGCAGGTTCTCATTTTCAGTTCTGCCCAACTGCTTCCCAGATGCTTCATCAGACTACTGGAGACTAAAGCAACAAAAGAAAGCAACATCCCTGGAAAGAGAATGAAAATGGAATGGAGGCATGTTAATACAGATTTTTCCTCAATTCACACAAATAAACTGTATCAGTAAATTATACTGATGAATCCTTACTGTGGAAATTAAGAAAACAAAGTTGGGAGGGAGATTAAAAAGAGGATATGAGGATGTATTTTGAGACAAGGAATTGGACAGGAGGAAGCTTGGAAGGCTTGATGTAGATTCAGGAGAGTAATACTAATAGTAATAATCTTTGTGTAGCTGTGTGCATTTGGGGGCTTTGGTGCTAAGGTGTACTGTCACTTTGTATCCGCCTACCAATCTGTGTGTAAGGATCAGAACAGTCCTCTCCCTTCAGTGAAGCATGAACTTGTATTTGCACTCCCTCCTACATCCTAAAATTTAAAAGTGAGACAAGAAAACTGAGCCAGGGTGTTCAAGCTGGGTTACATGCTGACCTTAAATCCATATTCACATGGGTATGGGTAGATGTCTGTACAAAGTGTTGCATAAGTATGGAGAAAGCATCCGAATGTGTGTAGCTTAATGTCACTATGACCAACAAGAAATATAACTGTAAAAACTGGGAAATATTCACAGAAACATAGAACCTTCTGTTGGAAACTGATGCCAAGAAAGTTGTCTTTTTCAAAAGCTTTAAGAAAAGTTTTAAAACAGAGAAATATGAGTCACAGTATAAAAGTATGTCGAAATCTAAAAGACTGCTGTAACACATTTACTTCAGAAAACCCTCACTGTTCAGCCACAATGAATTTGGTTTTAGTTTTGCATACAACTCATGTCAATTTCCAAGTACAACTGTATGATATCACGTCGGTACCAGCGTGTTAGAAACAGTGTCTAAATGCATACAACTTCATATAATCACCAAACATGCATTTGCTGAATGTTTCCTGATTGAAAAAACAAAGGTTAGAAGAAAATCCTACTATTCTTATTGCAATCATTTTGCTCTTATTTCTCCTAGACCTGCAAGAACTTCTAGAAACATCACTACGTCACTTTTAGCTAACATTTCTTCACTGGACTGATTTTGTTTTAAAGAGCAAATGAACAGCAGAATATCTCTCTCATCAGTCCAAGGGAGAAGTCAGCTTTAAGGGAAGGAAATAAAAATCTGCTGGGCATGAGCAGATGTTCTGGTCATCATTTGCAGAAAATGTATTAATAGATTCATAGAACCATAGAACAATTTGGGTTGGCAGGGACCTTGAAGATCATCTGTTTCCAACCCCCCTGCCATGGGCAGGGACACCTTCCACTACATCAGGTTGCTCAAAGCCTCATTGAATCTGGCCTTGAGCACCTCCAGGGACGGCGCATCAGCAACTTCTCTGCGTAATCCGTTAATAACAGATGAGGGTTTGAATTTTCTTGGGTGAAGATTAGGAAGCTTCTTCTCAGCTTTTGGCTAAAATCAAGCGAGTCTGCTCTCTGTGTGACTATATCCTACATTGGCAAGTAGAAGGACAGTCTGCTCTAATATGTTGTTACCAACTAAAGGCTTACATGACTACACAGGTTGCAAATAAAATCAGTCAGATAATTCGAGCAAAAAAACCATATGAAGAGTATGACCTTTGTGTATTTGAACAATACCATGTTGGAAAGTTGTGCTGTTCACAAAGTAATATCAGATCCAGAGGAATCAGAGCCTTAAAAATCTTTAAATGTCTTAAAAACCACCCCACAATAGGAAACTCATTGTTATAATGCAAAGTAGGGAAAACAGGACCAGCTGATTCCTGTTACAGGTTAAGCAAAAAGTATATGAAAATAGACTGCTGAATATTTAACTTGGGGTTACTAGAACTGTGTTTCCTTACATCTTTCTATATTTTCCTAATATTAAAATTATTCAAAGAAATTTAAAATAAATTTCATATTGTATCTCAAGGGATAAAACATCTACCTAGTTTTCTATTAAGCTACTAAAATAAGAACCTATTCCAGCTATTCCTCTGGTAAGACTCTTTTCCCCACTTTTCAAGACTTCACCTGTGGTAGTTCCAGCTGTCTCTTTGCATGGCTTTTCTGTCATTATTTTTATGATAACTGGCGAAGATCTATTCAACTCATTTAATCCCAGCGTGCTTATTGTATTGCAAACATTACCAAAAGTTAGAGCTTGTTTTTCTCATTGCCAGAGTGGATTTACAACTGTCTACTGGAGACATCCACTGAATGGTGTCATTTGGTTTATCATCTGAAATGATCAAGGCACATGTGTTTGTGAATACAATGTAGTATTTGCTCTAACAAAATGCTGCCAGTCTTCTCAGAACACTTGCAGCCATCATTGTTTATTCCTTGTACTCTACATGTACGACTAAAGCAAATATGTTATGCTGGCTAATATTATTATCTGACCATTCACTTGTTATTTAATGCAGCCATTCTTAATCAAGTCCTTTTTCAGTTACAGCTGATGTCCCACAGGGCTTTATTCTTGGCACTGCATTGCTCTATGTCTGTATCATTGCACTCCCTGATTATATTACTCAAATGACTAAGTATTGCCATGCAGATGACAAACAGATTTGTTGCTTTCATGACCCTTTTTTTCATCAAATCGATATTCCATATTACAGAGTTCTTGAATTAAGTTTCAAGAGTGGACGTTTTTCAGTAAGTTATTCAAGATATATTACAAAAAAGACATATATATCTTGGCTTCTTTTCTATTTTGTAAAGTATGAATTTACATTTGACATTGAACTCAGGTTTCTGTTAAAGTCAGATACCAATTTAGAAGTTTGTCATTCTAAAGTTAGTGACACATCTGAATTTCTCACCCACTTTGACAATTACAGTCATCCAATGATAACACGGAGTATTTTTGAACCACAAAAACACAATTACCATGCTTTTATTGATATCTTCCAGTTACAGTTTCTCTATTCAAATCCTTGCTGGGATTAAGGGCATGCTCCATGAAGTATTCTCTATAGCAACATGAGTTTGTTGAGGAAACCCCGCTGCTCCGTGGAGTGTAGCACGTAGAAGGTGCAGCACTGCGTATCCAGGTCAAAGATTTCTCATAGTGCAATTATTTTTTCAAGCAAATTTGACTCCCACCTTATCTCATTCAGACAACCTATTTGTCATGTTTTAGCCACATCACCTCTAGATAAAGTGTTCTCAACAGTTTATTTAGATGCCTTTAATATAAGCTAAGGCATATGATGCTAAAGGCAAAGAGGGAAAAAATGGTTATATTCTGGAGACTTTTTTGTGATTAGCATATTGCTCCTATCAGCTCTGCAAATACATAACATTCGACAATGTACTTTGCTTTAGTAAGTCTTTTCATTATGTCTTCATCACGAAATCACTCGTCACTCATCCTGTATTAAAGGAATATAATTATATACAACATAAATATTAAAGGAAATAAATTATTTTTTAAAATCTGTCCAAAGAAATAGATTTCTGCTGTGTGTCTGAGTAGGAAAAACAGAGAAAAAATTAAGGGTAGAAAGAAGCCGAACAGAGGTAATGAAATACTGTCTAAGGTTAGAGTCCAAGGGAACTGCTAACCTTTCTTACCATTTTTTAAAAATATAAGTAGGAAAATGAAAGGCAAAAATTATAAAACACGAAGCATGTAAACGTCCTTCTTAAAAGGACAAACTATCTGGGCCTTAAACATTTTATCCTTCTGGGATTATCAAATAGAAAAATACCAGACACCTACAGACAGTAAGTTTCTAGTGACCTTTATCAGGCTTCTTTTGCTGACATTGGTAAAAGCAGCCACTTTAGGAAAGCAAAAATGAGAGTTTGTAGGGGACAGGGTAGAGGAGAGACAGATCCCAGTAGCTCAGTAAAAGTAATCATCTTCCCATTTATTCCATCACTAAATTGGTCAGCCACGTCTGCGAATGCAATTGTTCAAAATTAAGACCTACTCTCCTGATACCAACCCTGGAAACTGAGGCAAATAACAACGATGTGATGTAAAAGTGCAAATAAAATGCAATTTCACGTTACTATCACAGAACTCTGGTCACATACATTTTACAAAAGCCAAGCCAAATACTGAGCTGTTGCCCCCCTGATGGAATGACACAGCATTGCCAGATTCAATCAGTGACTGAGAAAGCATCTATTTTGTGCCAAACGTATTGAATCTCTATCTGTACAAGGATTCATACTTTACTTATCTTAATATTTTGTATCCAAGAAACAAAATCATTTTTTTCACAAGGCATGTGTGTCAAGTGTATGTCAGTTACATTATAAAAAGGAAGGGCAGTGCACAAGTCCAGGTGGGATGTCAAGACCCAGTATGACCAATTCCCTACTCATGTTATCTCTATGATTGCAGAAAAGTGACTTAATTCTTTCTGTCGCTGATTAAAGGAACATAATAGAACTTCCTTGTACCAACAGATGTTTTTGAAGATAAATATGTTACAGTTTGAGAGGTATTCAATTAATATGGTAAACCAATAAGACTATATGGCCACAGACAGTAACCATGCTACATATAATTTTCATGTTTTCCTTCAAAAATTGTAGTACTTCTACCTTTTGCCAAACTTTCTTTTTCTATTTTCATTATTTTCATTATTTCTATGCGGTACAGATCTACTCTACTGTAGATCTTACTGGCTGTATAGTCCCTAGCATACTGGGATCCTCATTAATGACTGCAACAGTATTAGAAACAATTAGCAGCAATCGCCGACAGCTCCAAGAAGTTGTCCCACTCCTGAAAGACAACAAGTCACACGCAGAACGAATGTAAAGATGCAAAGCACAGGCTTGTTCACTGATGGCAAAGGTAAACTCCATCTACTTCACAGAGTTAGGTTTATTTTTAGCTGTTCCACAATACACAAAGCAGACACACTCGAGCCTGAATTTCGGACTTCAAGCAAAGCTGCAATAATTTATACATTTTGACATTTTGTCTTTCTCTTCCTTCATTGTGTGATTGTGTTAACGTCCTGTTTATTTTACTCTCTTTCTCCCACCCCTGAACATAAACGGTTGAAGAATACACTAGTGCACATAAGCAAAGAACAGAACCCCTTGGAATGAAAGATCTGGCCAAAACATTTTAAAAGAGACTGTATAACCTTAATTACTTAGATAAAGAACTGTGGAATGAAACAGTTGACTTTGCACATCCTTTGCAATGTTTCTTCATGGCATTGTTACCTTCCCAACAAAAATCTTCCCACTCATCTACAGACAGAAAGTGTCTATGAATGGAAAATTATACAGGAAGCCTGAAAACACAGGCACGCTTCCTCTGAAGATGGAAATATTTAACGGCACACAACAGAATGAAAATGAGCTGCTAGAAACTCAAGCACAAATGTAGAATAGATTGTTAAGTCTGCCAAATGCAAAAAAGGCACAGACCTCTACATTACTGCAGCATTCAAAGCAGAACCTGTGTGGAGGTGGTTAAGAAACGTGTCCGGATTGTCATAAACTTTTAATTCTTTCTGAATGAATATTTTGGATTTCAAAATTAGTGCATCTTCCTGGTTATTTTCCAAATATTTATCTACGGCCATTAATTACTACTCCACAAAAAATGTGAATTACAAATGTAAGGTAAAATATTCCCTCTTTTTTAGAATAGCTTTATCAGTAAATTTCTCCTGTCAATGACACAGTTTTCTCGCTACAAAAGCATATCACAATTTCAATAGATCTTCTGAGATTGAAGAATACCAGAAATCATAATAAAATGCAAAACCAAAAAAAAAAAACCCACCTAAATCATACTTCCTTAAAGAGGAAGGGAGGAGTGTGTCTACTCTACCACCCCCTGTATATTGGCAATGTCAATGGAAAAACACGTAATCAGCTGTCCTGCATACATTCAGTGCCAAAATAGCTAGCAAATAAGCCAACATTCTGTAAAATGCATCATATCAAACTTGATTATCAATAATAAAATCAACAAACTACTTGAGGCTAAACAGTTAACATTAAAAAAGGCAAAATGTAATTCCACTTGAGGGAATGAGATACACTAATCTGGACAAAGATTTATACCCTAAACAATTTTCCAGATGAAGCAGCAAGATCATGGAAGTCAATCTTTAGACCAGATAACAGGCATGTTACCAGTAGGGGGATTAATGAAACAGCGACTGAACCCCTCCTCCAGCAGGCTCAATCTCAAGGGAAAAGAAATTGAAGAAATAAAAAAGAGTGGTTAGGCTATCACATTGAAAACCAGACAAATGGCACCTTAAAATATTTCTTCATCACACAATGCTTGATCTGCGTTAACAAATGGTACAAATGCATTTTGTTTAATAACTGTATTCTCTTGATAATACACTACAAGCCTTCAAGCCTTTTGAGGATGGTGTTGCCCTTTGAGGTCTCTCACAAAACACTAGCAGCAGTAAAAGAAAGGTTTTATATTGGTAAAGAAGCATGCGTTTGCAGAAGTATGACTTGGAGGAGATGAAGACGAAGATAATCAAAGTGTTCTGGTTGGTTTGTTTGCTGGGGGCCAATTCAAAACCTCCCTGGACAGTTACAGTTTCAAACCGAGAGAAAAGGGGGACAAGCACTTGCAGTCGTACAGGAACACCATGTGACACATTTTGGACAAGGCAACAGGTCCTGGGGTGCACAAATAACAGGAAATAGTGGGTAGCAGGAGGTCCTGCACCGCTGAAGAAAGTCACCTAAGGGATTTTGCAGACAGCACTGTACAGCAGCATCATAAATAGCCTGGAAAAAGAGGTAAGCAGTGAGAAGACAAACTGTACTGATGAAATTTTTCAGTGTAGCAAGGATAAGGGCAGACTGTGAAAAATTGTAGAAAAGCTTTGTAACAGTAAGAGACTGAACAATGGCAAATGGCTTTCAATGTTAAAAAACATAGAGCAATATCCATGGGTTAAAATCAGTTTCATATATAACATGTTGGGATCCCCGCTGACCGGGACCAGTCACTAATGACATCTGGGGTTGCAACAGAAATTTTCTTGACAGTATCAGCTCAGTATTTTGTAAGAGCCAAGAAGTAAAGCAAACATTATGTTCATTAGGATAGGAATAGAGACTAAGAAAAACTATTCAGTTAAACTTAGCAATCCATGCTAAATCCACATCTTGAGCCCGATGTGAAGTCTCTGTCTTCTCACCTCTAAAGAGACAGAATTGACCACAAATGCATTCAGAGGAGAGCAATAACCACCACAAAAGCCTTACTATGACAGTTATATAGGAAAAACTGAGCAGATAGAGACCCTTCATTCCAGAAAAGAGAGGTCTTAAGGAAGACATTGCAGAAGATTATAAATTCACATGCAATAGGGAGAGAGGATGTGGATGGACTGTCTACAGCCCCTTTTAGAGCAAGAACTAAAGGGTTTCAGACTAAACCAGACTAAGGTATTGGGAGACAGTCTCAAAGTAAACGTATGCACGTATTAATGTAGCACTTAGTACCTCTGTCTTGTTAAAAGATGTTGTGGGTGCAAAAACTGTATGATTTTTCAAGAAGAAACTTTACCAGACTTTGAAATAGACATATATGGAAAGTTGCTATATAGACAAATTACATCAAAAAAGAGAAATTACCTGAAAGTAGCTGCCATTAGCAGAGCATTACAGTAAAAGTGTCATAAAACCTCATACTGTTCCTATTCTTTCCGAAACTTTGTGTTATTGCAACTGTTAGACACATAGTACTGCGTTGATGGACTATCTCAAATGGTAGGATCATTTATGGTAATTATGCCAGATTTAATAGAAGGAACTTTAAGCTTTTCTTTCCCCCCCAGTATATGACCTTCTAATTCCTACTGTCAGCTCTTCTTCAATCAACTGCACAACCAAAAATACCAAGTAAGCAATCTAACTGCCTCACCCTTGGGCAGACTATATGACTCACTGTTATTATTGGGTTCACTTGTAAGCCAATTAAAAAAAGGGGCTGATTAACAGGTCTCAGCTTAGTGATGCAGTGGAATCTGACTGAGAAAGGTGTCTCAGTAGGTGATCACACTGTGTTCCCTACCATATGCCACTCCTCAATGCCTCAAGTCTAGAGAATAATGGGAACTCGAGAGCCATCATTAGTTCATAATCTCACCACTGAGTAGTTTCTCTGTCTTCAGGTTATGCTACACTCTGGATTAGTTTATAAAAAATAATACAGATTAATATGCAATTGCCCATCCTTCTGATGTTTTAATGTCAGGCTAGGCTGTCAGATGCTGTAATCTGGCACAGCTAACAAGTCTGGACTCATGCAGGTTTATTAGCAAGAGGAAAAGATTAAAGTTCATTTGGAATCCGCAAACACTGAAGGAAGAACAAATACAGACAAAACAAGAAAAAAAGGGAAAATAGTTTTTATTTATTTTATTATGGAGACTTAAGGGCCAGAAATACTTTTATCTACACCAATAATCCAAAGCTAATGATGCTGGGTTTTTATGTGTTCCACTACTCTGGTCGCTTGAGAAGAAAACTCCTCTTATGTAGTACAAGGGAAAAAATTGTTCTATTTTCAGTAGCTGTCAACATAAATAAGCAGGAGCAGGACTGAAGTAAGCGTACTCCATACGTGCTTTGAAAAGTCGTTTCTCTCTTGAACCAAAAAATCTCAGACAAGGTAAGACAATATACTTTAATGCTCATGAGCCAATTTGAAGGCTACCAAGGCTAGTGAGCTGTTTGGATTAGAAAATGTGGAATTTAACTTTAGGTGGGTAAAGTAGGTGCTGGGAAAAGTCACTCTCAGTATATCTCCCATTCCGGCATTTTGACATTAAAAATAATCATAATATTGAGTATAAAAGATAACATTTCCTATGTCAACAATCTTACTATTTAATCTTCAAAGCATGTATTCTTTAAGGCGACCTATAGTACTTGACTGTGGTTAGTTGTAATGATGGTAATTTGGATTATTTTTAGGTAGTATTTACAATCCTGACACTGCTCATTTTAGGTTGTACAGTCAGGTGCAGGGAAGAGCAAAGACAGGCTGCAAAAGAGTGCAATGGCATTTCTTGTACTTCTTCAGCAAGCGAGACAACTGAAATGTCTCATTTTTCTTCTAATAAACACACGTAATTCAAGGAACCAGACTACATTTCCAACCACTCAGCATCAGCACAGGTATAAGGACTCTGAGACTAATTCCTTGTATCCAAGGACTGCCTAGAGAAGCAATTCCTAGCCGGTGTGGCACAAGTGTGCTTCAGACAAAGTGTGGAGCCCATGGTTTAGATGATGGTTGGTGTTAGTGTTGGGTTATAGGTTGGACTTGATGATCTCAGAGGTCCTTTCCAACCTTGTGATACTGTGATACTGTGATGATGAGGTCTAGTGGATGCTTGCAGGCTCTGCAACAACAGCAGCAGCCCTGCAATCTGAGGAAATCATCAAGCAAAGAAAAATAATTGCCTGAAATATTGCAGCTGAGCCTAAGATGAGAAGCTTGGCAAGCAGGCTGGTAATCAGTGTCCAAGAAATACCTCGTTGATACGTGGAAATTGCAGTATTTTACTATTTCTGCAGCTCCCAGAGACCCAACTCTCTCAGCTAATGTGATACCTAGGCTGGAAATACTATCTTCCCACAGGACCATGATGATCACTACTGAAATCAGCCAATAAATGGACAATATCAGATTTTCAGAAATGTTAACTATCCAATGTTCTCTGGTAATCTCTGCAGCACGTGCTGATTTGTCTACAGTTTTAAAAATCATCCCTCAATATACTCCATCACGTCAGGTACCTCTCCCATCTGTACTCCCCAAAATTATGGTCCAAAGGAGAAGCACTCAGTAGATATCAGTAGAATGCCTATTACAACACGTACTGCATTCAACCATCCTAGCAGTACTCTTTTGTACATGCCATAACTTACGTTGGCCAGATTAGGCTCTCACCTCCATCACCCATACATTTGGAGTCACTGCAGAAAGGAAAACAAAAAAAAAGAGAAAAGGCAGCCAGACAGGATTTACAAGTGCCAACTTACTTCTCCGTAACACATATTAAAGAAGGATTAACCTTCAGCTTATTTGACCTTTACTTATCTGTCAGGTAAAAAAAAATCCTCCAAACCACCACCACCAACAAAAAATCAGTTGCAAAATCGCTATAACTGAAACGTGAGTCTAAATTTCTATTACAATTCTAAGAACAAATGGTCAGCAAATATTGTTATGTAACAATATTTGGTAAAGCTTGACATATTATGAAGTTGTAGGTGCTCTAGTACGTTTCACAACAGCATTCAACAAAAAAGGTATTTCAGTAAAATTTGGGTTTGGGTTGACATTGAGACACAAAGATTTATGTAGAAAGCTGAAAGATTACTTCTAGAGTTGTAAGGGTCAGGTGGGGCATTAATTTTCAATTATGAAAAAGATACTCAGCAGATAAAATGTAAAATATGAGTATTAAGCTGATACAACGCCAAATATTTTTGTGCATTGAGAGCTTGAGGGAAATGCATGTTGGAATTGTTTTTCCAAACCTAGTGGTATCACACACATTGAAATTTACAGGAAATCACTACCAGATTTTTGCAATAAATATGGTCCAGTACACTGATAGCAGTAGTACCTTCATCCACATCTTAAAATCTATTTTATGCCTCATTAAAATTACTCCTCATTTTGCCATTTCCATAAATCTTTATGCTTGTTTTACTCCAGTGCACTCAAAGAAAATCACATATTACCTCCATCTAAAAAGTCTTTTTAAATTATGTATGTATTTTGCATTACATCATTGAACATTTTTGTACCTGTGCTTTGGCATGTTTCTGCCATATTTTTCCTATACTTCTGCTGTACTGGAAAATATTATCAAATACTATCATGTTCTGAAAAACACTAAAGGTTCAGCAAAAGGAGGCTATGTAAGAGACACATACACAACATCTTAAGCTACAACTTAATAATGGGAAGATAACTTCAGCAACAGAATATCCAAATCTTGCAGAGCAAAAGCCAGCTACTCTCAGGAGAATTCTGCGAGGCTGCCTGTTGTTCAGAGTCTAAGGGTGGCCAAGTCAAATCTTTCATCTATGTTAGACGCAGCAATCCTTAGATATGTCCTGTAATGCATTTACTCCCTAATGTATTCCCCTCTATCTATCATGAGAGCTACTCATGAGCCCTAAGTCAAAGCTTTATGAAATCAATGGTGGAGTGGAAGAAAACTGTTTTACTGTGCTTTTAAGGCCTGCGGAATCCAGCCATCATTTTTAAAGCCCTGGTGGAGTCACATGCTTAAGTTTGCACCTTAAGTGGTCACTTTAAGACCATTCACAAACTGAACATACAGGAAGTCATTCCTGTGGCAAAAACTCATGTTACACTAAGTTTTGAGTGCCTCACCGGGGTGTTCTCTTAAAGGCTTCAGTGACCACTTGCCTGAAGAAAGAACCTCAGGACACAGTTTCGTAACAGAAACCGCTACAGCGTTCACTTTCCTCACACTTTCCTCACATTCAGGGCCACAAAGTTGGTGAAAGGCTTAGAGGAGAAGCTATATGAGGAGCATCTAAAGTCACTTGGTCTGTTCAGCCTGGAGAAGAGGAGACTGAGGGGAGACATCATCACGGTCTACAGCTTCCTCACCAGGGGAGGAGGAGGAGCAGGCACTGATCTCTTCTCTCTAGAGACCAATTAGAGGACTCGAGGGAATAGCAGGAAGATGTGCCAGGGAGGTTTAGGTTGGATATTCGGAAAAGATTCTTCACTCAGAGGGTGATGAAGAACTGAAACAACTCCCCAGGGAAGTACTCATGGCACCAAGCCTGACAATATTCAAGAAGCGTTCGGACAATGTCCTCAGATTTGTGGTGTGAATTTGGGGCTTGTCCTATGCCGGTAAAAGAGTTGCACTCAATGATCCTTGAGGGTCCCTTCCAACTCAGGACATTCTATTACTGTACGTCTGGCATCACTGGATAAACGTTAACGTGCGTGAACAGTTCAGAGAGAATCACACATCAAGTGATATCATTAACTCTACCTTTATCAGAAGGGATATATGAGGATTATCAGGATTGAGATAAAAGAAAAAAGGGGAGGTGTTTTGCTTTATTTTTTTAACTTGTTTGGCAGTCTTCAGTAAACACAGTTGTCTCAAGCAAAACTATGGTCCATTTGCAGCGGGTATCATTGCATCTGTCTGTTTAATACTGATCACAAGATGCTTTTTGTTCTTGGCATGCAGTAGAGAGAGTATTCTGAGATGAAAGACTCAGAGTTATTCTACAAAACCAGAAGGAAGAAAAACAGACATGCAAAAAAAATATTAGCAGATTTAAGCAGTAATTGGCAAACAATAAGAAATGAGCAGACTAAGGCATGGCAATAAATTAACTGCATGGTTCGGGTTACTTGGGTTACTGAAAAAACAATAGAGAAAATTATGCCTTTGCCTTTCATTACTGTAACACATATCCTTATTGGCATTCATATTACACAAATATTTCATTTGTCGTCAAGGATAATTTAAACGCATTGTAATATCTTCGAACCCAAAGCTCTTTGGTCAGACCAAGATCTTATTTACACAAGTTTGAGAGACTAGCACATATCACTTATTCTTTGTACTTCCACTGAAATTTATTTTGGCTGCTCTGTTCTATTTCCTTACACTCAAATGATAATCTTAGTAATACAGGAACATTTTTTTCTTCTGTGTTTATTCAGAATACTCTGGATTCTCATCTGTCCTACACCCTAATAACAGTATAAATAACCATAACCACATAGATCCAGATCTGGTTATATAACTTTTGCACATGATATTAGAACATTAAAAATATAATTTTAACTTTAGCATTCACTATTAAAAGTATTGAGTGAGTCTTTTGCCAAAAAAAATCACACATCAATCACAGATAACTGAACAGATGTTTCAACTGAAACAGATTTCAACTGGAACAGTCACACATATACAAAATGACTTCTTAATACTGGTAGAATATTATGATTTTAGAGCTTTCTTAAATTTCATTTCAACAAAGACTGTTCATTAAATATTTGCAACATCTGTTAACTCTCTTCAAATATTTATAGAGATGGTTTACAAAAAGAAATTACAAGTAACTGCAATGCTTCCTTTTAACTAAAATCACAAACACACACACATAAGTTTATATAACTCTGAAAGTCTAAAAAGTGCCTTAATTTATCTTAAGTCCACACGTTACTATAGAGATGTATACACATGCAGACTATGCATACACACAGTGTTACATATATACTCAAATTAGAAGACCCTGTTTGAACTTTGACCCTTCAGGGAGCCCCTGCCTTTTCATTCAAACCCTTGTCCCCAGACTCCACCAAAGGAAAAAGCAGCATTTGGGCTTCCCACACAGCAGTATGCAAATACAGAGAGTAGCACTGAGAGCAGGCCATGAGCAGGAGCATTCCTGACTCCTGCTTTGTTATTCTCTTACACAACCTCACAGGAAACTTAACTGCTTGAAATAACACTGATCCCCTCTTTCTGGTCCACCCAACCACCTCACCTTTCAGGCTCACTACCCACGCAGGGAGTTGATAGGTTGTCATTTCACATTAATTCTGACTGGTGTAAGTTACAGAGGTTGTGGTCACTAATTCCTCCCTGCGCCTAACTATGTGACTACATACCCAACTCTCCACCCCTTTCAGCCCACAGTCACATTTATATAACTGGGTAGTTAGTTTCTCTAGCCAGATCAGTTCCCTGGCAACTAAATTCTAGTTTAAGAGCAATTAATTTTCAACTGGATCCACGCTTTCAGTGATCAACTTCCAGCAGCGCTGCAAGACAGAGGAATGTGCAATACACATTGCTCAGGGTAGGAAAGAAGAGGACAGGTTCACAAAATCCCTAAATTGGATCAGCTTGCCGTGTGTCTTGAGGATGCTTGCAAAAATTTAATCAACAGCAAGAAGAAAAACTTTCATTTGACTCAAATTTAATGTTGATCATTTTTATTTTTTCTTTTGTCTTTTGTTTTTCAAAATATCTGTTTGTAAATAACATATAGGTAAATCTCATCTAGAAAAAGCATTTTGAAACAGACCAGAAATGCAATCTATAAAAAAGAATAAAGCAAACTGTGTTTTTCTGAAACTTTGGAGTTTTCTCCCTCAAATTAATCAATGAATAGGTATCAATCCCAAAATATTTTTGATTAATAAACGTATTTTCCATCAAAATTTCACTCCAGTACACTTGTATGCCTGTAGTTAACAGATATATAGAGATATTTAATCATAAAATATTCATGAAGCCCTGCATTTTAGACAAAGTAATATTAAATTTGTGGATGTAGTGCATCTTTTACTATCATCTGAACAAAACAGATTGGTAAGCAACATCAAACCCATGCAGCATTACAGACTTGGGTAAGAATGGCTGGAGTGCTGAGAAGGACCTGGGAGTATTGGTTGAGAGCGGTTGAATATGAGCCAGCAGTGGCCCAGGTGGCCGAGAGGGCCAATGGTATCTTGGCCTTTACAAGAAACAGTGTGGCCAGCAGGACCAGGGAGGTGATTGTGCCCCTGTACTCAGCACTGGTGAGGCCACACCTTGAGCACTGTGTTCAGTTCTGGGCCCCTCACTACGAGAAGGACATTGAGATGTTGGAGACATTGAGGTACAGAGAAGGGCAACAAAGGTGGTGAAGGGCCTGGAGAACAGTTATTAAATCATAAATAATTTAATTGCTATTTGGTTTGTTTTATCATTAACAACTGAAGCTTCATAAGTTATAAAAAGTTGGCTATAATAAATATGGCTGTTACTGTTACAGGCCAAGTGGCAGAATAGAAACACAAATGCATTGAAAGGAAGAAAGGCTGAAGAAGTACAGAGGGGGTGGGTAGGTATACAAAATATGGTGTAAAGCACAGAAGCTGTGGAAAGCACTCTTGCACACGGGGTTTTAAGTTGTGAAAATTAACTGTAAAGATTAATACAGATATAGTGTTAAGAGACAACTTCCCTTTTTTTCATTCTCATTCCCCTTCACGGGGAATATATTTCAAAACCTATTTGCTAGTGGAAAGTGTTAGCATCACCTAATTCTTTGGCCTCCACTTTTCTGTTACTTTGAAGACTGCATTTCAACGATAAAAGATATTAAAACTGGAAGCAAAAGTATAAGGAGCCCAGAAGGTTTGTCAGAGAATACAGGGACAGAAGGTCGCATCTCCACCAATACCTTCAGACCCACGAAAGCTATTGGCTAGTTATGTTTTATTCCTGTCTCTGTCCTCACATATTTAATGATGTGGGAGTAGTATTTAAATTGTATTCCTTTTAAAAGTCTTACATTTGACAGCAGTCTTAGCATTAACTGGAGAAAGACTTGGAGAAGTCTGGCCAGATTTTCAGCTTAGCTGTCAGTTTTCACATCCCCACAAGCCATTCTCTTGGTAGGAATAAGTGCCAGAATACAGGTGCTACTACTTTGCAGAACTAAAAGGAAGGAAGCTCCAAGTGCAGTTCACACACAGGAGGGAGCTGCAGCTCCTCAGGCCTTGCCATTCCTGTGTATGAGGTGATGGGGGCGGGCAGGCAGCTGAGAACTAAGACGAGCTTTGCTCTTTAAAGGTGCCTACTCCTTCCTATTGGCCAAAAGCGCATATCCAAATAAGGGTACTGACCTTAGACATGGAAATCATCTGGCAACTTGAATTTACCCTGTCCTCTTTCTCCTTGAAAGAGCACTTAGATTTGTACTGAAGAAATGGCTTTCTTGCTCTTTTATTTCTTCCACCTTCCCATTTGTTTTAAAGGGTCCAGGTAGAAGGAAGATGCCCAGTGCCTCACTTCCTGCATTTGGTTCACAGTTTTTGATGTATAGTTCCCTAGCTACCCTTCTTATTGTGATTTCAACTGCTCTGACATATAGAACTGAAGGCATACATTTTTTTAGACCTACCCTTTTGTGGTACTTAAGATTCTACAACATTAACAAAATAGGTTTTACCTTGTAATTGCATTTACATCTTTTAGGTAATAATGGAAAATTAGAATTAATTTCAAGGAGCACAGCACATTACTACAGAATAGCTATATTTTTACATAACTATACTATTACTGGTAACACCAGGAGAGTTACCAATCACTGTATTATAAACTACACCTAATTTTTAATGTTTGGATTAATTGCCTTCAACAACATAATCCAGCAGGTCTTCTGATATGCATGTTTTGCCTTGCTGGGGAGTGAGTCTGATATTGCTAATAGAGCATTGTGAAGATTGGGAATTCAAACAACAATCAAACAACAGCTGGATCTTGGAGCATTTAAGAACATTCTTCATGCTAACTTTTCTGTGAAGAGACTTGCCAGTTGGTGGCCAAATGTGACACAATGGCCCTATAAAGGCAAATACTTTCCAGGAGAGTCACTTGTGAACTGTGACTCACAGGTGAAAAACAAACTAGGATCCCTTGTGGTACGAGCTGTGACATCTGCCGTAACCACGGTGCTCTCAAATGCCTCCTGCAACAGATCAGCTGAAAAGTAAAGGAAGTCCTCTAATGAGCAAACTTCAGTTCCTAACTGAAGATGAGCTTTGACAGCTCTGGATGAGCAGTTTCTTAAGGACAGTGTTACTTTGAAACAGGAGGGAACAAGAGACAAAAAAAAAAGTCTTTCAGAGATAAACAGTTGTGAAGTATGAAGTGCTCATGTATATAGACATTTCCAGACTTTCGGAGAGAAACAGATGTCTTGGACATTGTGTCTTCACGTAGGCCTATGACTGATCATAACTGATGCACAACAGGGAAGGGTGAAGGACCAACTTCACATAGATCAAAGATTTGTGGTCATGCTGAGGAATGGCAGGATTGATACAGGTATAGGATATGAAGGTGACGTAGCAGCCTGGACAGCAATGGAGAATCCTGGAAAGGGCAGTGGTCTGTGGTGGATAGATGAGCAGACCTGTAGAGGACTGGTGTGAAGGCACAGCAATAAATAGATAAATGTCAAGCACTGGTGAGGTGAAGCTGTTGCCACACGTTGACCCATGAAAGCTGAGCAGTGCTACTGGACGTAGAGAGTAAACATTATCCAGTGAATTTGCAGAGATGTGTGACAAGGCAGTAGGGTTGCCAGGGGTACAGGACATGGCAGTGTATTGACCTGTCTTGCCAAAGCCTGAAAGTACACCTGTATCACAAAGAATGTCATATGAAACTTCGTAGGCCCCACTATCCAAAGTGTGGACAATAAAAAGATTGCAGTAATCTTCCAGTAACCTTCCACAGGTATACAATCTTTAGGATACTACCTTGTCCTGATTACCTAACAGGATCCATAGGTAGTTAAACATGTGTAAATGTTAAGAGGCAAGCAAAGAATGATTATTCAAAGCCTGTAAAATGGAGTATAGAACATGAGAGTTGAAAAAAAAGCAGAAACACCAGAAGTTTTCAAGACAGGCATCAGAGGTTTACGACTTACGAATGGGTAAAGCTAATGGTAGATGAGTAAGGTGAGAGACAGAAAGAAACAAATACACATAAATCCAGAAAAAATAAGATGACCTAAAGAACCTGTACTGGAGTTGAAACTTTGTTTCAAAGCATTACAAAAGATAAGTAATCCTTCACATCCTGTTGCCAGTTTTAATGGGAGCAGAGTTAGGATTCTGAGTGACTTGGAGAAAACTTGTAAGCATAGGTTGGGTGGGGTTATCTTTCCCAATTTTGAAGGGATTAAGGAAAAATAAAAGTATTTCGAACTAGGACTTTGGAGGTGCCAGTTTGGAATTCTGCTTGAGTATTCGCAACACCCTGAATATATTCTCTGTCTCTTTGTATTACTAAATTACTTCAGGTAAACCATGAATTAATTTGGTGAACACGTAGACAAAGCCTGCAGACAAATTCCCTGTCTCCCTCGTGGTAAAGTGTTGCCATGGCTGAGGTAAATGTAGTGAGCTCCTCTTGAAGAAAAAGACATTGGTATTCTTCCAGTGTACTCAGCATTGACACTAATGTACAGAAAGTAATGTCCACCATTACATCTTTAGGAGAAGGGTTGTAAGTGGTGTCTTTCTGTTCCTCCAGAAAGGCTGCTGTTTCCAAAGGGTAGAAGGAATGTCAGTCTACATAACTTCAATTTTTTTTCCCTAACTACAATTAGTTCATTTGTTTTATCTCTAGATATCTTACAAAATTCCAAGGTCATCTCTCTCACTCTACCTGAAAAGTTTCCTTAGAAGTTTAATCTATGTGTCAGTCCTTTTAGTGAGATTATTACAGAGATCAAGAAATTGAAGGGAGCAGCCAGCAGCGAACCGATGACTGAACCCAATGTCATTACAACCTTCTATATGGCTTATGCATTACAGTTTCCTTTTTCTAGGATGTAGACATTAGAACCATGATTCATACAGAGAACCAGTCTTAGTCTGACTAAGCTGTCAAGATCTTTTCTCCTCCAGAAGTTCCAACCTGTGGTATGATAAATGCTTACCAAGCCAAGTACCTTTGAGGGACAGCCTCCTACAGTACATAGACCAGACCACACTGGAGAGAGAGAAGTGACCTTGGTTCTTGCAGAACCACAAATTCCCTGCCTTCATCTACATAGACCTGCCAGGCCATAGTGGAAGGGAGAGAGGAACTTCTGTGGGCAGTTGCCTGAAGGCATCACAACATTTTAACAATGCATATATCATCACGATGGCTATGAATTATGACAGTATATTATTTTTTCTATTGACAATATATGTTATTTTTTATATTTACAGTATATTTTTTTCTATTTGTTCTTAAAAATAGAAAACATAAACACAAGTCTTACCAGATTAAAAAGGTAGCTTCTTCAAATTATTTTTAGAACCATGAACTGCTATGTATCAAACAGTTCCCATTGCTAGGAGCTACCAGATGCTCAACATTTTTTAAATGAGAAAGAATATCCAGAATCAATAGTTGAAACAGCCTTCAAAAATACCTTCTATGTTTTCAGATTTCACATTTCCCCTTGAATTACATTGTCACTCTACAAAGCCATTCATTAAAATAGGATCATGCAGACCAACCCTAACTCCTTTTCACCAAAAAGATTATGAAGCGAGATAGTGTTCCGTTCTACAGTGTTACCTCTACTGATATAAATAGGTGAAGTTCTTAGGTAGCATGGTGTTTGCACAGGAACTTTGTGCCATACAGGAAAAAGAGAGAAGGGTTCAACTGGAGAAGAGCTGTATTTCTGCTGCTTCCAGTGACTGAAACAGATCCTTTGACAGCAGGAAAATAGCAGAGCACCCACAAGCTACAGAAGCTACAGAGGGCTCCAGCCACCATGAGCACAGTCCAAATATAAGTGAAAACTGGACTCTATCTCAGCTCCCACACAGACTCAGCAGTGAACCATGCTGTACCACCAGCAGAACAGTGAACCACGCTCTACACTTCTTCTTCCACATATATATCTTTAGGTTCTCATCATCTTGCAGTAACTAATCTTGGACCAGGTAATTAATCTTTCCCTCTCTGACAGCTTCCCCCCATTAAATGCATGCTCATCCACATAAACTATGATGAAGTTGATAGAGCTCAGCCCCTACCAATAACTTAAATCTACAAAAGATTTCAGAAACAGTTGGTTTTGAAAAGGGCATTCTGATTTCTAAGGGAAAATAACTTTCTTTTTTCTTTAAAGACCCTTCCACTTTCCACTTAATAGCTTGGATATGAATCCATTTCTTATTACAAAATGCCTTCCTCTCATATACAATACAACAGTTCTAAATGTATACACCATAAAATCTTTAGTTGTGAGACTGGAAAGGAATAATTCCTTCCCTACAGTAGCACTGTTGCCTGTCTAGTCATCGTGTCACAAGCAACAGACCTTTTAATAACTTAAATTTGTGCAGAGTGACACACACAGCCATTAGAGTCATTAGTAAAGCAGGAAGACCTTAAAAGAATCCAAAATGTATGAAAAGAATCCCTCAAACCTGAGTCATTATTTACATTATCTTTCTCTGAATCTCCTTAAAGATAGCAAATTCCAACCCCTCACTCCACACATACATGAACAATCCTATTCTTCAAAGATTGATTTCCACAACCAGATACTCCCCAGCCTTTTCTCTGCTGGAATCTGTTCTGAATACAAGATGGCAGAAGCTGGTGAATGCCACTTCATGACATTCCCCTGGCACTGGTGCCACTGTACTACTGGTTTGTTGGTCGAGAGGATTTTTTTTTTCCTTTTCATGCAGGGGTTTTCTATTGGTCTTCTCCATCTGCCTCTTTCTCTGATATTCCAGTTTTAATTTCTAACTCCTTCTCTATCCTCATCCCCAGGTAAGCCATTTAAGAATATTCGCTATCACACCCATAGAAATGGACTGGATTTTGCTCTGATTTGTGAAACAGAAGCAGCAGAGGTAGAAAATCCCTTTCTAAGAAACTATTCATTGCTCCACTGGAAACTGTTCCTTTGCCCTGCAATGAGAAGCATGGCACCTTTGCTTTGCTCTTCCTGGCTCTGGAAGAGAATGCTATCTCTGTTCACTGGATGGTGTGAACCACTCTCATCTTCCATAGAAAGGGAAGTAACTCAAGAACAAAACCTATTCCGTATTATTTCCGTCAACATAAGCAGAACCGTTTTGTGTCCTGTTATTTCCCTTGTTTGTCATTTTTTGTCTCTGAGACACAGAGTTTTCAGACAGAGAATGCCTTTTAATCTGCTTTCATACAGGTCAAAATCATGAAGGAAGAAAAGAGAAGCATCATATTAGCTCAGATCTTATATTTTTTATAACAACAACATAAACGAGTACATAAGTGAATGTATATATATATATATAAAAGCAAAATACTAAAAACAGGGAACACTTATCTATTAACACTGTTATATCCACTCCAAAGGAGAATTCTCAGTGTGTCTCACTTACAAATGGAGTTATAGGCAGACCTCCCTGCTTTCCTTTGCCTGAAGTGTGAAATCATGACTCCAAATGTAATGCCTACCAAAAAATAGCAAAATCATACAGCAACTATTCAATTAGCAAAAATGCAGAAATGATCCCTCCTTTGGTATCACAAATACCTGTAGGGCTGTCTGTTGCAGCAGAACAAAGACAGACCCATTTTTGCTACAAAAGAATCTCTGAAATTCAGAATTTCTTCTTCTGCCAAGGAATAAGTTCAGATGCATTTGGCAGCAGGTACTGTAGTTGGGCCAGTCCCCACCAAGCACCTTCAGGAGGTGATTCCTCACCCCTATCAACAATAGCATGATTTCTGACCTCTAAAACGTCAGAAATCCAACAAATTTAAAGACAAAAGTTCTTTAACTTTACCATATTTTACTACTTTATTTTCATGAAACTATTCTTCAAGCTGCACTGGCCTAAACAGCTTACAGAAACTATGACTACCTCAACCTCCAAGTCTCCTCTGAAATCTACTGCAGCGTCATCACTGCAATGTGGCATCCCTCAGGGCTTCCTGTATTGCTCTTCAAATTGTCTCCATGGATTTAATTTGCAGATTAAAATTTTTGCTGCAAACAAGATCACTGATAATGTTTTCATAGATTCATCTGTGAACAAACCAAATAGCTCAATTTGTTACTTTTATTCCCTTATCCTATAAGAGTCCAGTTCTCTCCCTGCTATGTTCTAGATCTTTATGTGGGCTTCTCATCTATCTAGAAGTTTGTAGAATGGAAGTAACTCCCCCAGCAGGTGACAGAACTCAACATAGGACACAATGAAATGGCTATACAAGTTCAGGAGGCTATTTGCCATTTCTGATAGAAACAGCATTATGTAAAAACATATGTAAAAATAGAATGCTTCTTGTCCAGATCCCATTTTAAATACCACCAGAATGTACTCCCCAAATCTACCGCCATCTGAAATTCAAGATATTGGTGCCTCCATTTCCTGACCTGCAGACATTGATGGGACTTATCATTGTCGGCCCAAGAGCTCTATAAATGTTGTTGATAACATAAAGGCCCATTTTGTACATCTCTTCAATTTTCTTAAAATCCCTTGGAAGCCATTTTGACTAAGGTGCCTAACAGCTGAGCATTAAATGTCTGGATGTTAATTAAAACACACCGGGTGAATCTGTTTGCCCATTCATCTATGCAAGTCACAACACAATCATTAAAAATCAGAATTCATAGTATGGACTTTTTAGCTTTGCCAGCACAGTCGATCTAACTAGGCACCTGTTATCATGGATCATTATTTTAACACGGTTCGAGACACACCTAACTCACATGAGGCTACTCTGAAATCCTTTCTAAAATGGAGACATGATTTCCTCTTAAATAGTTAATCAGCTTGCCAATATTTTCATCACATCCACTTCAGTGTCACGGAAAACCTTATCTTGCCTGTTCAACTTTAATTTTATAAGAGCTGTGTGTTAGATTTCAGCCCCATATAAGTAACATACAGGAGCAGAACATGTTTTAGATAATTAATGCTTCTGTAACTAGAGGCATTGAAAAATAACCATCAAATATTTATATAATTGTAGCACTAAGATGCGCTCAAAGAAGTATTGCCTTGCTCCAAATGCTGTACTCAGAACAGAGAGAGTGAAACACATCATACCAAGACTTGGAGCACAAAAGACCCCAGTGTGCTTCCAATACTACACTACTCTATGCTCTTTCATTGGCTTCAGGAGGAATTGAGTAATATGAATGAAGCTCTTATCTACTATGAAGCTTTCCTCAACACTTCAAATGAATTGAATATTATAGTTGTCTCAAAATATTATGTTGAGTACCTGCAAAGTGTCTCACGTGTACTAACTGCACGAAATGCCTTTCTTGGAATTATCCATAAATCACATTGATAGAAATGGAAAAAGACATCATTTTTTTAAGGCTCTTATTACTACTAAGTTAAGCCATATCCCTAACCTTTTAACTAAAAATTGAAATATCTTATACTAAAAAAATAATTTGTCAAGGGAAAAAAGGTCTACCCAAACAGACTATTGGCCATAAGAATTATAGTTTTTCACAATGAAAATTATTAACATTAAAATAAGCTACATATGACATAACTTTGATGCTAGGGAATATAGCAGACTCAAGAAAACAACTCATGTAGCATGAACATTGATAGCACTGCTCATCAGATATGACCTCAGGTAGTGGTGGGGATAGGAGGAGACACAGAAAGAAAAATCCCTCTTGCATTAAATAATTTACCATTATATTACTTTGTCTACTCTTGTCTTTTACAGCTTACAGAAGACAAAAGGCTTTATGCCTTCTTCCACTGCTAAATAGCCTTAGCATGTCAAGACAGTGCAATTTAATCCCATATATAAAACCCAGCTACAGCACTGTAAGGTTTTCTTTGGTTCAGACTGGGGAGGAAGGCTGTTGGTTGGTTGATTGGTTTGGGGGTTGTTTGTTTCTTTTGGTTAGTTGGTTTTAAATTGTTGGGGTTTTTATTGTTGTCTTTTTGTTTGTTTTCACAAAAATTCAAAAACATGCCTTGGAATATCAAGCAGAAGAATCCAGTCACAACCACCATCATCAGCAGTGTTGTTATCAACATTGATACATTGAGGACCTTCCTTGCTACAAAGTGCAATATAGCCAACAGAGTTTAATAAAACATCCTTAAGACTACGCCAGCTTTAAAACTAAATTAGTTAGATTAAATTAGTTAAAATTAAATTAAGTTAGATGAGCTTCTTCGAGGGTACTTTACACTTGGTTTTAAAATTGTCATCGTATTCCCCTTAAAAGGTATTTCCATCTCCTAGATGCTATTTAGCAAAGTACATTTCATTTCTAACGTGCTTGAAAATGATCCTACATTGTCAGAATGCCAAGGTGCATCTCCAGTGCCTTCTTATTCTATTCCCATTATGCTTCTCTGTACTTTATACCAATTGAATACAATATACAACACATTTGCAGTCCTTAAAACAGCAGTAGAACTCAAACGTAAGTGAACTACTAGTGTTCTAGTGTTCCATATTAGGTGAATGCAACAATAAGTTTCCTCAGGAACAAAATAAGAAGAAAAATTCAATCCGAAGAATTCCGTGCAATGTAATTGGTATTTATTATCCTTTCTGAGAATCAAGGTGAAATATTTGCGGATACTCCTAAGGTGGCCCTGCATCAGGCAATTCTTTGTGTATCCAAGGCAAAATTTGATTTGTGCCACTAACATTAAATCAGGTTTATTTGGAAATGACCATCATGACTTTGCATCTAGCTCGCAAGGAAAAATGTCACCTATTGTCATTCCTTCACAGTTTACAAAGAGTACCAGAGAGTCTGAGTTCTGGCATGGGCATCTTGGAAAAAGAATTTTATTGTACTTTTAACTGTGCTACTTTGAAGCAGAGGAAGGAAATCCTGAAATGTTTAACAGTATGCAGATTAGTGTAAGCATTTAGAGGTTCTGTATTAGTGGAGTCTATATTAATCACTACTTAATACTGTAAAATACAATGTAGTTAATTCTGCATCCACATGAAAAAGCCAACACCAGGCTTATTTTATCTATGTTCATAATTGGCCAGTCACAGATGCAAACTCTATTTTTACTTGTAGCAAAGTATGCAAAACAGTAGTTCTGTGTTGCTATACTGCTGTCACCAGATGTGAATACGGAGTTTTCTCTTCTGTCCTATCCTTTCCATCAAATACCACTTCCACATAACCCTAAATTACTCTAATTATTTCAGTTGTTTTCCTGGGCACAGGCTACACTGGAGTAATCAAATGTTTTGATTTGAAGAGAAGAAGACCAGCCAAAGAGCTCTTTAAACTTGACCTGCTACTTGTCTCTGACACACAGAATATGAAGACTAAAAGTTAACGCTGGCAGTATAAGTTGAAACATATGAATGCATGCTATGGATTAGGTATGACTTTACCAGGGAACATGGCTAAAGGTTGTCAAATCTCATTACGACCACCCATCATTAAGGAAAATTTACATCGCTTTGGAGAGGAAAAACTAGTAACATTTAACTTCATGCCCATTGCCTTCATCACGCACTTTGTCTTGAACATGGAAAATAATATTGAAATTTAAAAACAGGAAAACAAACAAACAAAAAAAACCCAAGAAAGTTAGATTAAGAGAGAACAAAGTTTCTTGGGAGAACAACAATAACAAATTATAGAATGTTATAAGGAAGTTCAAAACCAGGCAAAAATCCTTTAATTCACAAGTAATAACTGGTGGATATGGAGACATATCATAATTTTGCCTGTTTTCTACGTATTAAAAAAAACAGTAATACTCACCTCTCTACATACAAATCTTGTTATCTTCATTTGTTTGCCTCTCTCTATTCTTTTCACACAATGAACTTACAATACAAATGAGAAAGGTGTTTTTCCCTAGTTATTCATCATGTAAAAAACATAGTAACATTATGTGTTAAAAAGCTTATTAAGATCATGGAAACTCCCACTTTTTAAAAAATATAATTTAGAAATAGTTTTTAAACTGCCATGATATCCTGTGTTCCTAGAGATGAAATTCCTGACATCTAAATCATTTTAGGCTATAAAAACAGCTTCTAGACTCCAATATCCTGCAAGGTTAGTAGACTGAGTAGACCAATGCAAAAATTCTGTGCTCAGTTCATTCAGGTTAATCAAGCTTACAGTCTTTGCAAAGTACGGTCAACCGAGACCATCGATTAAGCAACTTTCCAGCCACAAGAAGACAAATGTCTTTAGAAGTCATTAAATGCTGAACCAGCACTATTACTCAGTGGATTTATCCTTCATGACTCCAGCATCAGTAAAAAGAGGACAATGGCTTGATCTCTCCTTTTTTTTCATTTCTTTGCTTCTTTAATTTATTTGTTCAAAAATGAGGTTAACAAGAACCAGAAGTACATAGGCTCTATCAAAGATGATATTTGTAGCTGTATAGCTAATATAGGCCACCTGGAAAAGATAATGAAGGGAGGTTCATTCAGGGCCACAGACGTAGTGGATACTTTGTTGTCCTTTTCCTTTCTATTGCTACTGCTTCAAGTAAAAACTGATGCTGTTTCAGGAAAGAGATTGTGTTTAGGATATCCTGTTGTTCTTAAATTAATACTTTTCTTTGCAAGATGGCATGCAGATGACATCAGGTAGAGAAACCAATGCCTACTCTAGCCCAGGGTTCCAAAAGTGGAATCCCTCATACAGGAGCTACAGCACAGAGGACTGGTTTGAGCTACCTTTGCAGCCAGTACTCTGAGCAGATCTGACTCATCTTACCACCTGGTCCAGAACATATAGGAAGAGTGAGATACTTTTAAAGAATATACCTCAACTTCCAGTAATACTGTATAAAAAAAAATCCACTTCTTATACTAGCACTGAAAGAACAAAGACTCGATCATGCACATTTAGCATAAACCCCTAGAAATGTAGTAGTTGAAAGACTACTGGGTTGTATGCCAAAAAATCTTTGATTAAGATTGTTTTGAGTTTAATGAACCTATAGACATATATTTTTACCAGGGTTAAAATCAGAAGTTGTTCTCGTATCAGCTCAACACATAATTGTAATTAAAGTGTAAGGCCTGCCATACCCTTCACATGTCTGTGGTCAGCATGTTTTGTGAAATTCACAGCAGGTTAATAGACAGCGACTTCAGCATGGTTTAGCAGGAGTTAACTAATAGAAGAAAAAAACAGTGAAGTGAGAAAAAGAAAAGGAAGTAAAAGCCACATATCTTTAGCAGGGAAATAAAAGGATAACATATATTCTCTTCCAGTTTCTCAGGAGATTCTGGAGGGAAAACCGCTTTCCCCTTTTGATTTAGACAGCTTGTGTGTTGAGGGGGCAGGAATGACTGTGTACACAAACATATTATGTATTATATGATAGGAAAGTGATGGGATTGCATTTTTTGTAATGTTCAAATCAATTTTTCCCATAAAAGAACTGGTTACTAAATAATTCCCTCAGAACTTTCCATTTCATTTCCAAAAAGTCTTTTCATTTCCAGAAGGAAAACCGTGACAAAAAAAAAAGGGGGGGGTTTTACCAGCTCTCTTTTACATAATTTATTACTTCGTATATTATTTAAGAGTGCACATCACCACTTGGAAGTGGTCCAAACCAGAATTTGAATCCAGTTGGACTTAGGGTAAGTAATGAGTCAAATAATCAAATTCAAATCTCCTTCTAGACTTCTCAGGTTCTGATGAAATCCAGAACTGAGACTCCAGAAACAGCTGTTCTCATGGATTTTATGCAATTTGGTTATTAAAAGTCATAGAAGTAAGACAGTCACGTGTTAGCAGTATTGAACCTTAATCCCGATGTTTAGCATAAAAGAATCCCAATCTGAGATCACTTCTTTCTATTCAATCCAAGGATGGCTCAGCGAGGCTGTGCGGTGAAATACAACCCGTAGCCACCTGCAACTCAGCAGACTGCAAGGAATATGTTGAGTCAAAAGTCCTTTCTGTTTCTTTCTATTCTTACCAGTGATTTCATGAGCAAACACTATGCCAAGCCTGATATATGCAAATTTTCAGATGCAACCTGCTGTGTGACCCAAGTTTTGGAAGTGTTGACTGGTCGCACGGAAAGCAATGTGAGCTTCAAGTTCTCAGCACCTCTGAAAAGAAACCCTGTGTTTCTTGAATTTGGTGCCAAAAAAACATAAAGCACCTGAACCTGGAACCCAGAAGGGACTGTCCTTCAAAGGATATAAATATCTGTGGCTTTCAAAGAGATCCAGAGGGATAGCACAGTTCTCAGTACATTGACGTGGGATTTGGAAGACCCGTGTTCAATTGACTGACTGGTTGCAGTCAAGTAACCACCCCACAGCTCCCAGCTGATATGACCAGAGTGCTATCCAAGATCATGCACATATTGCAGCGCAGGCACTATTCATTTTGAGAGTGTAATGAAGAAATAACACAAAACTTACACAAGGCTGGAAGTAAAGCTAAGAGTCTTACTGAAAATCACCAAGTCATTCTGAGGAAATTTGATAAGTCTTAAGAGAACTTTGTATCGCTTAAGAGAACCTATCTTCATTTTAACAATATTAAAACATAACATCTTTTTTTGAAGAACAGTGTGTTCACTGCATGCCATAGGAACATATAGATAAAGAAATATGTTTTCTACCGAAGTAAGATTGAAATTACTGCTCAATCGTTCATTAAGCAGCAATAACAACTATGTATTTCCCAGGGAGTAAGAACCAAGCAACACAGAAACATCCCTGCCATCTTCTTCTTAGCTTCATACCATATTTGAAGCACATATAAGATAGTTTGTACAGCATATTTCTGCAGATCCATAACTGGGGATTGCCATGGCGGCAGCATTTGACTCAGGGATGTTGAGTACTGAACTATTGTTCAGTAGTAACAAGTTGCCTTCAGGATTAGCTCCTCAAGCTGTTCATAAGACATACCTCCAGGGCATCCTACACTTGCTGCAGCTGCAGAAATAACGGTGCGATAGTCAGTGAAGCTGTGTTAGAAGGAAAGTGCCAAATATTCTTATTTTTTAGAGGTAGCATGAGTGTAATTTACCTCTCAGATAACATTAATACAGGGCAGAAATGAAGGCAGGCTGTGCTGGGCCCTAATGTATGGCCACAGCTGGGCTCCCAGCATCCCTGCCAGAAGGGACTACAGGCAGCCGTGCTTAGAGCACCCAGTCATCAACAGGATGCCCCACCAGCATGGCAGGGCCGTGGGTATGTCCTGTGTATAGCCACCTCCGGTACCGTATGTCCATCACTCACTGGGGCACCCGATGCCACATGTGAGGAGCAAGCCTTCCCCTCTTACCTCAGGGTCTTTCTCTATCTCCAGCCCTGCTTCCACCAGGTTGCGTTCATACTCCTGCCGCTGCAGCCGTTTCTCCTCTTCCAGGGCATCCAGTGGGCCAAGCTCAATCACCTCTGTCCCCACTGGCTCCACCTGCTCCTGCAGGGCATGGTGGTTGTCATCCTGCTGCTGCGGCTCAGCGCGGCCCGTCCCGGCCCCTCCATTCAAAACCAGATCCAGGGAGGCAGATCCGCGCGTTGGCTCTGGTGAGCCCACACCAGGCAGATGCCGAGGGAGGCGTTTGCGGTAGTGGTAGGCTAAGACGTAGTCAACCTTTCTCTTGCTGTCCCTGAAATGCATGCCACCTGGAGATGCCTTGTCCTCAGACCCTCCTTGTGTCCCATCCAGGTAATTGTTTATAATCTGGGAGAGAAACAAACAAGTTTCACACATAAGAAAACGAAAAAGCCGAAGATGAAGACAGACCCAGGGACTGCCTTTTCCACACAAGCAGATAAATCTACGCGGAGTCAAAACTGAGGGTCAGCTGGGGGCAGGTATGACCTACAAATGTGCACTCTGCAGACCAGATTAAATCTCTCTGACCTCCTCTGACCATAAACAAATGAGAGTGGATAAAGATAGCTGCCTTAACCTGGTGCATGGGATACCTACCCAACAGGCAAGTATGGAGGCACACAGCAAGGCTGTCTCTATGTCACAAATGTACACAGACTATGCAGGAGAAGACACACACATTTCAAAATGTGACTGAGAAGTGGGAATAACGATCACATTATAGACTGAGAGACGAGAAAGGGTGTGCTGTGAAGGAAAGCTGGGCAGGAGAGGGATGCAAAAAACGGTGCAGGAAGAAAAGGAAGTAATTGATCTGAGCTAGAAGAGGACAGAGATCCTCAATGTTTTGCAAGAGCAAGAAGAGTAGGTCTGGACAAAAATACTTTGAAAAATAACAGATTAGAAAGGATATACTCCACGGATGGCTAGGGATGCTAGCTGACCTGTACTTTAACAAGTTATGAAGAGAATATGTGATGGAACAGTAACACTGCAAAAGGGAATCAGTGACTAAAATAATTCAAATTGCCTATGTTGAACTTAGTCGCCCCCTTGGACCACCCCTGCCTCCTCGTCTGCACTATCTCAAATCTTCTGGGGTGAAGATGTTCCAGCAATAACCCCTTCCACCACACATCAGTATGGACCTCAGTTCTGCAACACCTGTGTTGAACTCTGATACCAAACATAAGGCATTCACTTTCACTTCTTTTTCATTAAGACAGCCTCTATGTTTCCCAAAACTATTATCAACCACCATTTCCACCTCAATGCTGTATCTTCAAACGTTTCACAGAGCTCTCTACAGCATCATTCATTAGAGTGACATCATCTCCCCAGTCAACTGGGCAACTACATACAAGCAAACAAATAGAGTCAACCTGATCCAAGGCAATCAACCCACAACCTAATCCAAGACACGGATGTATAAACCCATAGATGTTTACAGAAGCAAAGTCTTGAGAGGCACCAGTTAAAGATTTCTCTTTCTCCCTACCTCCTCTTCTATTACTTGCACTGGTAGTCCTGAATGCAAAGTTAATCAAACATATTTTACGGCAATTTTCTCATTTGTTAACACAACACAAATACTATTAATATTATTATTATATATTATTATATACCCCTACATGTCTCAGGTTCTTGTTTTTCATTGTTTTGCTTCTTAGTTACCCAAAAAGTAGCTTTCAGTCACCATGTCACTAAGTAAATCTTGGTTTTAAATTCATACTACAGCCTTCATTCTTTCAAGAAATTATCACCAAATCATCTTTTCTGCACGTTACACGAATCACACACTTTGTGTGTAAACTATCTACATAGTCCCTGTAGGCATACCTAAACTTACAGTCACTACTACCTTCTGGCAGAATACAAAACTACTTGGGACACAACATCTTATTGCAGTTCCCAGTTTCCTAGTTAGATACATTTTCATGTAGTACTCACAGGCAGTCCATGCAAGCCTCCTTGATCCATCTCGGCCACAGTGAAGAAAAATCCACTGCAGAATTCTGCTCTCCTGTCCAGAGAGTTTCACGCTATACAGTGCAGCTGACCCTTGACAAGATGAGCTCTAAGCACCCTTTGCCTCACTTACTGGCAAATGTGGGCAGGAATGAGAAGCACAAACAAAATGCGGGAGACGGAACAAGGAGGTTGGAGAACATGAAAAGTCACTAAGACATTTTACTCTTTATTGCCACGCGTAGCCAGCTGCTGCATCCTAGCCACCTGAGAGAGCACCATAGCAACATTTGATGTTGCCAGAGCTACACAGAATAATAAGATGAGGAGATACGACAATGCGTGTTTCTCTCTCCCTCTCTGTTGACTCTTTTCCTCACTCTTGGCAGTAAAGCACCATTTCCATTATTATGGCTGCCTGTTGCAGGGAAAACAAATAAAAATTCCCATAGATTTCAGCAAGAACATTTTATGGCTGTAGATTTTCACTGCTTTCTTCACCATGTGACATGCTGGCACGAGAAGACCTTATTAGGGAGGAACGTAAATAATCTGCAATTTCCAAAATGTCGCTGAAGGAACTATCAAGATCTTTCTCTCCTCCTCTCTCACTTCTGTTGTAAAAGTCAAAATCAGTGATTTAAATTGCCATCTTCAGTCCCACGTGCACTGCTTCTTGACATTTCCAAGACAAGTAGCCAGCACATAAAGCAATAAGAAAATGCGAAGGTAGGATCAGCCTTTCATGGTGATTTCATTCTATAAGACTAATAGCCAATATTTAAAACATAGCCCAAAATAACCTCTAACAACAGCTCTGTTGCGAAGACCACACCCACACTGAACTACCACTTTCCAATCCAGCCCACATTAACATCTGGGCACGTGCTTGCTCAGGCTTTGCAAAGGGATATCCAATTCCATTATTAACCTGCAGAACTTTTCCTACACCAGGGTAATTGCAACTCCCCTATTCCTTCTCTGAAGTATTTCTGCTAAAGCAAATAATTAAGAAAAGCTTGGTGAGACCACTACAGAAATAGTTATTTCTTGCTGTACATTAAGAGCCTACTGAACTACATACGGCCATAGGATTAATTTACTTGCATAGTCACTTTTCCCAGTACAGAATGGATTTGCCTAACACACAGAAGGAGTACAACATACTCTGGTCACACAACTTCAATCCTCTTTCTCACCTCAAAGGCATTAGAATTAAGTCAACAAACATAAAATCTTACTTACAGAACTGCTGAAGGACTCCATACAGCTCGGTGCTTCAAAAGCTCCATTGATCCTGCTGCTGTGCAAAGAAGTTCGGTTTTGAGGAACTGTGAGGTATTTACTGTTGCATGATGAAAACAAGTCCCTTGCTGATTTTGATGTCTTCTGTCCATTCAGAGTTTGGTGTGAGAAGGCTAGAGGAAAGTCTGAGAATAAGAGATAAGTATTGTTATATACAGCAGGTTTTGCGCAGGTAGTTTCCTAAAGGAACAGAAAATATTGCAGTTAAAAGACACTATTCAATTTCAGATGCCACAATTCAATAAATGGAGAGGAGTACATACAGCTGCAGAGGAACCACAGGACTTTGCTTGCGTGAACTGCTGGGGAAGGGGGAACAATGAAACAACACCACTAAGCTCAGCATTACCCTGGTTGGTCAATAGCATTGTACTCCTGCACTTCAGTCACAAGGTTAGGAGCTGGAAAGTGTGTGCACCTCCCAGGGCACGATCAAGCTCTGAGTCTTCATTGACTGTGCCTTGGTTTTGTGCATGCAACACTCATGCCAAGTGGAAGGCAAATCACTGCAAACAAACTGAGTCAGATTTGCTTACGGCTTACAACTGAAATTGACTATGTTTCTGTTTTAGTGTAATGTGAACAAATGCAGTAGCACCAGGTACAGACACAAACTTCTGGTAAACAGTCATTCTCCACTAAGAAATCTTAACTTTTGGACAGGTAACAGTGTGAAATTCTCATTAAGTGCACCTAAATTTATACCTACATATTTTGGCTTAAGGGACTAATTTCTTGAACCCTTTAGTGTTAGGATGTGTTCCCTATCTCTTGTATTGACAAATTATATGGTCACAATGCATCATAATGGAGAGTCTGGAGAAAGTGGGGAGTTATGTGCAAAGCTTTCTTAGCCACCACTATATCTCTGCCATAGAGCAGAGTACAACAGCAACAGAACATGAGAAGAATTCTTAGTCACGGGTAGGAAACGCAGAAAGTCAATCCCATGCAGGCAGTAGCACAGTGAAAAAATGATGATAAAAAGCGATGGGTACAGAAACTGTTCTGACATACTCTTTCCCCCTCTAGTGGTGCCGTGTATGAAAAGGAGTTGATTGATCTTTACTCATAGTCTCTTTGAGAAGTTTATTAGGGTGTAAAAACTGTCTTGGTTCTAGAAGAATTAGTGTTTTCTACCAGAGAGAAGACATAGGCATAGCAGACCCATCTTCCCACACAGTTAGCCCCACTATCACTAAAGAGACAAAGCACCGTGCCTCTCCAATCAGGAATTTTGTCTTCCCAAGAAAGAAGAAATAACTGGAACATTCATCAGGTCCTGCATATCCAAGGAGACACTATATCCATAGTATCTCATCTTGCCTCTTACTTGGCAATCCCAGCAATGCTGCAGGTCTTTTTTTCCCCACTTTCATCTTCTATCTAAGGAAACAAGAAGCTTTAACAGCGTAGTATCGTTACTTTCCAGTCATGGAGGAACTGCCCCATAAAATTTGCTGCACTGTGTTATGAGAAAGAAATCTCACCCTTCTCCACCACAAGAAAGCACTGGGAAATCTGAGCAGTTTCTTCCACAGCTTCCTCATGGTGATGGAGATAGGGGAAGAGTGAAAGCAGGAACAGCTCTGTCTCTTGCTCAGTGCTCATGTGATTGAAGAGTGTTTCTCCCACACTGCTGAAACACTGAACTGGTGGCAGAAATAGCTTGCATTGCATATCAGAAGACAGAGCATTGAAGGAGGTGGCTGTATGCAGGAAACCTATAGAGTTGTGCAGTGATCATCAATTCAAAGAAAATCTAAAAAGATCCATTCTTACACACAGTGATGGCAAAACTTTGTCTCTCCCTTTTGCTTTTTTTCTGAGGGATGGGGGCAGGGAGTGCAAAAATCTAAAAGCCATAGTTCCTCCTTATTTAATTGAATCCTTTCTATTTTCTTCCAAGAGTTTATGGTTTATGTGTCCTACTACTAACCTTCTGTGCCCTCAACACAGGATGAATCTACCAACCCACAATCAAGCACTAAGAGAGCAGCCAGTAAAATGCTAAAGAAGGAAATTCTTGGGGAGAGGGAAACTTGACCCCTAAAAGTTACGATTATTTTCATATTTCCTATCAATAATAGATAAGGATCCTGCAGTGCTTCAGTTCAGTTCAGTAGATTGGTTCACTGGTCTTACTTTTCTGATCTCTTGAGGAGACTCGCACTTGGTTTACTTTAATGAAGCACATAATGATGCCTCAAGGGAAACTCCAAGAAAAATAATTAATAAGTGAAGTTTCCATTCCCAAAGGCTATACACAACATTTCTCCAGTATTTTCATAGTAAGCCTGGAATATCTCACAAGACTTTTGCACAGTCAATTAAAGACCTTTTTTTCCTCCCAGTCTGTTAAAATAGGCCTATGAAAAAAAACCCGTAGTACATTTATAATATCATGATTTCATTCCCATTATGCCTCCCAACCTTCAGAAACCGTGTCATGAACCTGAGGTTAACACTGGCAAGCTGGTGAAGCAGTCAGGGACTTCCAGTCAGAATAAGTTTTTTTGATGGAAATGCAATTTCCATATCTAAATTCAGAAGACCTCTGTTCTCCCAAAAGCTTTCATCTTCCCAAATCAAACTGACTGAACAAAAATATTTTGTTCTGAATGAATTCCACATTTGACAGTGCTTGCCTCTGGTACTGCAGTGCCTCAGGGGCTTCTACTTCAGATGCTGTCTGACCTCATTCTACCCTGTAAGCCTTCACAACATCTGGCCTTACATGTTCTCATTCTGTAAATATTCTAGAGGAGTTAATGTTGATAGAAACAAGCTGTGTGTGTGTATGGAGATGTGTATATATAAATTTTTATAAATGCACACGTGAATAACTTTGGTACATATCTATCTACCTGTCTATCTACCTGTCTGTCTGTCTGTCTGTCTGTCTGTCTACCTATCTACCTACCTACCTATCTACCTACCTACCTATCTACCTACCTACCTATCTACCTACCTACCTACCTACCTACCTATCTACCTACCTATCTACCTACCTACCTATCTACCTACCTACCTACCTACCTACCTATCTACCTACCTATCTACCTACCTATCTACCTACCTACCTATCTACCTACCTACCTATCTACCTACCTACCTATCTACCTACCTACCTCCTCGCAGAGAACAGTAGTAGAATGAATATTGAATTCAACCTGAAAAGCAAATATTTAAGACCTATGCTCAGTCTAGAAAAATAGCCTGAGAGCCATCCTTCCAGTCAAACTCCATTAGGTTGTAAATGGCTTCCAAGGACGTGGTATCTGCAGGAGAGAAATAAGTGACCATCTCTAGTTCTAGCTCCCGTTCTCAGCCAGTAATCATCTACTTGCTCACTTATTCTCTCTGCATTCCTCTGCTTCAGCTTTTTATAAATTTAAGGGTTGGCCACGTGTACCAATTGACCTCACCTTATTTGTGTTTCCAGTTCCTCGCCTAAAGAGCAACAAAGAAGAAGCTACACATACTGCCAGAAGCAGAAGGATTGAGAGGGTGTATTAAAGGATCACACTGCTTGTGAAATATACAGCAAGGGAGTCTACCTAATCAGGAGGTCAGTACTAAAACCTGAGCAAAAGCCCATTATCTGATCTGAGTGGTCCAGATGATCAGATTATCATAGGCACCTCTACTTGCAGAATATATGGTAAGTGGTTAGGCCACCCAGGACTCAGACACTGTCCTGCTTTCATTTATCTTCCTCTCTTCGGAGTTATATGTCAGAAATGAGCTGCATTTCTGAAAGATGTTGGTAGTCAGAAGTGTACCTGTACTCGCACAGACTCCTCTGCAAGGCTGTTGAAAAAAATCTGCAGTTCAGGAGCGTTGTTTGGTAAACTTCTTATTCCTTCTGCCCTCCAAGTAGGTATGAAAAGTAACTGCTTTTATTTACTGTTTCTATGTAGCTTAACTTAAAAGAATCTACCTTAAAGGAGATATATATAACTAAAAGATGTACCATGGTTGTACAAATGTTCTTTACGTCCCCAGTATTCTAGAGTTGATGATTTCTGTACAGCCAGTCAATCATGTATAAGCATACAAGTATTTTCATCACACTGCAGCTTTCCTATTTTAGCTGCCAACCCTTGTCTTTTCGAAACACTAATTATTTAATATTTAAGTTAAAGAGTTTCAGATGCGAGTGAATGCAGATTAATTAAATAAGCTTTGTTAAGCTTAAAGGAAACAGGCCACCAGAGGAAATGTCTAGGAATAAATTTTTACATAGGAAATCTGTCCTTTATTCAATATTACTTGAAGGAACTTTCATTAAAGATAATTTAGATTAGTGCAGCATTCTCAAAATCCTTATTTTAATAAAAGAAATGTAGAGTTTGACCACCGAATTTCAGATATCTGATATTTCTATCTTCAGGATTCTTTACATACTATTTAGATGTTTAGTCCCCTACATACTAAAATCTGTCCCATAACTAAACTCAGCATTAGATAGTTCTCTTTATAAAGAGTATTCATTCTCTGATCAGACTCTGGCAGCTGAGGAGTAAAGGAGAAAGAGTGTTATGTATGGCCAAATGTAAAGGGACACACCATACATACTGATTCGTACCCAAGAGGTTCTCCTTGCTGTCATTTCAAACTGACTGTTGGAAAGGAGTCCAGACAGGCAGACGTGCTCAGACTGTCCAAGGCACTAGCCAGGACTTCTCATAGGTGGTTTTGCCCTTTCCACCTACCATTCAGAAGGTACTGCATGAGCACTTAGAGTGCAGGGTGCATATTTGGATCTTGGGTCTCTTGGTGAAAACTCAGCTGTGGGGGCACAGGTGGGAAGTAGCAAATCTGAAAAAAAAATTATGCTTTCTGCTTCTAGCTCCACTTCTTCTTCCCTTTGGTTACAACATCAATTTCATCCCCCTGGAGGTCTGCTAGCCCAGGGCATATGGATAGCACAATGTGACAAAGATGGAAAGTAGTTAGTGGGAATTGTGTGGGGCTGTGCTGCCTACCTTAAGCCTCAGCAGGACTGATCTGTCTCTGATCTTTTCTTAACGCTTTCTAATTCCTACAAGCCACAGCTATACTTCCCTTTCCCAGAAGGTTTCCCTAAATTCCTGCCCTCCATGGTAGGCTTCATGCTCTCTAATCTGAAATTTGCTTTAATTTATACCATGCTGCATTAGAGACAATCCAAAAAGCTTTGCCTTTCATTCCTATGATTCTTAAAAGTCACTAATGGCGGTCTTGAAGACACGGTAAAGAAAATCACACTCCACTCTATTTGTGTTGTGGAGCTATGCACAAGAAGTCATTCTAGCACAAGCTGAGCTTCTTTCCATAACACCATGCACTTTGAGACTTCAATGATTCAGGAAGCTGTTAATACATGGAAAATGAAGCTACTTTCCTACAACCCTCTTTTCCTTTTTTAAATGCGTACACTGATTCTTTAAAGTAAGAGTTACTGGCACAAAGGATAATAGCATGCAGTCATTTTAAGGAAAAGGACATTTGTATGGTCATCTGCTCCATGGGGGAAGGTAAGCCTGGAGAAGGGCATGATAAGAGCAAAGCAGTAAGTTACCCTGCTGTCAAGGAGCCCAGACATAGAGCAGCAAGTCTGGGTCAAGATCAGGGCTGGAGACAGGGATCAGGGCCGGGCACAGCTAAGTGATCCTCCTGGAAGGCAGCACTGATAAGGTAGGTCCAAGGTCAAGCTAGGAAGCAGAGCCACTCAATCTGGGTCAGGGCCAGACCAGCGAAGGTCTGGGACTGGCTGCAGATGTAGCTACTGTTCAGCTGCAACCTAGCACAGGAAAGAATGAGCAGTGAAAACTCAGCTTAAAAGCAGTTCCCAAGGCAAAGGAGGGCAGGCCCTCACTTCCAGCTTTCTTCACAACAGCTCTGGTTGATGAAGGAGCTTGTCTTGAAACTAGCTGGCTAAATTCTTTAACACGGCCAACTAAACACCTAGAAGGGGGTTGCACCTTGGGCCCTGACAGTCTGCTCGTGAACTGCTCCGACAAACAACAGCATTGCAGTGGTTCAAACAGACAGGGGTAGGCAAGGGAGCACAGCTCCTTGCTAGTTTGATGGGCCTCAATAGACACAAATGTGAAAACCTGCATTTCTACTCCTTTAGTAGCTGCTCCTACACAGGAGCCCTCAACTTCAGCCTTAGAAGCAAGAAGAATGCACCTAAGTTAAGAGAGATGCTCTCTCAACCTCTAGTACATGCCATGAGCCAGAGTCTCTTAAAGGGTGGGAGACTATGAAGCTGAATGGTCAAGAACAAAAGAAAGAATAGAGCTGTGGAGACAGATGTCACAAAGTATAAAAAAATCTTGAGCTGCTTTACGAATGTTTGCATTACCTGAAGAATTAATGAAGCCATAACTACAAAATACAACTGTGTGTATAACTTTACAGTCTACACCTTTGTTGTTTTGTTTGTTTGTTTGTTTTTTGATTCTACTCTTGATTCTACTCTGTATGTAAAGATTACAGAAAGTACCTAACTTTTCTGACATAAAGCATGTATCAGGACTAACTCCAACAATGAAGGATCAGGAATAGACAAAGTGCACTAGATTAACTCAACAAAGATCAGCAGTAGGTATTAAATCCAATGGCTGTTGGCACATTCTACACAAATAAATTTAGGAAGGAGACTGGATGGGAGAACACAGAGATAACAGAGTTCAATGAGCTGCACGACAGTTTGGAGTTCACAGCAGAGCTACAGCTCCAGGAACAACGAGTTAATGTGGAAACAACCACAGAGTTTTGACTGTAGTAGTAAAGGAATAGTGGCACAATATCAGCATTGAGCGTTATTCTAAACTTGTACTCTGGGCCCTCAAACAAAAGGTTTTATGCACTGAGCAGATTTGTTCCCTACATATGGAGCTGAAAGCTCACTGCTGTACGGTGAATTCTAGAAAAGGATATTGTACGCTCCCCCAAGCTGCATTGCAGTAAGGCAAATGCAGATGGAAACAGCACAAGTCCAGCACAAGGCATTTGCCTAATGATTGTTTTTTTCAACCTGGATCACAACACTGACCCACGGCTGCACTCCTGAGGCTTCAGAAGAAATCAACTCTGTGTGTTTTCTTTCTTTAATTTCTTTTTTTTTTTTTAAATGCCCTGAAAGAGATAGAGAAGTCCTTTCAAAGCATTCCTTTCTTTGTTTCCCACCCCTTTTCCACCATTCAACTTCATAGGCAGCAAGTAACAATGGAACAGAGAATCAACTTACCTGGAGCGTGTGTTTCCATGTTGTCTGGAGGTTTGGCTGGAAGTTGCATCAGTGCTAATAGGATGTGGCTAGACTGACTGTGTGCACAATCTGCTTCTGCGCTGGCTTAAGCGGTGAACAGCGCTAGCGGCTATTTCCATCCTTGCTTGATCCTGCTTTAAGCAAACCACAAACTGAAGCTAATTAGTGAGACCTTCTGTTTTGATGATTACCATCATGGAAGAAAGAGAAGGAAAAAAGAAAAACTCCCATGACCTGAAAGGCCTTGAAAACTATCTGCTAGAATTTCAGCACCTTCTATTCATGCTCCATTATGCCTAAACAAGCCATATAACAAGGGACATATTTTGTCCAACTCCCCAGAAGGCAGTGAAGAGGGAGTGGAGGAGAGGAAGAAAAAAAGCTAATGCAAAACCAGGGCCCTACCACAGAGCTAGCTCTGTCAGAAAAAAAAAAAACCAAACCCACCTTCTTCAAGGATTAAACTATCTTGCAGGTGGTTTCTGTGGGGAAGAATGCCTTTGTATCTGCAAAGCTCTACAGTGCTTCCATGTAGGAGGTAAGTGCAGATACCCTTTTTATCAGCCTCTATCACAACTACTCATGTTACCTTACTGCCTGGGTGCTGCACTGCCATTCCTACATGAAATATTCAGGGGATTATCTTGTAATCAACTCTCTAATCAGAACAGGTGATCAAGCCTGATTAGCCTTTAAGCTTATAATTTAAGCAATGTATTGGGAAGAAAAGCTGTTGATGACTAATATCATCTGAGAAAGGACTTTTTTTTGCTTAAGATAATTGGAGAGAAGTGTTATTATTTGGAGTTCAAATGTTCTCTGCTTTTAACCTATTTATGACAGTACAACTGTTTCCCTCATATGAGTGAAGGAAAGGGATTTATTCAATGATTAAATAAAGTGCAGTGTTTCTACCAGCTTGTTAATTAGGATTGCACACTCTGTCATGACTGGCAAGAATAGCAGTTGTCTATAGCATAGAGAGATGTACTGATTCACTCTGACTAAGTTATCAAAGACACTGAGATTATGCAGGGAGCAGTGTGATTATTGTGTCCTGAAACTTGGACTGGGTGCTGCAAAACTTCACAGCAACGCTGAGGAATACATTTGTGGGTTTAAACTTCGGACAAATTTTTCACTGAGTAGTTGCTCATTTAATGAAACAGCTATAGGCAGACCCAAGACAGTCAGATTGTGTTCATCCATTCACTTTGGCCACATGAGAAATTTTATGTGTAACCTATGCTAATCTTATATGTCTGATTTTACTTAAAAGAGAGAGCAGACTCCATCTTGATCAGATTCATACAGTTCAGTCAAACTTTTCTGCACTACGTTTATCTCTGACAAAAGCAGAAAAGTAACAATAAGGTTTTTCTTCGTGTTTCTTCGTGTATACATGGAAGAAGAGTATATTAAGAACACTTTTTTAGCACTTGCTTTGGTGTTCACATAGAATAATATCTTAAGATAGGAAAAGTTAAATCACCCCCACTCTTCCTGGTCCCTCCTTAGGAATGGCATTTCCTAATTTCTAAGTAAAGTACAAACAGATATCAAAAATTTACCATTCTTATCATGCTAGTATCTTGTGTTAATCTCAGAAATTCATTTATAAAATGTTTACAAAACACAGGGTAACCTGGATGCCACAGCTCCTAGACTGATTATTCTAAAAACTATTAGATCACAGAAATTTCTTTAAAAATAAATAAATTTAAAAAGTGTTCTCAGTTGCTGCGTGTATGCTCCCTAGCAAGGGGGATGCTACTTCATACAGGCTTTTGTTTGCACACTAGCCCATATATATTACTTTTGATATGCCTGTAGCATTTTTTGCATACATAACCAACTCACCATTGGAAGAAGTGTACTGCTCTTTACTTAATTGCTTTGCTCCAATGTTCACAGCTGCACAGATCTCAATTTAGTTCATGCTTACTTGACACAGGGCAATGGTGCAGTCACACAGAGCTCCTGGTAACTTTTTACCAATGAAGTGGGATCAAAGCATACTCCAAGGGAAGCCAATGTTGAGCTGCTTTTTGCCTTGATGTTTTCTAAATATTTAATCTGCTCCCTGGATAGACAGTAAATCTACTGCTTTTTATACACTTACCTCTGGAAATGGGGAATGCAAACCTGCTGAAAATATGCTATTTTATATCCATATTATATGATGCACCAATTAAATGTTAAAATAGAAAGGTGTACCTACTAATTTTGGAATAGTCTGGGAATGTAGAGCCAGGTCCTGTCAGGATCCCTGTGGAGAGAAAACTCTGCCTGCACAGGTTCAAATTACTAGCTCCTAAAAGCCATAAGGGTGGGTCCATTACAGGTAATACAGTTAGTTCAGGTAATAAATAATATACACAGAAGGCAATATGAGGAGGAAGCAGCATGCAGATGGTTAAAATGGAGCTGGGTATGTAGTCTATTTTTAAGGACACTTTCCAATAGAGAAAATCATATCTGGGCATCCCTGTGTTTCCTGAGGTACCTGGGTACGGTGTTAGTTGATAATGCAGAGCTGCGCCAAATAATGCCAATATACCAGATTGTGTTTCACCTTCTGTAGAGGAGAGGTGCCTGAAAGTCTCTAAAAGTTAGCAGAGAGATTAGATGCTTTTAATAATTAAGAAGTTATATAAGACTCCACCCCAAATCCATTTAATGTTCCTGTAAATCTATCCTGTAACACGCTCAATGACCCAGCCAGTCTTCTGAAGTGGTGGAATGAGTTCCAAATCATAGGTAGAAAGGCAAAGACTACCATCAAGACTCACAAGCAGTATGTAAAAATTAAAAAAGAGTGTTCCTCAAAGCATGGATTCTAGTGATGAATGTTAATGAAGCTGTCTTGATGTATGGCACTGTTGTGCTGACACGCTGCTACTCTTCGTATGCACAGGTCTCTAGTAAGAAGGTACTTGGTTTATAGGGCTTGGTTTTGTTCTTCACTTCTTCAAGGAAAGAAAGAAAGCTTCTGAAAAAGAAGCAGAGGTGTACCAAGTGAGTCGGGGCTGTATGAAGGGCAATCAAGACCTGCATGGAAGAAGCCCGAGACCATTGCCTTACTGGCACCACCAGAGCCTTAGTAAAAAGGCAGCTCTTTTGGGCAAGCTGCCTGAAGAATCCTGATTCTCATGCCAGCATGTTAAGGCCAAAAATTTATGTATCTTTTCAGTCTGTTAAGAAAGGCATTATAATATTCCCTTCCTCTTACTTTTTCCTGTTTGTCTGTTTCTATGATAGGATATTCAAAGAAGTTCATTCTGGTCTTGAGCCTTATTTTTCCTTGGAACATATAGGTACTAGCCAGGCCTAAGAAATAACACGGAGTCCATACAGAAGTCCACAGAACTCTGTTATGTAAGAAAATCCAATAAGTTCTTCTGGGATGTACTGTGCACACATAGTTCATGTACTGTCAAAATTGCCAGGTGAAGGAAGGTGAAGAAGAACTATGTTGTATGAGACATTCTTGAACTGTTGTGAAGCTTTAATACAGTTCTGCTTATCCAAGTACAATGAGCAATGCTTGCTGTGAGCTCAATCCTGTAACCATGCAGTTTTCCAATAAATAATCTGGAACTCTTTAGAAAAAATACTAATTGCTTTAGTCTGACAGTCAGTGTCTTTATTTTAGTCTGTTGGTCTCAACACACCTGCATTCACGAGATTTTTATTGTTAATAGAGGTACAAGTGCTGAAAGCAGGAATGTTTGCCCCTCTGTTGGTTCAGATCTGTTCATCCACTTTGCTGCTGTTGGAAAATACTAGTGTGCATGTCTGTTTTCCAGAAGTTCAGAAACCTGTGGCTTCATCTCTGCCCTATAGATTCTTCCATGTGTCCTCCCCCTGATGATAAACTGGTGCCTGACTTTTACAACTATCTGATCAGAAGACCTGTCTGCAGCCATGAAGCCTTAGGCTGCAATGCTGTCGGCTTTCATGAGGTAAGAAAGGTCAGAGGGCACTGATGGAAATAATCAAGGAGTCCAGCAATAGTATGGGAAAGAGAAAGACATTGCCTTTTACCACCTATTCGCTCATTTTCTCTGATCGTCTCTGATGTTGCAGGCTGCTGTTCTAGGAGTTGCTTGTTTACAGTTCAAGGTCAGGCATTGTGCAGCTGATTACTTGAGTGACCCAAATCCATCTATCAGGAAGCTTAATATCCGGAGGCAGCAACAACACGGAGTTAGTGTGAGGATGGAAGAAAACTGGTGACAGAGATCTACTGCAGCAAGTGAGGTTGGTGCCAATTAAAACTTGGTTTCTCCTACTGGGGTTCTTGTGGCCCCAGAGCAGAAGAAAGAGAGATGCATAGAAGACCTGCACTTCTCCTAACACTGTCTAGCCATAGAGGATGTCTTTAATGAACAACAAGGGGAAAAACAGCCTACAATTCAATATATGCTGAATCCGCAACTGAATAGCAAAAGGGAAGAAGCAGGCACCTGCCTGGTTTCTCTCAAAAAGGAATACAACTCGACTCTTTAGTTGAAAGCACAGAGGGAGTGTTTGCTTGTTCCCAAAGGGAGCCATCCATGCAGATGGAGAGGTGTTTTGACCCTTTTAATCATGTGACGTTGGCATTCATGTGTGGAGCATTAGCTCTTCATCCCAAAACTTTTCTCCCCATGACCCAGATGAAATTGAGACAACGTCCTCGGAAATGCTTTCCATTTCTAAAGACGCCAACCTCAAAACTGCACGAGAATAACCTGTTTTCCTGACCTTTTCTGCTAGGCTTCTCAGGAGCACTCTTGCCCTTCAGGATTTGTACAGATGCTTTCCACTGGTTCAAGAACACTTCTACTAAAGGTGAAGAAACTATCATTTTTTTTTCGCCCATAACCAATTCCTAACTGGCTAATTTTACCACAAATATACGAAAAGTTTGGGGTAGTTATTTTTATTTATTTTTAATACACCTTATTTATCTGAATTATAAATACTATAAAAAAGAGTTAATTTAACAGGAAGTCTAAATATTCATCTTTCAAAAATTTAAACGGAATGAAGCGTTTTCCCTCTTTCACATTTTTTTAGAAGTTCATACTTCCAAGTAAAACTGCTTAACTGGCACTAGATTGCACCATGATGAACAAAACTCTGGGAAACTTTGTGTCTTTAGTTGCCTGTCCAGATCAAACAGAATTTTAATTCTCCTAACTTTATCCTGCTGGCAGTAACTACATTAAACCTGCTAGTGACAATTCTGCATTTAAAACAACTCAAACTTTTGTAGCTAGTGGTATTACGTGATACCTGGAAATAAGGGAGATTACTGATGAGCTCTTTCTTCAGTTTGGTGTGAGGAAGTGCTGAAGTAAATAGGTAAGAGCTGTCCCTCCACCCATTCTTAAGTACTGAGGACTTACCAAAATTACACAGCTTGTCCTTAGCACACTATTTCTTCGCATTCAGCTCCAGGAGGAACATGTATATGCATTGCAGAAGGTACCTGGTTGCCTGAGCCATAACCAGTACTGATCGTATACCAAGAACATCAGTCTCTTGCTATGAAGTCTTGCTCCATAATGCCTGTATTTCATGAGTGGAGGAGAAAAAAAAAGACCAAAAACCTAAAAGCCCACAGTGTTTCACTAAATTCTGAAGCCCGGAATGCGATTTCTGAAGACAATGCTAAACGTTTTGGGATATTTTCTTTAAGTAGAAGCAATTGTTTCTGTTACTTTACTGTGGGTTTGCTTTTGTTGTTGTAGTTTCTTTTATTTTAATAATGAGAATTACTTTCCATGGTGAAAATGAAGAACAATACAATCTGCAATATCTTATCTATGAACAACACTAAGAATAATCAGAAAATGCTCCGTTGTGCTAGTAAATTTTATTGTTTGGTATGTTGATACAATTGATTAGTAATCTACTGGATAAAATGATCTAGAGAGAGAAAATGAGGCTTTCACTGTAAAAGTCACTCATCGTAAAACTTGAGATTACACAACTGGGCTTCTTGGAAATATTTAGTCTGTACACTTCCGAGAAGAGCACTCACACTGAGAGGCAGAAGGGACGTAGTGCTGCACCACGGTCCCATTGGCACACCGGAGGGGGATTGTGACAGTTGTGGTTTGAGTAGCTGTACAGCAGCTGCACAGGTCTTCCCATTTTCCTGTCTGAAGAGAGTATCTGGTATTGCTTCTGCACTTGCCCTAAATGGAAAAAAAGAGAGACACTAAGCTTGAATAGCGCCAGACCTCAGTGCAATCAGAATCCAGGTTCTTCCCTTCAAAACATCCGTGGACGACTTTGCCCAGAGTTCAGTGCTCTGCTGTAAAACAACGCAAAACCAGGTACCTGATTCTAGAATGTGGGGTGCTCATCAAAAAGTAATGTCTTATGAGCATAGGAAAGGAGAGGTGAAGAAACTGGTCACATAAAAAAAGCCTATCATTTAAAATATCATGAGTGATGCGCAGGGCTATTGTGTTGGCTTCTAAGCACATATGGTTATTGTCTCAGCTGTATGAGGCCATGTATTCAGAAAGTGCTTTAGCCCAAATGTTGCAAGCCCACACATCCATTGTTGTCCTGCTGGTTGTTCTTTTCCCTTGTTCTACTTATCTGGCCACTTTACTCACTGAGATCAAACTGCCAATGTTTATAGCTATAAGCTTTCATGATGTAAAAACAAACAGCTGTACATCAAGATCTGTTAGAGTCCATTAATTTTTGTGGCTCTGCACTCTTATAACTTACATTAATTAAAAAAAAAAAACACATAGCATTACCAGGGAGGATTCAGAAAAAACTGTGCTCAATACCAGCTAAAACAGGAGTATTTAGTTTTCTCAAAATATGGCCAGATTCACAATATAAAACCTGTACTTTTGCAGGGGAAACTTCAATACATATGACTTTATGAGTAAGGATCTGATTATCATTGACTTGCCAGACAGGACAAGAGGCCAGGAATTGTATTATAATTTATTTTGTTTAATGGAAGGTAAGTGTTCCTATTACTGTTCTTAAAGCTCCCACTCAATAATTATTGACTTGTGTAGCAAATGGAGGCCCTTCAATTATCTGAAGAGCCTGCACACATACACCCTTAATACTTCTAATCTCTATTCCCATTCTTTTCCCAGTAGTCATGACAGACACCCATTTTGTCTACTGCCTTAACTAAAGAGAATACTTAAGGGGCTGTGTGCAAGCCATCTGCTTGACTGCCACCCTTGTATGCCATAGTTTGGATTGCATACAAGGGTTGTTTACAATCGCTGTATGAAATTTGGTTGTCTCAGATTGAGCAGACGTTCTGCTACAACCCAGTCTGGGAAGCAAATTGCATTTTTGGTTTTCAGTCTCAGAGACAGGGGAATAACCAGAAGGGAAATCATGCTCCTGTTCCAGATGGAAGTTACTTTATAAGGTGTAAGCAGTGATGGGCTGGCAACTAAAATTTAAATCTGATTATGGGAGAAACGCACAAGACATGCAGAACACAACAGCTTAGGCAGAATACAACAGCTTAGTGCTCAGGCTAATGGAGGAGTCATAGAGCTTATAGAGCACTGAAGTCAAATTTTAGCCCTCAAGCTTAAATGTCTTTTTAAGTACCATACATCTAAATACCTATTTACACTCTCATAAGTCAACTTCAGGGTCTGAAGGAAGATATGAGTGCTTAAATGTAGACTCAAACCAGAAAATCAGCTTCAGTAACACTAAGAGGAAAACTCTTTTTTTTTTTTTTACGTAGAAAGTCCTAACAAAGCCACTTCAGAGTCATTAATTTCTGATGGAAGCAAAGGGAGTAGTATGAACAAAGCCTTTGTGTGTAGCATGTGCCTTTTTTCCTACTAAGCTGAACAGGGAAAATCCAGCATCATCAAATTACTTTAGAAAAGAAGTGTCAATGAGGTTCATGCTGTCGAGCGAATCAATGAGAAGGACAGAAACTAATTCTCTACTTGTTTGAAGTGAAGCATTAGCAGAGGCAAAGGTGTCCCTTGTGGAAGAAAGAAAGGGGGCAAGGGCAGGCCTTGGGATAGAGGAGTTGCTTTTGTTATTTACCTCGCAATGAGAAATAGGCACTTCCTTATCAGCCAAACATCCACTGATACTTGCATACTGCAGTCTGGTACTTACTGGTCGACATTCCACTTCCACACCTATCAAGTGAAAAATCATAATAAAAAAAAAATGTTTGACAGTTCAGACAATTGCTTTTTTTTACTTCCTGCCTTATCACTGAAATGTCTGTTAGTAAGATGTCATTACTGTAAGATCCCTAGCAAAAGCATTAGATTTGTGTCCTTAGAGGAATTAATATACAGCTGTGTGACTGTATCACACTACACACCTAAAATTCCACCGAAGAGAAGGGTTTTCCTCACACTTCTTTTCAAGTGACTGCTTTGTTTTAAAGTCACCTTGCCACCTAATGTCTGCATTCTTCCTGTTGATTTCTGTGTTAGATAACTCTTCTTTTAAAGATAGTTCAATGGTACATTGAACAAGCAGGTGCATAGGAAAAAGATGACGTAATGCAAACCGGAATAACCTAATCAGAAAAAACAGAGTACCCTGGGCTGGCTATTCCTGGGCCTGTTACAAGAAACAGATCCCATTGCCTTGGAGGAGAGTCAGTGGGAGCAGCTCTCCAGATCACCTTATAGACTGAGGTGAGTCGCTGTCTTCAGGAATGTGTGGGATTCCTTATGCAATGCTAAGGAAGAACATCTAGGGAATTCTACAATTTCCCTGCTTGTCATGGGATTTTTTTTGTGGGAGGAATGAAAGGTGAGGGAAGAGATGGATTAAGGTGGTTTGGTGAGGAAGAAGCATGGGAAAATGGATGGATAAAGACATAAAGGAGGCTGCTTGCATATTAAACAGGTGCTGGTCCATATCTTGCTTTATGTTTGATCACTGCAGTCTTTCCTGTGTTCTTATTAAACTTCATTTCTAACTACTTGTCCTGGGTGATGGACTCTCTGTTATGTGTGGATATGTGTATATGGAGGTGTAAATGTCAGCAACTGGACCATGGGTCATAGGGCCCATGAGTCTAGGTTAGCAGGGATGCAGGACAAGTTACTCAACAGAGTGAAAGCCTAGAGACCACAAAGGACCTTCATCCTGATCAGCCAGAGGAGAGATCAGAATGAGAATGTGGGTGCTGTTTGTCCTGGCCAGAGCACCGAGTGTTCCTCTTTGTGCATGTAAAGAATGTGAGTGTGCATTTTGTATACATGTGTTTGCATGTGTGCCTATTGAGATACCATGCATGCTCAGCCTCGCAGTTGCCTGGATCTGGGGACATGGAGATGTGACTGGGCTCCTAGATTTGACCACTCCTGATAGTCCTTGCACATGAGGTCCATTGTGCAGAAAACTAATGTGGCAAAAAGAAAAACTAGAGAAAGAAATTAGAAAACTAATTCTGTAAATATCTAACTGTGGGTTAATAGGAATTTTCCCACTGTCTTCAGTCAGTAATGAAATACTCTGATACTTATTTTCCAATAGTTTTTGCTCTTAGGGTTAAGTAAATTCTCCCTGTGTTTTCCATCTAGCAAGAAATCTACACACGAGGCAGTAGACTGGATTTTCTTATGTGTGGAAGGTGCAAACTCAGGGAATCTTCTGATCCTTCTTTGTGAAGCAAGATCTGTTAATTGCAGTAGTCAGTAGTGACACTATTGCTCCGCTTCCAAAGGAAATCTCACCATTGACATGCTCAAACACAGACAGATCCAGATTATTTTGTTCTGAACACTCTTGTTTGATTTCCGTTATATCCAAGCAAACATTAATAGGAATAAGGATTTGAAGGCCCATACTATATGGACACTCTTAAGCATGTGTTGTTTCATTTAGATCACTTTGATTTTGCTACTGCAAGGAGATATCACTTTTTAAACCCTATAACTGTTAACTAAATATACGTATTGAGCTGTGCTCATTTAGAACTGAGTTTCTTCTCAATTGCAGTGATAGGCATTCTTAATTAGTAGAGCCTGCCTATAACCCTATCTTTTAAATCTTAAAACATTTTCTTAATAAGTATTTTGCAATATTTCTTACTTGAAGCCTGAGAGATTAATGGTCTCAACTAAACAACCTGTTTGAGCCATTTGATTATAGTCTGTCTCAATAGCTTTCTGACTTCTATTTCTCAAGCCAGAACTAGGTGATTATATAGACAAGCAACGGCTGCAAACTGTCTAGGAGTGAACATCCTTCATCAAGGGTATTATTACAGCAGTTACTGTGCCATTGTGGTGATGGGCTGCTATGCTCTCCATCTTTTATTTATTAGCACATGCATAGAAAAAAAAAGAAAAGAAAAAAGAGGCAACAGAACATAGACAAGATGTTGATATTATGACCTTAAAGAATATCAATCTGTATTGACTTTTTTTTTAAATTTTAAATGAGCTACAGTATTCCTGATTTATTTTTTTTTGTTTACAGAGGGGAAAACTGAGAGGTTTTCTATCCACAAAAGCATCAGAGATTCATTTTAGAAAGGAGAAACCAGCCATGCAATCCTTCCTCGTGTAATCAAACCCCTCCTACGCACACAGCCTGAATGGCATTTGGGTTATGATGAATGAAATTAAGAGCTACAGGACTGACTCCTAAAATGCCAAATTTAAGACTCTGCCGGGCTTTTCAATAGGAATGCACCTTCGACAAGAATTTCCCTTCCATTTTTTGGTTATTGCGTTATCGAAAACCAATCAGAATTACATTGCTGCCACCAGAATATTATTGCTAAATTCATTTTAAGTTGATAGATTATTAATGAAGTGGTTGCCTCACATATTCAGTACCAGGTGAGTGGACTTGTCAACCTATCTGTGCAATACTGTTCCTATTATTTTTAGATGAACAATACAATAAAACATTCATAATTAACAGCCACATAAAATGTGGAGAGTATCTATTTCTTTCTAAACACTTGTGAATACTGTCAAAACATGTGTTCTAGTAGACAAAACATGACAGCAGTATCCCAGTCACAGGGTGGACTTGTCTGATGGTTTATTTTAACCACATTGCTTAGCTGTTTCATTAAACTGCATCTTTTGCAAAATACATCTCCTTACTCAGCAGCTTACACTCTCCGCATTTCTATTCAAGACTTTTGGCTTATTTACTTACATGTGTCACAGCAGGTAGTACCAATTTTTGCAATTCTGCCCTAAAAGAATAAAAAAAAGAAAATATCCATTTTGGTACAAGTAATACACATTTATTCTGCTGGAAGAACACAAACACACTTGAAACACGGTATTAGGCAAGAAAATTGTATTTCTATATTGTAAAAAGAAATATAAATCTATATTATTAACCATCTCTTTATTAATTTTAAGGTTTTGAACTTGTAATTCTATTTTCTGATAGCCAATTGGAAATAATTGACTATTTTAGCAAGTTTTATGTCTGTTTAATAAAGGAAGATAAACAATCCCTCTTGATTTTTTTAGCAACTTATGCGAAAGCATACCTACCCCAAAACAGTTGAAAACATACAGCAAATCATTATAAAATATCACATCTGCAAAATTTTAGCAGCCAAAATTTTTAGTTTTCTTGTTTCATTACTATCATATAGAAAATAATTGTCAGAAATACATATATATTGTAAAATTACTGAAAACTCATAGTGAAAGGAAAAACAAAGAAATACTGGTACTGCAGGGTGTTCCTATTTTTGCACTGAACAGCTGAACTTATATGCAAAAGTTCAGAGACATTTCCAGGTTTAAAAACCCTTAAAACTTTCCATCTGCAACTTGATGAAAACTACTAATTTTATAGTTGATTTTTGTTTGTTTGTTTGTTTGTGAAGAGAATAAATAAAGCTTGGGAAGTTCTAGTTAAAAAGTAAACTATTCTTCATTGATTTCCAATGAAGACCTTTAGAATATGATAATAACCCCAAACCTATAACATAATCCAGCATTTTTTTAAACTTTGTTTATAAAACAGAATTGTGTTCGCTACAGTGATTTCATCAAGTGAGAAATGCACTGTAGAAGCTTTACTCTTCCTGTAATATAAATATATCAAATCCTCCATTTGCTTGATGAGTACGCAGAGAGAGATTCGGGCACAAACTTTGTTAAAGTTTTCTTGCTTCCTGTCAGGCCCAATAAAATGGGGAGAGGTGGATATAAACACCTGTGTTATGCTAGATGAGCAAAAGCAGGGCCCCGTGCCCTACATGCCAACTTGCAACCTGTTCCTCAGTGTATGGCTAGCCTCAAATCACAGGAAAAATGGGTGGATATGTTGGGCAGGGGATTTATTACACCATTATAACAAACAACTGCAAACGTGGAAGTTTGAGCTCTTCCTACAGCACTGTGAAAATTCCTTTCCCTAAAACACAAGCGTAGAGAAAAAATGTCTTAGCATTTCACGTGCATATTCACAGAAGAAAAGGGGCTGATCTTACTGTTTTCTCAGTTTGCATAATTATCCACACAATTTTACTATGGATATCAAACTGAAAGCACTGTGAGAACAATCATTTTCTGCTTTCATACGGAGCAGAATTGCTGCAAACTCAGCGTCTCTCCTGCAGCGCAGTCCCACATAAAACCAGCATCCATTTAAAAATAAAGAAAACTTACATTTTTATGGATTTCAAAGAAAGTTTAAATCCAGTTTAGCCAAGGTGTTGGGAGAGACTTGGGGTTTCCCAGCCTAATACACTTAAGGTACCTGCATGCAGAACGTAAACATGACAGAGTCTACTAGGAAACCTGGATATAAGACTTATTTTGATACTTACTCCTTCAGCCAGACATCTTCTAGAATCAAACGGAGGACAGCCAGTGATTCTCCTTTCCCAGATAAATTCCCCTTTCTCATTTACTTTACAGGAGTGACTATCACAGCCATCCTGAAACGACTCATTTGGCTGTAAAGATATAAGGGCTGTTAGATTTACACAGAAACAACATAAAACATTAAGTTTTCAGCATACTATAAAATCCAACAATTCCTTTACTGATATTTCAATTCATGTACCGCGGTGAAGTTTATAAAACATTGAAATCTTTAGTAAACACAACTGTTGAGCAACAATGTCATCGTCAGCTATTTTCTTCTATAGCCACACTGATTTCAGTCAAAATCTGGTATTTTTCAGCTCTTAACTGGGAAAACATTTCTATTAACTTAAGAGAGGAAATTTTCTAAGTGAGAAAGTTGGGAATTAGGCCTATGAATTGTCTTCTAAAGAGACATATATATGAATATTTAACTTTTGGCTGAGTTGGGAGCTTCTTTAAAACTCATACACACACCCATCCACTCCCACCTAAAATCATAGAATCATTTAGGTTGGAAAAGACCTTTAAGATCTTCGAGTCCAACTGTAAACCTAACTCTGCCAAGTCCACCACTAAACCTTATCCCTAAGCACCAGGTCTACCTGTCTTAAACACCTCCAGGGATGGTGACTCAATCACTTCCATTGGCAGCCTGTTCCAATGCTTGACAATCCCTTTGGTGAAGAATTTTTTCTAAATATGTAATCTCAGCCTTCTCTGATGTAACTTGGGGCTGTTTCCTCTCTTCCTGTTGTTTTTCACTTGGGAGACCAACACCCACCTCTCTACCACCTTCTTTCAGGCAGTTGCAGAGGGTGAGAAGATCTCCCCTCAGCCTCCTTTTTCCCAGACTAAACAAACTCAGTTCCCTCAGCTGCTCCTCATAAGCCCTGTGCTCCAGACCTTTCACCAGTTTCATTGCTCTTCCCATACTCTTCCCATATTCTTCCCATCTAACACTTAGCTCAGGAATGGAATAAAAGAAAACGTTATATGCTATTTCTTCTGACAAGCTGATAGTTCTTAACCAGAAAAACATCCTATTTAAGAACCTAGCACTCTGTAGAAAGTTTTCAAAATTCACACTTTTAAATCCATTTCACATTTGAAACAGAGTTTGTCATTTCCTCTAAATAGCTGAATCAGCTCTTATTCTAGTTAGAATTCTATGATAATATTCATCCATAATGCTCATCTATAAAGTCCCGCTAGAGGTTTGCACTGTGATATGAAGTCTTCTTTTCTTCATTTACACACAAGCAAAAAATAAAAACAAGATAAAAAACCCTTCTTGAGGAACAATTCTAAGATATAAAAGAAAACACCAGTAATACCATGCTGCCTAACCAAACAGGAGGAAACAAAATGCACTTTCCTTGGGTTCACCAGAAGTCTGTGCTACATTTACATTTACTCATAAATAATAGACAGAGTTCTTAAAACTTACCTGAAGGTATTTAAGCCTTCCGTCTCTAAGCCTGATGCCACACGAAGTTGGCACACATTTTCCACAGCAAGACCCAGGGATTTCCTGCCTTCTGTAATTCTAGAAGGAAAAGGACATTTTTATGGGTTTATTTTGTTTTAAGTATCCTCCCTACACTTATTTGCATATTTTGCTTTTTTTAAAAAAAGGATCAGTGGGCTAAGTGATAGCCAGCAGAATGCTTTTTTAAACAGTAGGAATAGACTAGCTTAATTTAATTAGTTGCATACTTTCATGTTTATAAAGGCTGGCATTAATTCTTGTACTGATTTATAACACTACAGGGAGAAAAGTTTAGTTCTGAGTACAAACCATTCTGTGTCCACTTAATTAAACATTCTTTGACTATAACGGTTGCAAATTCAGATCCATCAAACAACACACGGCAAGAGGAGAGGGTAAGAAATTTATTAAAATATTTTGAGTGACATACAGTTTGCTTTCCTGGTGTGCAGGCACTTCTCTGTAAAGGTAATGAGTACTACACAGCACAACGTGGAAAAGGAGTTTAAAGTGCTTAAATTAGGAGAAAAGGACAAGATAATCAGTAAGCAGTGAGTAGGGAAATCAGAGAATAAAGCTAAGGTGGAAAATTTGGACTATGGAAAGAAATAGAAAATGTTCTGACAAAACAAGAAAGTATAATAAAATGTGCATCAGAGAGAAGAAGATATAGTGAGATGAAAAAGGAGAGAAAGAAAGAGAAGAGGACTACTAGAGCCTCAGAAATGGCACAGGGAGGAAAAAGCAGTGCAGGGAAAGGAGCATGGGAGAATGAGCAGCACTAGATGAAGGAAGAAAGGTATAGGGTGGATAATGGAGAGAAGGGGAAAAAAAAGGCAAACAGAAAGGAACCGAGTTAACACATCAAGTGTCCCACAGTAATGTCTCCAGCTGCTACACACAACCAACAGCTGCTTATGGTGAGCTGAACATTTTTAAGACAACAAACACTTTCTGGTTGAGTGAAAGCATGCATGTTATCCATATGTTTCTTTATAGAAAAGAATTTGGGGATGGTGGGGGGATACTATTAAATCATTGGGAGGAAACATAGTTCATTGTTATTTAGGTGAACTTGCCTTACTAGCAAAAATGTAAGCACCTAAAGTAGGTCATAAAATGACAGAAAAATGACCCTGAAGAGCAGAGCACGCTGCAGTTGGCTGCACTTCAATTACCAGTGCATTTCCTTTCACAGTTTCAGCATCCAGTAGAAAGCAGGTGCTCCAGAGGGAGTATTTATTCTTAACCCCTGATTTTATCCTTTATGAAGGAAATGCTTTTAATCTGGGTATACCACGAAATCAGTGACTCTGAGACAGGAAAGATCCCAAGCGTGTGTGTGAACCCCACTGACCTTAGAGGGTTGAAGATATTCTGTATCTTACTAGAAACTTTTTTCCTCCTCAAGCTCCACAGATTCATTACAACGTCTACAAAGATATATATATACATACAACTAGACCTGCAACGCCCCTTGGGCAACTGCACATCTCCTAAACACAAGTTCATAGTGCTGAATAAGTCCAGCTGGAAATTGCCCTTTCTTCAGAATTTTTTGTTTACTCTGTAGTTTTGGGTCAGGTAGGGAAAAGGAGCTACTTGGGAATTGTGTGTGCGTGGTGAAAGAAGCAGGAGAAGAATAGCTCTCCATTTTTTCTACCATGTGTTTTATTGATTTCTCTACCTTTAATTTCTATATCTAGCTTCTTGCATTGAAAAGCAGGAACTGATTTTTGTATATCTTGTGTGGGAACATACATATGCACGTATATTTCTGGACACAGATTCATTCTAGGGTATCTGGGGCTTTTTTTCATTGATCTGCCAGGTTATATTTTGTGGAAAGCGAGGAAGACGCTCAGCACTGAGCTTGGCTGTATATTTTCCTTTCAAAAGCCTGTGTCTATAATCATACCTTATGTGAGGGGTGATATTATTGTCCAGAACTACACCAAGTATTCCAGATTTTCCCTTTGGTCAAAGGCTATACCCATATCAGCAAATAAAGGAGGTCAAGACCAGATTTCTAGCCCTGCGTACAAGTGGAACATGCAGGAATGTCTAAACTGCGTTGTCCCCATGAAATAGTCTGGACTTGGGTTATCCTAACCTCTGACCTGTACCTAGGCATTATTTGGAAGTTTGCTAGTTAGAAAAGGCCAGCTGGGACACTGCTGACAATTCTTCAAGAGAAATGGCTGCAGGATGTAATTTGAGCCTGCAGTCTTGCTCTGTTTGGTTTATTAGTATGAATGAACCCACAAAAAAAGACTTACTACATTGTCCTTTCCAGTTCTGCACAGGGACTGAAAATGGGATGCATCCAAAACCTTGTCCCTCTTTTTAACAGAGACAGCAGCAACATATGCCTTTCCTTGATTTCAGCCAGGAATCCTACATGAACATGTTAGGATATGGCTTTGGGGTGAAACTGCCACTGCTTGCCCAGGCCCTGGGTTTGTTTTGGCCCATTGGGCTTCATACATTACCCAGGGAGAGGCAGAAAAAGGAAAAGGTACTTACACCTTTTCCTGCAAAACTTAGATCTTTAGAGGGGGATTAAACCAGCCTCTGCAACTTGCTTATGTTTCCTTCTACTTGAATCACGGGTACCAAGAGAGAAATCTGCATAACTGAGCAGAACTGGTCAGGCATTTCAGTCCCACTTTGGTCAGTGGAGTGAAAATCGGAGCTATTTGCCTCTGGTTTTGCCAGACACACTCATTCCTTGTATATGATGGCAGCAAAGACTTGAAAAATGTCAGTGGAAATGATGGGGACAATTACCTCAAATCACCTAAGGCATGGCTGGGAACCAGACAGAAATATTATTTAGCCCGGCTATTAGACAATCTGGAATAGTTATAAGAAAGCCCTGAAGCATGGAGATCTGGCTGAGCTGCTGGTCCCTGGAGCTACAGATAATACTGTAGAAAAGGAGACACAACAGTTCCTGTTGCAAATGATTTGCCAAGTAGTCTAAAATACACAGTAAAAATACACAGTAAAATGTGACTGTGGACCTTTCCTACACTGTGGATTTAGATCATGTTTGGTATACTTCATCACAAGAGTGGTGTTCCCCAGGGTTCAGTGCTGGGTCCAGACCTGTTCAATATCTTTATCAATGATCTGGACAAAGGGATCAAGTGCACCCTCAGCAAGTTTGCAGATGACACCAAGCTGGGTGGCAGTGTTGTTCTGCTTGAAGGAAGGGAGGCTCTGCAGAGGGATCTGGACAGCTTGGATCCATGGGCTGAGACCAACGGGATGAGGTTCAACAAGACCAAATGCCGAGTCCTGCACTTGGGACACAACAACCCCAGCAGTGTTACAGGCTTGGGGAAGAATGGCTGGAGAGCTTCCTGGAGGAGAGGGACCTGGGGGTGCTGATCAGCAGGCTGAATATGATCCAGCAGTGTGCCCAGGTGGCCAAGAGGGCCAATGGCATCTTGGCCTGGATCAGAAACAGCGTGGCCAGCAGGACCAGGGAGGTGAATGTGCCCCTGTACTCAGCACTGGTGAGGCCACACCTCGAGTGCTGTGTTCAGTTTTGGACTGTGTCCAGAGAAGAGAAATGAGGCTGGTGAAGGGGCTGGAGAACAAGTCCTATGAGGAAAAGCTGAGTGAACTGGGATTGTTTAGCCTAGATAAGAGGAGGCTGAGGGGAGACCTCATCACTGTCTACAGCTGCCTGAAAGGAGGTTGTGGCGAGGTGGGTGTTGGTGTCTTCTCACAAGTGACGGGTGATAGGACGAGAGGGAATGCCCACAAGTTGCACCAGGGGAGGTTCAGACTAGATATTGGGAAAAATTCTTTCACTGAAAGGGTGGACAGGCATTGGAACAGCTGCCCAGGGAGGTGGTTGAGTCCCTGTCCCTGAAGGTGTTTAAAAGGCGGGTACACAAGTTTCTTAGGGACATGGTTTAGTAAGTGAACAGGTATGGCTGGACTTGATGTTCTCAGAGGTCTTTTCCAACCAGATGATTCTAAGATTCTATCTAACTCAAGCAAAGAACACAGGGCCACGATTTCTCTGAAAAACTTGAAGAAAGGCAACCTTTTGCAGAGTTGTGCAGAACATAAACTGGTGTATATAATGAAGAAAATTCTCATCAGACAAATTCTTAACCAGAGCATCCACACCACTTGCACTTACCACTGGACATGGTTCACAGCTTAATTTTGTACATGTCAGAGTGTATCTCCGAGAAGATGTTGACTGTAGGGAGCAGAGACATGTTGTGCATTGATCCACCATTAGGCGTCTCCATGGCTGAAACATTAGAACCAGTTTGTAAGTCAGTGACTGTCTCTTTAGCAAAACTCTAAAAATGAGCAGTTTTATCTAGGTTAAGTCTTTTTCATTAAGCCTTACATTGCCATTCTTTGCAAGAGGAAATACAAAACCAAAGCCCCCTTTTTTCAGAGACCCAGTTTTTTGCCACTGTAATTCCACAACAAGCAGCATAGCATGAGGCTGTTTTCAAGCAGGCCCTTTAGAATTCCTTAATCTGCAAAATGGCATTGACATTTCTTTCTTGATTGCTTCCAAAACTAGCAAGGAAACCTTGAATGTGATGAGCAAAATCAAGAAGCTGGCGAGAGAAACAGTCTAAAGGTAGAGTGTTTATGGGTTCAGAGCCAATACTCCAACATACACACTGAAGAACAAATATTAAGATTAAAGAATTTTAATTAGATTCTTACTTATCACCCTAGCACAACTGAGCACCTCAGGCCTCAGTGGTTCTGTATAAAGCACCAGCAATAGCAATGACTTCTTTTTCTTGTTTTGTGGAGGTCTAGACGAAAGATCCTCCATACAGACATTGGTGGTGGTTGTAATACCAATGGGGAGATCTCTGTCTTTTTAAAACTCTGCTTCAGATCTCAACACAGGACTCTTCAGCTTTCTTGGTTTAGTCTTTTATAGTGAATATCACGTCATTAAAAAGGTTAAGAGACCTCAATGGATACAGGCATGAGGACACACTCATAACATTTTCCTGTGGAAGAGTGACAGATAACAAATGTCATATGAAACTCCAAACTTCCTGTTTACTTTCAACATTGGAAAGCATTCAGAGGCCAGAGTGATAGTTCTAGCACAGACTACATGGCCTCACAAGGGCATTCAAACCATTGAGAGTGGTTAGTACTTACACACACGTGTACATTTACACACACAAACCTTGCAAATCTGCAAGATGACCTCATCACGTTGACCTCTTCCAGATTATCTTTGTTGTGTTTACTATCACGATCATACCTAATTCAGGCACTCTAGAAGTAAATTCTTATCACAGAATGTCTCAGTAACTCTAGGCTTTTACATAATGAGGAAAGAGTCTATTAAGCCACAACTGATATTACAATTGACATCCTTATTAGATCTTCTAATACTTCTAATATTCCAGTTAAATACAAAAAAAAAACCCAACATAGAAAAAAGTTGAGCTTATACTAAAATCAGTGTTACAGGCAGGAACACAGGGCTCACTTGAGACATGTTGAAATTAAATCCTCACACAAAAATGCCTTGAACTTTTGGAGAAAATCTTACCTTGACCCAGAGTTTGCACCGCATCTGAGTTCAATAATATTTATTTAATGTATTTAGGGATCAGTATGCAAATGGTTTTAACAATGGTTTTCTCTGAATAAACACAGCTTAGTATGACAGAACTAAATGAAATAATGTATTGGCATGTCTTTTTTTTGCTTTATATAATACACCTATCGTGTTTTCCTGGCTAGCTTAGAATGAAATGCCAACATCTGCTAACACAGTGTTAGTCAGTGCAACCAAAATAACCTTCATAAAGCTCAGATCTACTCAGATGTCCTTCAAAAATGCCACTCAGTAAAAGCCTGGGAAAACAGATGAGTTATACAGATAATCCTTTTGGTAAATACAGCCACCTGCTTGGAATTCTGCAGTTAAAGCCCACAACATTGTTAAGAACAGCAGAGTGAATACAATACACCAAATTACTGGAATATAATATTGGTAACCAGATACAAGACAAAAATGTAAAGGGATTAAGGACACAGTCAGTTAACAGAACTGCAGTAAAAGACTCAAAACTTGGATCTATTCAGTGAATGAGTTAATGGAGCAAAGTTTTCCCTTGATATAAAATGAAACTTGAAACCTATTCTTAAAGGACCTGGAATAAAGGTTTTGAAATCCAGGAAGTATAATCTTCTGTGGACACCACATCTTCCTTCCTGACCAGAACTCTGGAAGAGTCATTGAAGAAGAGAATAGAGTAAAATACAGCTGTAGTAATGCCAGCTGCTCAAAAGCTTCCAGACTCACATGTAATTAGCTGAAAATAAGTCATTAAATGAAGATAGTTTAATTGAAAAGAAAAATTAATTAATTTAAGACAAGTTCTAATATAAGATCTAATTTAATTTAAAAAAAAAAAAAAGGAAATGGCCACGTTGTGTAGAAATCTTCCAAGATTTTATCTTAACGGGAATTTCACACTCCCTATCCTGAGAAAATATTTTGGTAACTGTGCTGTTGAATGCTAACTTCAGTACTGCTTGACATTTGTGACAGGGCAGAGAAGCAACATAACAGCTGGGGTCTACCTACACCCTCAAAATCTTGCACAGGCAATGTTTGATCGAATGACAATTTTGCAAGAAGAAGAGTAATCCATTTTAAAAGCTGTATTAAAAAAAAATAAATTTTAAAGACAACTTTGATATATAGCCAGATAGCAAATAAGAATGAGTCAAAATGTAGCTTTGTGTCAGCTGAAAGACTTCATGGATTAATTCCAGTTTGGGAAAATTTTCTTAAGATAGGATTTATTTTAAATATTGTAGAAGCTGAAATATTTTATTTTTAAGTCTTCAAAACACGGTTCTCATATTGCCTTCGACCCGACATTTTGTTTCAAAATTTGTTTATGCTTCATGTTAAAGTATTCTAAAATATTTTAAAACACTTACAAATAGAACAAAGACTTTACTTGACAGATCAGGTAAATATTTTGTTGGAAGAGAAAAAAAAATAGTTGTTCATGAAATAGCAACATGAAACTGGAAAGACACCCTTTTGCAACACAGATTTTTATTTAATATATATATGCATATCCTATATAAGAGAAGGTAGCAGGAGCTAGAGATTACTACACTGTATGACATTCTCTACAGGTATGTTCATGTTAAAATGCCATAACTAGTTTTGACAACACACTACAGAGGAGACAAACAGAGGAATCAAAGAGAAAGCAGATTATTTCAAATTCTACTACTTTAAAACCCTTCTCCCAGTGTTCTGACAAGAAAGGAAGAGCTGTTCCTTGGATTTAATTATACAGGGAAGTAATCCCTGCCCAGAATGATGGATGCTTGATGACAGGGCTTTAGCTCCAACAAACTGATAAACTTATGCCCATCGTCAACGGTGAAAAAAGCGAAACCAGAAGAAAGATGCAGAAAGATTCTCCCCTCCATAACTCTAAAGTACAAAGAGATTTTGGTAAACCTACCTTTTAAATAAATGAAAAAGATAGACATACATTGACAATGCAGGAATACATAGGTTAAAAGTTAGGTTAAATGACTAAAGAGGACCTGTTTCCCTGGGGAATGATGAGAATATTTAGAGATCTTTGACACCAGAGGTGCTGCCAGAATATGGATTTAGGGAAACAATGGACAATTGACAGAGTTCTCCAAAGATAAATTCGGCATAAATGAGATCAGATGCTTAACTCCCATCATTCCCACTGTCATGGACTGGGTTAAACGTGTCTTAATCTATCCATTAAATATGCAGTTGAGAAAAAATTTCCTCTGAGGGCGTATCAGCAGGGATCTTGAAAGAGGACAGAGGTCAAACAGCAAGGAAGCTCAGCTTTCCTGTTCCTGTTAATAGCCAAGGAGGGATACCCGTCCTTCCACACAGGTGGAGCAAGAGACTCCATCATTTTTTTAATCTGTTTCATCCTCTAAGTAGAAGATAGGAAGTTTTTGCTTTCCCAAAGTGGGCAAGGATCATTTTTGAGATTATCCCTTACGGATAGTTTCCTGTGTGCTTGGTAGCCTGCAAGTCATTACACAACACAGATTACCACAGTTTCTATGCACTTTTCTCAAGCATCATTTCAAGACAAGGAAACATTATTATTCCCATCTTGCAGAGACACTTATTGTCATATAGGAAGGCTGTGGCAGGGCCATGAAGTGGACACAGACATGCTGAGCCCCTTGACACTGCTTTTACCCCAAGGTCTCACTTGCAGAGATTCTGTCCAAACAGCTGCCCTATAAGCTTAGATACACTCTGGAAAGTTTGTGTTCTTCAAAACTCGTTCATGTACCTAAATGTCTTACCATCACAGCAAATAAAAGAATCATGCCTTACCCCAATAACAGTGCCATTCAAAGGACAACCATTTAGGGGTACTGAAAAAGAAGATAACATTCCATTTAGCATTACCATTATCATGACATTACCAAGATTTAATAAATCGCAGGTATATTTTTTGACTTATTAGAGTTCCAACTGGGTACATTTAGATCCAGTTTCAGTGTAAAGATGCATAATTGCACTCTCTTATATTATATCTTGAAAGGCAGCAATTTGTCAGAAATATCCTTAATTCCATCACCAAATACCTCTTGCTAACTGTTGTTTTAACAAGTACATAGCACAATATAATTTTTCTATTCCATTTCAAGCCTTGCACACTCAGAAGATAGCAGGCACTGAGGAGAGTGTTGAACATTCCTAGGCCAAAAGCATCTCAAGATCACTTTTAAATGCTTAACAATACAGGCCAAAGATGTAGAAACATAACCTGGTATGTCTCTCTGAAGCAATGGAAAGTAGCTTCAACAGCAAGTAGTAAAAGAAGAGACAGTGACCATCAGTTGGAAACTTAAAGTAATAGCAGGTGCTATTTTACTCAATATCTAAATTACACAGGAGAGTTTCAAAGTAGCACTATACTTGCCTAACATGCAATTTTGAAATTGGTGTTAAGAAACAGGAGATCAACTCATGAGATTATTCATTCCTTAGAGATTCCATTTGTCATATACAAAACCTTACCACATCTGCAGGAAGGACAGCAGTCTATTATTTGGTCACAACGTAGTTCAGTTCCCTCTGGACAGTCAGGCACATCCATCTGAGAGCAAGAAAGATTCTTTTGCTGCACAAAAACTTCATTGTTCACCCGGACACACTCATTGATAATGCAATGGTTGAAGGGGGATCGCCACTCTGTGCCAACCTGATGGGAAATTGTAAAAGGATTAAATATAGGCAGCACTATTTGAGACACTGGATAGAGAGAAGACAGTCAACGTGCTGATTTGCAAAAAGCACGTTCACTGTGTCTCAACAGTTTGTCACTCAACTGTTCTCCACAAATCCTTATCACGAGAATCAATTTATATAACAGTCTGCTGCTTGATTTGCAGACTAGAGGAGTTACAGGAGTGTCCTTAAGTTGAAATATAAAGAGGCAGGGGAAACAATGTGAAGTAGGAAAAGCACTCTTAACTAAATTTTAAGCTATATTTGTTACCCAGTAGCTGGCTGTACTACACTGCACTGTGGCCTAGCTGGCCCGCTTTCTGCTGGAACCTGCTGCAAATCAGCTCTACTAAGACCAAAGGTGCCTTTGATAATACATTGGAGACCTTAAAATACTTGTAAATGTAGAAGAGACTGTATCCTACTGACAGTCCTAGTGATTACAGTCACCCATGGGTCACACATGGTGGGAACCTCAAGTGCTATTATGGAAAGCGACATGGAAAGGAGATGCTGTCATATTTGAATGCTGGGAGGAGCTGATCACTGCTTTGAAGCTCTATGCCTCCACTGTCACCACTCTTTGAATACATTTCAAGAACAGTGAAAGTGATGCACTCACTTCCTATAGGGTTTTTTTAATCCTAAGGGTGGAGGCACACTGAAAAAAACCTGCTATTTTGAGAACAAAACCAGGTGTGGCTTGGATCACCGTGGTATGATCCAACATGCAGAAATTATCTTTAACAACCAGAGAATAATTCAGGTCTCTGTACTTATTTGCTTCTTGATATTTCACTGTGTACCATATAAGATATTCTATTTCATAGAACCACAGAATCATTGAATTGCTGGGTTGGAAATGACCTTTGAGATCATCAAGTCCAATCGTACCTGTCCACCATCAAATCACCTCCCCGAGCACTTCCTCTACCTCTCCTTTAAACATCTCCAGGGATGGCAACTCAACCACCATCCTGGGCAGCCCCTTCCAGTGCCTGACAACCCTTTCAGTGGAGAAATTTTTCCAGATGTCTAATGTCAACTTCCCCTGGCACAACTTGAGGCCCAGCCACCTCACTACAACCTCCTTTGAGGTAGTTGTTGACAGGTTTCCCCTCAGTCTCTTTTTCTCTAGGCTAAACAATCCCAGTTCCCTCAGCTGCTCCTCGTAAGACTTGTTCTTCTTTGAACAGGATTGTGAAATTCAAGCAATCCACTACTTCATCTGCCTGCTATCCATAGAGTAATCCAAATTAATTGGGATAATTTAAACAAATAGCCTACAACCAGAGAAGTGTCATGTCTCATTAACACTCTTTGGAGCTACCATTTGTGAAATTACAAATTTATCACTAAAAAATTGCTTCTTTAGAGCCCAGAAAAGGGTAGGAAGGGTTTGCTTGTTAGGAGCCCCAAAATACATCAGTTTTCAGTGCTGCTTGATATATAGAAGACATAGCTCTCATCTTCTTCAACTTCTTCTGTAGAACACAAAATATTTCCAAGGCCTTCTAGTAGAAGACGAAGTGTCTACACAACCACCACCTCACCTCATGCAAACGAGGATCTGCATCACCCCGAGACCAGAAGAGCTGCTCCTCGCAGGCAGTCTTCTGGCATCTTCCACAACACTCCCCTTCCTGGACAATATATTTGTAACCCTGTAGGAGAAGAGAAAAGAACTGACTGATCTATAAAAAGAAGATTAATCCTAAAAGAAAACACTGGGATAAATGTTTAATGTTAGCTACTTTTTGTGGAAAAGGGAGTTTGAATACAGAACAGGAAGGACACAGGCTGTTATTGCAAAAGAAACAAGTGGTCCACCCAGCGCAGTATTCTGTCAAATGGTTAATATTTTCTGCTAGGAAAAAAAGAATTAAAATGCACACAACATGAGCAACCAGAATTCTTATCTCATTGGTTCCTGTTTAACATACATTTTGAAGATATATTCACTGCAGATACATGGAATAACACAAGTTACTATCTTTTCTCAAGTCATGCTAACCAGATACTGGGCTTTGTCAGACTATCAGCTTCCCTAGTAGGGTATGGAGCTCCCCTTCCTGGAGTATAGAAAATGCTGATGGTGCCTAACATTTAAAAAAAAAAAAGAAACAAAGCACATAGTTTTGCTACAGGATAGAAAAGAACAGTGACATAAACAGGCAAAAATGAAAAAGAAAGTGGTAAAGGAAAAAATATTTCAGAGGACCCTGAGATATTTCAACACCATTAGGCAGCAGTCATTTCCAAATGTTAGTTTATCGTAGGACAGTGGTTTCTTTCATGCATTAGCAAACTGTAAAGAGCAAGTCTTTCCAGTAATATCATCCTACAGGTGTGCAAAAGGAAAAAGATGTAAGTTAAGTCCACCACTAAGGGTGTTTATCAGAATTGCCATGGTATTCGGTAGATTTTGAGAGAAAACTAAATGTGAATGTTAAGAATCCACTTTTTTAAAAAATCACTTCATTAAAACACCTCCATATTTACACACAAGTTATATATAGTTATGAGAATTTTTATTTGGTATTTTAAAAATCTTGATTTTATATATAATGCTCTTTCACGGAAGAAAAGGAAAGGTAAAAATTGTTCTAGTGGCATCTGGGTTGTTAATCAGCACTCACAACTTTCTTTCCTACCCCTGAGAATACAAGGTTAAGATTCAGGCTGAGCGATGTGGTCAGATGCTCAGACATCGGACTGCCCTGTCCTGAAGCAGAGGGAAAGGGTTGGTCAATCATGTAGTTCAGGGACCGGTTTTGACTGATCATTCCATCATTCCATCTCCAGAAGCAACTAGCCAAACAATGGAGTAACTAAGTGAAAGAAAGCAAGAAGCTTTAATCTAATCAGAAAAAATATACTCTAATCAGAAATAATATAGCTAACATTGATACTCAGCAGACTTTCATACAGAAGTGTATTTTGTATGATTTCATAAAATGTAATACCAGAGACTGAAGAGAAGTAAAAGTCTATGAGCTGGTTTGTGCCCAGAATAAAGCAAAACCAACTGCATGACCCAAATTTCACTAAATTGGTTTGAACAGAGTGCAACCCAAAAGATGCTATGGTGCAGACTCCAGGGTTGATTTGCATCCCTAAGGTGAAAACGTGTTGGGTTTGGACAATTTAGCATGCCTGAGTGTCCCTTTTGGTGTTCAGTGTGTTCAAAATCTGGGTGCTCTGACTCCTAAGGGAAAGAAGCACAGCAGATCACAGTTCATGACCTCAGTGCCCTGCTGTGCTTCACCTAACATAGCCCCTGAACCACCATGACCTGAACATCTGACAAGTCTCAGCTACTGTGCTGTTGAAGGTTAATGTTAGACTGAAGTAGGCAGAGTAAGCAGCATCCGTCTCTTCCTTCATTATTTTTCATTTTCTAGTGCTAGACATGTAGAGATGCCAGTGTTTGCCATGGTTTGTTTAAGGATGCACTTATACTTAAGTCTGTGTGTTCCTGATTTTATGGACTGCTTTATTCCTCCTACACATCTTGCCTTTTTTTTTTTCCTTTTTCTTAAACATAGAGTTCAAACTTCAAACAGGGAATTAAAATTCAGAAGAAGTCCTCAATAAGTGCCTGACCATCCTCCACACTGAAAGGCAGATCACAACCTACAGGACTAAAAAAAATCCCCATGTCCTGGGAGGTAAAGGATGAGGCAACACAAGGCACCCCTTGCATTAGAACAGGTGCTCATGGCTGACTTGGGAGTGATAATCAGCAGCTGCAACAGAGAACCTGTCAAGTGCTCAGTTATGCTGCCAGAACAGGCTGTTTCATCAAACACAAATGCAGAGATAAAGCTGATCTCCTACACAGACATTCTACTTGGGGGGGGGGGGGGGGGAAATTTTGTGTGCTTTTGAACTAGAGCTTGAATTGTGACAACCAAAAGAGGAATGCAGATTAATTCTGTAGCATTCAGAGAATGCGCGTTTCGTTTTCATCGCCTACTCAAGGCCGCCGGAGGGATCTGCACGGGCTGTGGTTCAGAATATTTATGCACTCCTCCCTTTTTCTTTCTAGTGCTGCTCAGCATACATAGCTCATCTTTTCACGGGTGCTAAGATCCTGGCCAGAATGCCAGCTGCCTTTTGGCCAATGAAGCAGGAAAGAAAGAGCAGAGATCATTATTCAGCATAGTATTTTCAAGAGGCTTCCAGTACTTGCTTTTTAGGTATTGAGATAATAGCACCTAGAGAGAGTTGGTGGAACAAAAGAGAATAAAAATGGCAACAGCAGACTGAGAAAAACCCAGTAAATTGGATACAAATCAACTTAACATGCTGAAAGTAAACTCTTCAATGGCAATGAATCAGCACAATTCTAGAGATTTCCCTGGAGCTGCATTCATTTACCCCAGGTGAGGACTTAATTATGTGTTTGCAATTCTCTAGAATATTAAAGTGTCATTTCCTAATTTCCGTAATAAAATATGCTCTAAAATGCAAGAAGGTAATTTGAAATTATCTTCCAATGAGACTTTCACAGTTTATAGATGAGAACCTGCACTTCTAATATTCAAACAACAGACTTACTTTTACATTAGTTTCTTTGACTTCCATAATACAATATAATATACACTATTAAGCATTTACTGCCATGCTTTACATGCTACTTCAAAGGAACATATCTATTTGAAATATTGGAGATTAATGATACAGCTTTTGTAGTGAGCACCTACTACAACCATTACTCAATATGTGTTTGCAAGTAGGTTGCAATTGTTCTTTAGTTTAATTTAATAAATCAAGAGGTTTGAAAATCTAACCTAATTAATTTACACACACTTAGCCAAATGGCTATGTCTTAAAAACTTCTCCTGGAAAATCACGCTTCATTCTTCTCACAATCATCTAATACATAAATTATCCAATACCTTAAAACACACTCTTTTATATCACTTACAAAGTACCTAACTTCAAGAACACTGACAGAAATTAAGCAAAGCAAGTTCTTCCTTCACGTTAATACACCAGAGATTTTAAGGTGTTTTGAAAACATGATTCTTTGAAGAGATGTAGTCTGATGTACTCTTAGAGAAATAATTTCTGAAGAAGCTCCAGGAGGGAGACACCACTCCTCCGTGCGGCACATGCAATAATTGCAGCAATTTTCTGCTTGCTTCCTCAAGACTTTGGTTAAGATAAAGATGAGGACAAAAAAAAGTGAGGGGACTATGGCATACAATGAAGCAAAATGACTGCTTTGCAAGTGAGAAGTCTGTATCTGCTGGCAGCCTCCTCAGAGAACTGTGGGGTTGGTTCATTTGAATGAAACATCCACTCTTTTTCTGTAATGTTTCATTACATTCTAGAACTACAGATATGAGTTGATTTTCTTTCTCTTGTCAGGAGAACAGTAGCTTGGTTCACTCAACAGGGTGAAAGAGTCAATACGTATTACGGGGGGGGGGGGTTCTCTTTTGTGTAACTAGATGAAAAACTCTACGTTGTTTTCACAGAAGTCAGATGGCACAATCAAAAATGATACTCCACAACTTTAAGACCTGGAATTAATAACCATGAGCAGCAAAGTGTTTGAACAACATCTTAGTAATGATCCGTGATTAAAGTAAGTCTTCAATGTCAATACAACTTTCAACACCATCTAATCTGAACTGAACAATGAGCTTTAAGGTCAGTTCAAACTGGGTTACAGAACTATTGTGGTCCTTGATAAGTATATCCATTCAATCAGGAACAAGAAAAGCAAAACAAAAGAAAATTTGGGTTACCCATGTTCTCCAAGAGCTATGGTTTTAGTTGTACAACTTTGATAACCAGGATTTTCACCAAAGTTTTTTGTTTGTTTGAAAAAAGGTTTTCGAAACTGCAAAGCTTAAGGCTGATTTGTCAAGAAACTGAAGCTCTGCATTAATGATACTTTATTGGAATAACAAATTATTGGCAAAGTCACGGCTATGAGTCAAAATACAACCAGATACATTAGACCTAATATTTAATAATAATTTCCATACTAGAAACTCTTCTACAAATAAAGATATTCTCCTGCAAGTGCTGAAAGTTCTGACATCTACCCTTATGGTTTTCACTGCATCAGGCATCCTCAAGGTTTCTCACCAAATTTTACATCTGCAGAAAGAGCACTACTTTGGTTTGTGACTTTTTTAGTAGATGATTGTTTTTCTGCTTCTGGGCCTCCCTCTTCTTCAGGGAAGAACAAACCCATGGGGAAAACTTTGAGTCAGCAAAAGATCTGCAGAGAACATTCTGAATTGCAGACAGACACGTCTAGTCGAACCACATGGATCCCACAGAGCCCACTGAACGTGTTGATTGTGAACACACCAGACTGTGGAGTAGGGAGGAGCTGCTCTAAGTCAGATGTGTCTTTTCTTGAATGGAATTGGCTAATACTATCAAGAACAACCTCAATTAATCCATTTATATACTGAAAGCTTTACAGAGAGGCAAAATGTATTTATGGTAGACTCTGATATTTACAGCACAACTTGTCTGGCCTCATGGCAGGTAGTAAGGGGGGCAGGTTGTCAGCACTTGGCTGGGCTGGGCAGCCTCTTCTGCCACCTGCTTTTTCTGCAGACCCAATCTGTGTATTTCCACTGTCCTCACTGACTTACCCATCCACGGTAACACCACGAATCAAGTAGATAGGAATGCACAGGGATTATGGGTACAAAGTGCTAGATACCAGAGCCAACTTCAACTCTAGGGCATCACATTTAATTTTACAGTAATTTTTCTACGTACTAATACTCCACATTACGTTAAGGCGAGGAATGTTAGGGATGTAAATTGGCCAGTTTAAATGAAGTATAAAAAACATTTTGAACTTCTGTTTGTACAAATTATTTAAGAGTAAAAGTCATCTAACCTATGACACTGGCAGTACTGCTGACTTTTAATCAGTTCCTTTAACCCTTCTAGAATTCTCCTACCAACCTTTTGTACCAAGTATCTGTCTCATCCTGCTTGACCAGCTATATCAACATGACAAAGCAGCTCATACTACCTTTGCGGGCTTCCACAGGTAGACCACACAATTTTATAGCATGTAGCAGATACCTGAGCATAATAAAGGACACATCATGTGGTACTATTACTGCTGTAATGGGCAGGGCTGAGAAATGAACAGATCTGAAATGTTCTTTTCAGAGAGTGAAATAGAGCTAGAACAGTCGTATGAAATTGAGCTTCAGGCATCATGAGTACTTATTTTGCGAGTGGTGTAAATGATAGACACTTCAGGATGCAGTTCTCCTTTTACTGAAAGGGAAAATAAACTTGTTACTGATTTCCTTGGCAGCAGGATATAATCCTAAAACAATAACACTAAAATAAATTCAGGAATGCTCGGGCCCTCTTAGGCTCTGTTCCCAAGATAATTCGTTGCTAGAACACTTATTTTTCTCTGGTTTCTCCAAACATTCGAGTTTAAAAGTAATCATTCCAGATCCCCATCAGAGCTCTGCTGACTAATGCACTGGTTTAAACATTACTCACCCGAGAGCAGAATGTGTTACATGTTTTGTCGTGACATTCCGTTATCTGAAGTCCTGTAACGTCATCCACCATACTAGTGCAAAAGCATTCCCTGCAACCATCTTCCCAGGTTGTCCCAATGGGGTAGACTATGCTGTTGTGTACACACACCTATTGAATGCAACAAATAATACGTGAAAGACCACACTGCTGCTATGAGGGCACTCCGCTGGCTCCAAAAAGCTATTTTTAAAGATGTAAAATCTACTATAAATGTAATGGAACATTTTGAACACTGTAGAAATGCTACAGGTCATAAAATTGTTGGGGAGACGAAAATAAGTGCAACCAAAGCTGCTGTCAGTTTCCCTGGAAGTATAAGGTGACCCAATACTTAGAGATAATAAACAGTGAATCAACAGTGAATCCTGTAGAAGGAGCCATGCAAGCAAAGCTTCTTCCAACTAAATCAGCTGATCTGAAAACATCCTACTTTGAGCTAGCTGCAAGCATTCTTCCTCCATCACAACTACTACAAAAGTAAGGCCACCTCTTATACTGCACTTTTTATTAGTAAATTTTACAGTATGTTGTTAAAAAGATGAACATAATTTATTTTTATAGGTATAGCATGTAAGTCACATAAGACATAAAATGACTTATGCGAGGTCATGAACTACTTATCAACAGAAAATAAAGGCTAGGTCTCCTGAGCTGCCAGATACTTTAACACTATATTGAGCTGTAACCTTGCTTGAATGAAAAGGTTACACAGTATCACAGTATCACAAGGTTGGAAAGGACCTCTGAGATCATCAAGTCCAACCTATATCCCAACACTAACACCAACACTAACACCAACCATCATCTAAACCATGGCACTCAGTGCCTCATCCAATCTCCCCTTAAACACCTCCAGGGTCGGCGACTCCACCCCCTCCCTGGGCAACTCATTCCAATGGCCAATCACCCTTTCAGTGAAGAACTTCTTCCTCACATCAAGCCTAAACTTTCCCTGACGAAGCTTGAGTCCATGCCCTCTGGTTCTGTCATTGGTCACCTGAGAGAAGAGACCAACCCCTGCCTGACTACAACCTCCTTTTAGGTAGTTGTAGAGAGCAATGAGGTCTCCCCTGAGCCTCCTCTTCTTTAGACTAAACAGCCCCAACTCCCTCAGTCGCTCCTCATAGGGCTTGTGCTCCAGCCCCTTCACCATCTCTGTTGCCCTCCTCTGGACACATTCCAGTATCCTGACATCTCTCCCAAACTGGGGGGCCCAGAACTGTACACAATATTCAAGATGAGGCCTGACCAGTGCCGAGTACAGGGGGACGATAACTTCTCTGGTCCTGCTCGCCACACTGTTCCTGATGCAGGCCAGAATGCCATTGGCCTTCTTGGCCACCTGGGCACACTGCTGGCTCATGTTGAGCTTCCTGTCAACCAGCACTCCCAGGTCCCTTTCTGCCTGACTCCTCTCCAGCCACTCTGTCCCCAGTCTGTAGCTCTGCATGGGATTGTTGTGTCCAAAATGAAGTACCCGACATTTGGCCTTATTAAACATCATCCCATTGGAATCGGCCCATGTCTCCAGTCTGTCCAGGTCCCTCTGTAGGGCCATCCTACCCTGTAACAGATCAACCCTTCCTCCCAGCTTGGTATCATCTGCAAACTTGCTGATGATGGACTCAATCCCCTCATCCAGATCATCAATAAAGATATTAAACAGGACCGGACCCAACACCGATCCCTGGGGGACACCACTGGTGACCGGCCGCCAACTGGATGAGACACCATTCCCCACCACTCTCTGGGCTCGGCCATCCAGCCAATTCCTAACCCAGCACAGAGTGCTCCCATCTAAGCCACGGGCTGACAGCTTCCCTAGGAGTCTACTGTGGGGGACAGTGTCAAAGGCCTTGCTAAAGTCCAGGTACACCACATCCACAGCCTTCCTCTCATCCACCAGCCTTGAAGTCTCTCCTCGAAGCAACATTGTCTTAAAGGTTAACATAATATAACAACTTAATAAAAGGCTGGCAAAATAAGGTAAAATATATCCTGGTGAAGCTTTAACAGAATCAGGCATTAATTTGGCAAAAATGTAAATGTTCACATAAGATATGATGCCTCCCTCCTAGACAGAAGCAGAAGTTACTGATGGGCATAAAGAGTTTAGGTCTAAGGTGTCCTAAATATTTCAATAAATTTAATATAGAATTGAAAATAATATATAATAACTGTACTGATCGAAAAGCTGGTACCTCTGCTACCCAGAAACAAATTAAAAATTTTAAAATTTAAAAATTACCTCTGAAATCCTTAATGCTTGAATGACCTTGAAGTTTCAAATTTTTTTGAGTTTATATATATACACATATGTGTATGTATATATAAAATCTGATTATCTCAACGCCACCAAAAATGGGTTGGTTGTGTCAGAAAAAATTACTATAATTAAACAAGCAACAGTGTGGTGTGAAGTAACAATGTATTCCTCAGAGATGCACGTAAACTAAAAATGCTCTGGCACCCTAATCTTGTTGGGGGGTTGATAATAATAATAATAATTTGTTAATAATAAGTAAGCTACCCGCTTACTTGGGTGCTGTCTTTCCACATATAAAAGGTACTCCCATACGTGGAAATGACACTTCATTGCCCTTACCCTGCCTGGAACACAGGTGGTAGATATGCAGCCGCAGTCATTGGTGAGAGATCTGGATAGATATCCCAGAGGGCAGCTCACTGTTGAGTTTGTACAGGTGCAGGTACACTCATATTTATCACAGCACTCCGACTTCGTAACAGTAAGCTCTCGATGTGGTGGGCAGGAAGGTCTTTGAACTAAGCTGCATGCTTCTCTGTTACAGGCTAGAAGAAAAAGACAGGTACCATGTCAAGCACATGGCATTTCATAATGCTGGAAGTTAACAAGACAGGTCTCTGGCAGCAAGGCACTAATTGCTAATGCAAACTGCTATAAATCTACTTAAAGACTAAGAAGCAATTCAGATATAAAAGACCCAGGTCAAAGATTGTGTTGCAGGTTCAAGAAAAGCTCCTACCCTGCCAAAAAGTTCTTGTCTCTTATACAGTCAAAAAGATTTATTAAATAAGCAAGAAGGTCAGAGCACACGCATGCAAGAGTGAAATGTTTCTCTTTCACTCAAAAGTGTGCTCAGAAACTGCCAACAATAGCTTTCTCCCAAGACTGTGAAATCATTACTTGCCTGTTGGGTCCAAAATGAAACCTTTCAGAGGGAAAAAATAATGTCTAAAGAAAGTTGCCAGTGTTGCTCAAATGCAGTGTTCAAGTGTCACTCCCTGCTAAAAAAAAAAAGGTCTTACCACATGTGTAATTTGGTCTGCATTCTCCAGGATTGGTCAGAGCAAGCTGCAGGCCAAACTCACAGACAGGGGCAGGAGGCAAATCACAGGAAACCAGATCACAGACTAGAAAGAGAAATCAAGTGTTTAAGATCATACCTTACTAGTTTGTCCTCAAGAGAAAACAAATACATGCACATCCCCATTAAACTTTTTCCCTACACTCAATTGCTGTGCTAAAATATGAAGTAAGTCAGAGTTCAGCAGGTCAGAGTTTGTTTTCAAAATAGCTTAGTGAACAGTTCAAACTTAGGTTATGAGGATTAAGGTTCTAATGTTATTTTTAATGTGCAGATACAGACCATGTAAAAATAGCTACTTGAAAAAAAGACCATTCCAATGTCATTTAGACAAAACCAAGTTGCTCCATTCCTTTCCTCATCTCTCACAGAGAGGGGGACAAAGTCAAGCTGAAAATGAATGAAGACTCTCGTGAGCCGTTTAGTTTTCCACACAGATGATTGTACAGTCATTCAGTGGTTTCAAATATAAAGCATTGCATTAAATTTAAAAAAGGCTTCATATATTTTTGAGACATCCACTAAAAATATGGGCCACAAAAGTTCCAGCAGTTTCTGAGAACTTACCACACTCATACTCAGGGCAGCACTGGCCAGGGTCCCTGCGCAGACGAGGAACTTCACAGGGACCACACTGAACAGCTGGAGTAAGAAGAAAACATCCATAAAACAGGTTTGGGTAAGAACTATAAACTAGGCAAGGAAAATATCAATTCAAGTCCAATCATATTTAGAGTCAAACTAATTTACATTTGGCAGTAGGGCAAGGTTGGTCCACGCAGTTTACTTGTTGGTTGTCAAGACACGTGCAGATCTTGCAAGGCTCATTAATGGGAATCCATGTTTCCATGTGCTACATGAAAAAAAAATATTGTCAGAAAGAAATCAAACATTCTGGTCTCTGGAACACTAGTGATGGGAGTGGGTAAGGGTGAGTAACATTAATATGGAAGACCAGAAGACTGCAGGATTGCTTGGTTGCTTTGTTAACACTAAGAACCTAGGGAGACACATAAAATCTAAAAATGTGTGCACCAGTTTAGCAAAAGATGTAAAGAATGCATGAATGGGATGAGGAATTACTATTGTTTTAAGCATGAAAAATGCTCAGATGTTATAAATGTAATTGCAAGCTATTGTGGGTAACAACGAACTCGTGCAACTGCATATCGTGATTGGATGTTCAGTGGTAATAAGGGAAGCAATAATATTTTGGGAAATACATAGAAGTGGCTGCTTTCCTAAATTGGTAGTGCTTAAACACAGAGAAATAAACAGTGCATATTTTTTGTTAACAATATATGGGGTGTCATGATGTGATTTCCAAATGGATTGAAGAATGGAAGAGCACTGTAGCAACCCTAAATCTGAAACGATTGCTGTGGTGATCACTTGGAGGCAACAAACACATTCAGAAACTGCCAGTTAAGTGTACCACTATTCAGCCAATGCTCCATCTCATGAGAGGGAAATCATTGATGTTAAAATTGTAGTTACCTATGAAGAATTATCCACATTTAACACCCATGTGACTAGCGGGGTAAGAGTGAAAAGAGGCGCTACTGGACAATAACATCAATTTGTACAATCGATCCAGGTTCTGGGTGAGAACATGTGAAATAGGTTAAGATGCCACAAAGGGAAAACCTGTCATCCAAAAAACTCTGGACTGCAGTTGAAAACTAACAGTCTGCTGAGAACTTTAGTAATAAGAAGAAAGGAAGAAAATATCTAAGCATTCTGCCACATATATCCAGAGATATCTGTGCATTTTAAGCCACCACAGGAGCCTGAAAAGACACTTTACTTTCAAAGGATAACAGCATGGCAAGGATAAGACATCAGGCATGCTGGAACAAGCCAACTAGAGGTTTAACAAAGCTTAGGAACTAAATCACATAGGGTCAGTTAATCCATAGGAAATCTATTTTAGTCAAAGAAAACTTGTGTTGATGTATTGCCAGTAAAGAACTTTGCCTCAGGGCTTGGAAAATCAGCTTGGAGCCCTCTGCCAGAGCATTAAATAGCCTCAGGTCTAAAAAGTCCTAAAAAGACAGCTGATAGAGAATACCTACATTTGCAGCTAGTGATATGAAAAGCATGTGGACATTTCAAGACACAGAGAAACACAGCATTTGCTCTAACATTTTCCGCAGCCTTGATTTTTGCACAGGTTTTCTGCAGCACAAGGAGAAGGCTCTTTCTAATACAAGAAGAAATGACAAGAGATATCACGGTGTTAGTAAAGCTCTACATAGGCATGTGTACTGAGAATCCTATAGGCTCAAGCACAATCTAGGGTGGAAAGAAAGAGAGGAATGAACACCAGAAGGAAAAAAGAGGGTTAAGGAAATCATAACCGACCACCACTTGCACTGCCTTTTGTATTGCTCACGCAGTTAATCCTGCAATGGTGAAGACGCAAAACGGCTGTGTGAGCTGATCCTCCCCTGCCCTCCACCTCCCCGTCCACACAGCAGCTGCATCTAAGCCTTGCCATTGTGGTACAAGAGGTTTTCAGAATTAAAACCCCACTAAGGGGCATGCAGCAACTCATGAATTTCAGAACTTCTGCAGAAACAAGTAGATATCACTGCAGATGTTATTCCCAAGATGTGCTCTGAGTTTTCTCCACAAGGGCTTGAAACAATTATTTAAATACACTGCATTGCCTGAGGATTCAGGGACTTAAGGCACACAAGATCCCTGGCTTTAATCTGCATTTGCAATAACCACTTCATATATAATCATAATACAATAACTAGAGTTATCAGGGTCATCAAAAGTTGTGCACAAGTTGATGTTTAAGACAGTGATTATATACACTGCAAGATATTTTTTCCTTCAAGAGAAATAATAAGATCTTTTCCTATTCCTTTTATTATAAAAATTACGTGGTTGTTGGGATTTTTATTCGTTCCATTTTACCAACTCTATAAGCACTACACAAATCCAAAGATACCACATTTAAAACAAAAAACCAAACCAGAGCGCAGACAAAAAATTACATCCATATGTTTGGAGATGTTGTAATCTTAAAATAAAAGCTAATACAAGTTACTTGTGCTCAGTCCTTCAGAAAACTCTAACCTTTTGTTTTGAAAATGTCATGTGGATTTGCAGTTGTGGAGTGAAAGAACCCGTTTTCCTTATGTTTTTCCTCCCGCTGCCAGAACCTGCAAAGCACGTACGCCCGAGGAGGGGGAGTCAATGATGTCAGGGTGCTGTAGCAGCCCCACACCCGGCCGTAGGACACCCTCCACACCGTGCCGAGCGAGCCCTGTCCCAGCGCTCGCTGCTCCAGCGGCACCAGCAGGCGGCACTCGGGCACAAGGCACGGCAAGGCGAGAGGGGCTGCACCGCCACAGCATCCTCCATCGGCAAAGCAGCGCCTGACCCTGACACCCACAGAAGTTAAGTTTGAAGCTTTCATCATCAACGCGTTAATCAACGCAAACCGTATGTAAAAGAGACGTTCCAGCCATAAACTCTCTTTTCTTCCTTTTGGCTTAACTGCAAATATTTATAAACGTTTCTTGCTGAACCAAATGCAAGTCTGAATTTGAGTGTGTTAAATCAAGTTATTCAGAAGACATCACACATACATTCATCTACTTTCTTAAATCTAGCTTTCTGTTTAATAGACTAACCACACACAGAGACTTCTGTTATTTGCAGAAAACCTACGTTACAAAAAAGATTATGTCTTGGACAGCAGGTTTGCTAAGTATGATAAGACCATTTAAGAACTCATTAAGAATCTAAAGCCCATAAAATACTGAACTTAAAGACCTTTCTTCTTAAAGTCCATAACAACCCGCAGATCTAAACAGACTGGCTGACTTAGATGAAAACTATTAGAGTCGAGTAGATGGGGGTGAAGAGGAACAACCCCTGTCACTTGGAGCAGCGAACACAGGGAGGAGCTTGCACACCCACTGTGTGATGCCAAAAGGGAATTCAACAGCCTCTCTCACTGCAGTCTGGCACCCAACAACCATAGCTCTTCACCATCCTATTCTGCCACTGGTAAGTCTAACTTAGCTGAGAAAAGTGGATTTTCAGTAAAAACAAAATGATCAATTTCATCAAAGGAATAGTTCTCATCAAAAAAAAAGGAGGTGGGCTAATGCAACCTGACGTAAGGTCATCTTGGTTTCAGTGCTCCTCCCCAACTACTGCAAATATTTCAGTAGGTTTTGCAAAGACAATCCAATACATATTAAGCAATTTATGAATTTTAGATTTATGAATTAATTGCTGTTACTGGTAAAAGTCTTCTGAATTGAGGTGTTTATCTTGGTAAGTGTTGACATATGCCATCCTTCCTCTCTTCCCTGCAGACCTTACTCCACAAAAATTTGTCATGCATTTCCAGGTCTGTACAGTCCCAGCTGTGAATTTTATATCTCTCAGCCAATTTCACACCAGGGGAGCTACACAAAGCTGACAGCCGGCCGGTTATGAGGAAGTGAACTAGAATATAAAGTATTCAAAGAGGAAATTAGTTAGACATATAGGACAGATTTACTTGCAAAAGTACGAACCCAAACCACTCACAAAGGTAAGATGCTAAGTACATAGTTACCTGGTGGTGAGTGCCATCTTCACTGACACATCGTGTGCAGACTCCTTCATCAACACAGCTGTCATTAAAAATCACCTGTCTGTCTGGACAGAAGCAGCCTTCTGTGGGATAATCCTTGCAGACACTGAGTTTAGTACTATTCTCACAGTGCTTTATGCAAGCTTTGTGGCAGTGATCATATGTCAAATATGTGGGACATTTCATTGCTGAGGAAGACAGAAAAAACCTCTTTAGATAAAGATCTGAAACGCAGATAAATGTTTCCACTCACATTTTCTTTAGAATTCCGTTCGAGTTTTTGAAAGCCGTCATCTGATGAACATATTTTGTTCTCTGTAGCCACTAACATCTTTGAAAACACATTTTCAACGCTAATATAATCCACAGTGGAAAGTGATTGAAGGCATTTGCTTAAGTTACAGTCCATGTAGAAATCATCAAGCTGCCTTTTCAGGCCACATGAATCAGCAAAGTATGACTTGCCCTAACAATGAGCTGAACTTACCCATACATGAGCTGAACATCTTGCCTAACTTTGTTTTCAATACTGGGCAAGAGACATACGAATTAAGAACCTCCTTTACAACTATTAGAGAAGCACTGGTGAGAGTACCTGGTTAGACAGTCACAGATATCCAGGACAGACTAAAACACTGAACAAACTTGATAGGTGGCAGTGTTCCCAAGCAACTAAAGAAAGTGAACAAACATAACATTTTGATACCTCAAACTGAAGCAGCTGGATTCCTGTACCTTATTAGCTGAATTGCCTTATTAAAGGAATTTAGTGAATCAAGCAAAGTTGCATTCCCCTCTAAGCCAACACAAAATTTTTACCAATGAGTTCACAACACTAACTTCACAACACTTTTAGATCTTGAGGATCTAAAAGCAAACAAAAAACTAAAGCTACAGCTATTCAAGAAACCTACAGATACAGCTTCCATACTCCCTTAAGCCTACTTTATTTTTCTCTACAGCTTTAATTAGGAAAAGTGTTTCTTATTTCCAAGTTTGTGACCGCTGTGAGGTTTATAAAACTTTTTTCCAGTCCCTTGACAAAAAACACTGACAGAAAATTACTGAATGAAGGTCTGAGCTCCCAAACAAACAAGCATTAATCAGCTGAACTGTCTACAGACCCTTCTTAGCCAACGGAAACAGAAAAGAAATGTCTTTAACATTAACCCTTTTCTGTTTCAAGCCATGCAAAATTATTTTTTTTCTGATGTGCTGGAGTCTATGGCTGTGTGTGCAGATAACCATTATAGTTCAGAAGACGGAGAGGAACTTGAAAAGCCACAGGAACTTGCTGGGGAGTCCAATCCCACTACGAAATGCTTTGGCTGGATTCTGAAAACATAAAAAGATCTATCAAAGTAAAATAGGAGAAACCACCTGCTTATAAACCTCTACTAGCAGGTATCTAGACTATAGCATGTTTTCCAGAAACCCTCAATTTCAGAAACAAGGTTCCTAGAGTAAGCACCAGTGCTTATTCCTTCTGATGGTCTCACATTAGCTCTAATGAATGAGTGAAAATAGATTCACAGCACATATTTAGGTACTGTGTTATTTACTTTTTTATTCCGGTGCTAGTAAGTACACTCAGCATATTGGCTTTCATCTTGCCTACCACTAGCCCTAATGCAAATGCAGTAAACCTTTAATGCATAAAATTAGAGTAATTTATTTTAGAGTTAAATGTTGATGCCCATCAGCATAGAACTTGGGCAGGTCTCAAGCAGAATAAGCACCAATGCTAAAGCCTCTAATGTACTTCGTGTAACATGCTCCTTCTCCTTCCTCCTCTTTGATTGGCATTAAGGAGCCAGGTGAGGGGAAAATATAATGAAGAACCATGTCCTGGACTCCAGGTATGCTATCAAAAAGCCTGTCGCTCTGTGTAAAATGGCGATGTTTTTTCAAGGAAGGAAGAAATCAGGTGGATGCATTTTGAAAAAAAAAATACAAATTACCTTACATGAATGCCCTTGTTTTGAATTCACCTCTGTCCTTGGAAGCATGGGAATGAGATGTGCATAAACACCATCAATGTCCGGATAATCATCCCTAACCATCCCTTCATCCTACTGGCACGACAACCAGGCAATTGTACAAAGCCACCTCAGATTGCTCTTATGCTCCAGAGATTTGACCAAGTCCTACATGGCTTACAGGTAACTCTGCTTTTTGTATGGAAATTTCTGCCAGAGGTATGGAATGTGAGGAGGAATGAAGGACTCTCCGCAGTCAGCCTCAGAAACAAAGATTGCAACAAGCCATCCTCCTAGTTGGCTACTTCAGTTGTCACCTCAAATGTCTGTTGCTTCTGAATGAAAAGGAAAAGTCTGTGTGTACTAGCAAAAGGGGAAAATAATGCTGAAAATCAAGTAATAGAAGAGAAAGCCTTCTACCAAATCATTTTCAAATAAAACTTACTTTAAATACTAGTCTGTATCCCTACTGGGATCATATTGTATTCTATTTGTTGGCTCCATTAAAACATGACCTTTTATTTCAAACAGAGAAGAGAGCAGTGAAAGAAAAGCTGGGGAAAAAATAGTTTCCTGTAACCCTATGTTTCCAAAGGGTCATGTGGCACATTTAAGTATTGACATCTCTTCAGCTGGCTTTTTTTCCTGTGCATTACTGTAGCTATTCCTAGTAGATACTGGTTTAGAGAAAATAACGTCTATGAGGATCTATGGAAGGTGTAAGTCCATCACCATAAATTAAAGTACTTAAATTTAGACTGAAAGATACAGAGACATTTTGCCCCAGGATTCACTCTGCCTTTGTGGCAGAAAAGACAAGACAGAGCATCCTTGGTTAAAGCACTACATAAATATTTAGGGGACAGGTGTTTTCAAGTCTGTGATACATGGAGAAAGGAATATGTCCTTTCAGGTGACAATGCCACTTCTTTCTTCCCAGTAGTATAATTTAGAACAAATCTAGCAGCAAGCGAGCTCCTGAGGGTGCATCCTGGTGACTTGCCCTGTGCTGTCATGTGCAGCCAAAAGGACAGCTAAAGCCCCAGTGTTGGTGAAGCTGGAGTTTATAATGCACCAGGGTCAATAGTTCATCAGCTGCCAGCCCACAATGCTCAGGCACAATTTTCTTAAACCTCCCTTAACAGATCTTCTTTATCCAAAGGAATATGTTTATACAGGTTTTCTAGCGTTCTTGGCAGCAGTTTCAAGGCCACATTGAAACAACTTAAATCAGTGCTGCTGTCAAAAAAGGCAGCCCCGCTTAATCTCCTCACCTCAGCTGCTCTTTCCTGATGGTACTGTTTTCTTTTACAGCTAGTTTTCAGAGCTCACAAAGCAGCATGTGAGGACTACTGCCAGCACAGATAAAGGAGTGGGAATGCATGGCTGGAGGTGGCAGAGGAAGAGAAAAACTGTCTCAGATCAGTTGAAGGCAGATATAAAGGCCCTTCAAACTGTTAATTTCCAAGTCATGGTTTAAATCCTTCAGCTGTTACGGTCCTCACCAGCATGCCTTGCTTACACAGCAAAAGATCAGCAGCAGATAATCTCTGTGTAACCCCCCACGCAAATCCTTCATTAGCAGAGGTAGTTTAAAAGTTTCTTGTATCCATTGCTTCTCTCCTGACCCTCGTTCTTGCTTTTGTGTCAGATGTCACTGCCCCTCAGTTGAGCAGGCACAGCCTGTTGCGCATTTGTTTTCCAACCTGGGCCTGCAAAAGAACCCAATGAAGCACAAAACACAAAACCCTCCAACAACCAGAACGGTTCATGTAAAACATTGTTTCCAAGAGAAATATCTTCCCAGGTATCCCTGCAGCTGCTGAGTGCCACCATCACACTCCTCAAAGATGAGCAGTACAAAGCAGCAGCTCCAGACACATGCAAGCATCAAGTGACTATTTAAATTTAATTCACCTGCATAGTACTATTGTCAAGTACCTAGAGGGTATGTCCACACTGCACATAAAAAGAGCTCCTGAGAAGCATTCATGGAAGCATTAGCATATGAAATTTAAAAACTATTACTCCTCCTGCTGTCATTTGTCTTCTTACTCTTTCTGCTTTCTGAGCAAAGTTTGCTAACTGGTACTGTTACTCGAGCTATACAATTGAAACCTGACTTGGTCACCTCTGCATGAGCTGCCTTTTGTAACTGCCGTTCCACTCATTAATCTCTATATAAACCATCCTATTCCCATGTGAATTAAGGTTCTTCTCCATGCAAAGCTGAATCCCAACACATGCTGATACTAGCAACACAGTGATTTGTTAGAAATCCTTACAATATTCACATAAAGATAAAGCCTGTACTGTCATTGAAGTGGAAACCCAGTTCAGGAGGCATTCACTGCGAGAGTGAGCCTGCCCAAGGGGTCCATATTCTATGCCTCAGCATTACATGGCTATCAGTGGAAGCTACAGGCTGCTGCAGCACAAGTCTACTTAGTGTGGGGTCTAGAAAAAAAAAAATTAAAAAACTATATCTCCCTTACTATATGCTCCCACCTTGGAGGAAAGCTTTCTTCCATCCATTAGAACAAGGCTAGAAGTTCACCAGATAGCAATAAATACATTCACCTTTCCAAAAAGGAGCAATGAACACTCAAGCAGTGGAACTGAATGAGCACAGGATGGAGAATAGGCTCTGTCTATATCAAATAGTTCAGTGAGTCAGAACCCATGCAGTCAGAACAGGCAGGAAGGACTTGTACTGCTTTAAATGTCACAATATGGCATGCTAAACACCCAAATCGAACCCTGAAAAAATGACTGGTGTTCACTGGAGTGGGGGGGAGCAAAGCAAGGTACACCAGAACCATGCCATTGTTATTAAACATATAGTGGCTGAGTGATTAAGCTGCACTGTCTATTTAATCATTAATGTAACCTGCATAATGTCTTTCTAATTGGCAATTTTATTTTTTGGCAGTTGCACACAGTCACCTACTTGAAAGAAGATGATGATGCTATTGTTAGGACATTAACGATTGTTTTATACAACTAGTCTTAAAATGGGCAAGTCTTCAGCTATCCTTGTGTAAGCTGTGTAACAGGATGGGAATTTGAAAACTGCAGAGACTTATTAAGGTGTTCCACTGACATTCATTCACGGACATCACAATTTGCAAAGTCTGACTGAAGCGCTAAATTTGGAAAATGGCTGGCAGTATTCTCCATTTTCTAGGACTACATTCAAAACAGACTGTGTTGTTTCGTAAGACATTTGGTCTGTAATAGCAACGTGTACTTCAACAATCTATTCTGGAAAGATATTTAAGACACTAACTGGAGGCTCATGTCAAATTCACATTCACATTCTTGACTTCCTATCCCATCGTTCCCTCAGTCTGAGTTTAAAACATGACCTCAATAAAAACTTATACTCAGTTTTTGTGGTATCATGCCTTTAGGATGCTGGGTTTCCACTTCTAAAATAAAAAATATCTGGGCAGCAAGAAGGAAAGAAAGCAAGGCAACAAGAACTGACTAAACTGGAGAGACTGGAAAAACAACAGGGATATCAAGGGGCTAGCTGGGAAAGAAAAGGTCTAACACACACATCTCTTGGATTCTTGACTAAACCAGAAACACTGTTGAGTGCATATCTGAATGTCTGTAACCATCACTGCAGAAAGACTAAGAGCAGAAAGTGCTCAATAAGCCAGCTCAAGAGTTACTTGTTTGTGCTTATATGTTGCATTTTTGGCAGCTCTTTAGGTATGCCTAGAAAGAGAAAGAAGTAAAAATAAGAAAAGAAAAAGACAGAAAGATAGGGCAAAATTCTCATGCAGCAACTATCTGAATTTAGCCCTAGCATGCTTGTCCTGCTTCTGTCGCGCCCCGGGCAATTTGCAAGGCTCACATCCTGCTATTACTGCTTTCTCACAGCACAAACTCTTCAGCTCCAAAACACAAACAAAACACAGCCAGAAGGAGAACTGGATTTACAAAGTAAATTACAGCTATTTTGAACAGCGTAGCTGGCATGTGCTGGCAAGAAAACGCACCACTGAGAGTGGCCATTTCCCCATTTTCACTGCAGTAGAAACAAAATCATGTTGGCTTTTCCATCACAGTCTGAAAGATTTAGGCTTTGTTTGGAATGTGGAGAATTTGCAGAAACTATTACAGGGAAAGGTCTTGTAACTTGGCAGTTACAACAGCAACAGGTTGGGGAGTAGTTCTACTGCTCCAGATTATGAAACTCTGTCCACCTTGTACTGATCCTCAAACATCCGCACCAGAGCAATGGTATCTGCAGCTAAGATAGCCTGGCAGAATGAGAGCAGCCTCCCAGTCCAAACCTGAGTGTATGGTGGTTCAGTGGCTGCAGAGTCAGATGCTGCCACACAGCTGTGTTTGCCTGTGCATAGCTTATGGAGTATTTTTATATCATGGATTATCCATCTAGCCTTGCATAACTACCTGGCATTCTACTAATTAGCAGTTTACTAAGAAACACTTTTTCCATAGTATGCAACTTAGTGGATGACAAACCAGTTCTCAGATCCGTAATACTACTTACAGGGGAAATGATCTTGAACTTCTGTCCCACTACGCAGTATTGAAATACTAATATGACACTAACAAGATAGTCATTGTCACAACCATCACCAAGTTAGACAGTTTCTGTATCAGTTTTAATGTATAGTAAACTACTTACGACAAAACTCCGGTGTTCTCCAGTCTATGCAGACTTCATTTTCCCTGCAGATGTGAGCATAGGATGTGATCATCTCACAGGCTTCGTCCTCATAGCAGCTGCTCTCCACGCAAGCCTCGTAGAACATGTTGGGGGAGATCAACCTGTGACACTCTGCAAACTGATCAGAGAGCAGAATGTGGCAGTGACTTGTGGCATGCTCAGAGCATCTCTCTTCCCTCCGGATTTCACAGATCTTCCCCGGCTCCTCCACTGTCCAGTCCTGAATAAATACGCTGCTGTCAGGAGTGACAGAGCCATCGCGTAACATGAAGTCGTTGACGTGGTTTTGGTCACACACCCCTGAAAGGGTGAGTAAAAGGAAAAGAAAGAGTCTGAATACAGTCAGCAATAAAGCAAACCTAGAGAAAATAGGCATGGGGCATATAAAGCTGGTTGGGGCCCCTCAGTGAACACCAAGTGAAAGAGGATTGAGTAATGTTCCTTACAGCTACCAGTGATGGAGGCATAAAAGCTCTGGGACTTGTTTCCTGTTTCCTTATTACAGGAGGCATAGATTAAGCCACAGAGGTACAAGCTGTATGGTACGTTATATCATAGACAATACCACAGAATTCATTCTCCCAGGTGGTAGTACCCCTCACAAACCTTTCACCTTCATTGCAAACATAGGATATATGTCTCATAAAAACATATATGTAAGAATCTCTCATATAAATGTATATGTAAGAATCTAAAGCTAAAACTTCATCCTCCCCTCAAAAAAAAAGTGCTTGAAAAGATGAAATGAGTAAAGCTTGGGAGATGTCAAGCCTTGCTCTTTCTAAGGTATCACTGGGAGTCAATGAGCTGTTACACTGATGGCCATACTAGAAAAATCTACATAGATTAGCAATATGCCAACAACAGGGGATCAGTTCAACCACAGAACTTACAGGTTCAGGATCACAAAAATTCTAATAGCATAAATAGTATTTCAAGCTCAAGGAGGAAGCTGTTAAAATTACTAAGTTTCAAACTTACCACACAGCCCTTGTGTTCCTGAAGAAAAGCTCTTTGAGTTAAGTTTAAGAACAAATTCATTGTTTCTTGGAGTAAATGTGAGATTATGTCCAAGATGGGAGAACTTGATTTCATGCATTATTGCTCCATAGACAGTGACTTCAAATAAACTGCTAGAATAGGGGATATGAACCCTTTCACCGTTAACAGCCACCTGTTTTAAAAAAGCAAGATCATCACATCAGTTCTATAAAGCCATTAAGATCAACCCAACCTTACAGCTGAAACACATTTTTCCTTCACAAATACTTGAAGATCCAACTGAGTCTGGATGTTAAAATCAATTTTGCAAGCTGGAACTTTCTGTTGAGTCTACAAATGCAGAGAACTAATTGACATTCATTCTGCGTATTTTATGAACAACGCAGCATTTTCCCATACCTTCAGCATCACACAGAAACAGGCTAGGAATCTAACAGCACCAAGTTAAACCACCACCTATGGACATGAAGTTTATTATCAATAAACCTCATGAACATCTAGGCTGTCCATCACCATGAAGAACTCGGTGCAGGCATTTTGGTCCATCCTATTTTGCTACGCACAAGTCAGAACAGATCACTTTTGCAGGCTGGCTGACTCCTGTGTATCTGAGGAACCCAAAGACTCAAAATGTGTCAAAATTAATTTGAATATTTCTCTCCCTATAAAATAGATTTAATAAATACTAAACTGTCATTTCATCTAATGTGAATCTAACCTTCACAGAATGTAAGAACCATCTCCCCAGCTCTTCGACTAGTCAGTCATGCATAGGTTTGTGAAGAACAGAGGCTGCTCTACTATGAGCCAAATGATAACATTGCATAAAGGACCTCTGCCAACAGAGGAGAATTGGAGTATAGTATGTCTCATCTATAATCCCTACCTTTCTGGGAGAAGTGTCAGGATGACATTGCCAAATACCATGTTCTTGATGTTGTCACATCAGCCCAACGAGAAGAACGAGAAAAAGAAACAAGTCTAGCTCATTATGTGAGCATAGATCATATAATGAAATTGAAATGAGGCATTTGCTCAGAAGCCTAAGAACAAGCTGCAAGAGGAACTTCATAACCTATAGCATGGGCAGAGGACAGTGCACAGATCACTTCATCATGTTTAGCTTACTGCCATGTCACTGAAGAGCTGAATAGATACACCACGATGTTTCACTTCAATGGAGTCCATACAGTTCATCTTTGGTGTTGTTCTGCACGGTCCTTCGTGGAGGAGAACTTCAACATCATGTTGCGTATCTTGAAACAAGGTGTAGGAGCAGTTGCCGGTCAGCTTAAAATTCAGCCCATCAAAAGTGACAATATGTCGAGATGAACTTCCTATACAGACACCTGCAAATAAATGAAATAAAAAAGCCTTGTAGGCATTCACTTTGGTTAGACTATTTCTCCACAGTATTTATGGGTATGTGGAACCAATTAACTGAAAGAGCTAGGAAGGTAATGAATTGTAAATGCTCTTGCAAATCATTGCCACAAAAGTTTTTTAAATACTTCATCACATTTTTTTGGAAGTATATTTGTCTGGAGCAATTAGTATTACAGAAGATTTGACTAAAGTCATAGAGAACCCCTTTGTATGAAATTTACTCACATTGGATGGGAGTTATTAATAAATTTTATATGAAAGACAAAACCAGGGAAATTGTACCCCCTCCCGGCTTGTAGAAAGACTTCAAATTTTTCATTGCATTTTTATTATGATATTGCATTTTATTCTGTGCAGTATAACATTTGAAACAGAAAAATACTGTTTAATTCTTACTGATGCCGAGTTGATACCGGGGGCCTTTTTTTTCAGATGGGAAACAGGAGAAGGGCAGAGAAATAATTTGCACAGGATAAACAAAGGGTCAACTGACAGCTCACTGTCTTAGCCATTAGGTTATAAACATTTCCTTGTCTTTACAAACTGGAAAACAAGGGTTATAATCTCAAAAGTGTCAAACCAAAACAACAAAACCTGATCAAAAGAATGCTTCTGACTCATGTGTTTCCAAATCTTTTGCTTGATGCTAATGACATTAAAAGCAATGTCAGCTGAACATGTAGAAAGAAAATTATCATTGTTAATAGTTCAGCCACTTGGTTTCTAATTGAGATTTGGAATAATCTTATTCCCGTACATTGATCTTCAAACCTAATCTCCCAGGAATAACAGCAAAGAGCAACTTGTGCTTAAAAAAAAAACAACACAGAAAGGAAGCCTCTTGTGTACTGTCAGGCACTGGATCATCTTCAGGTATTTTACTGTACCTTCTTATAAAGTTCACGTGTAGGCAACAATGAAACAAGCTAGCAACAAAACAATGCTTCACAACGTTTTTTTATTCATGGACAATGGGATAATGGGAATTTGTCATAGATATTCTGTAGCACAAAATGCAATCCATTTAAATTAGTCCAAAACCACTCAATAGCCATGAATCACGCGTTGCAAATCACGACGCTATAAAATTTACAACTAGCTCAGCAAGCAAGGACCTTTGCGGTGTAACTCTTGATGTATTCTCTGAACACACTTTTATGACATAAGAAGAATAGTTTTTCAAGTACTTCCTCTTTGCAAAAGCATTTGTCATAACATCGGTGCCGTCAAGCAATTGCTTGAAAGTGTGCTGTAGCTCTCTAAATAGCTGAACACTACTTCACTGAATCATGGGTCAATGAAGCGTGTACTGCCATTCTCCTGCAGCACAGATTGCCCAAGCAGTCTCCATTCACAGCAACAAAGAGATGCAGAAGTGCACTGGCATCCTACTAAGCACCTTCTTTGCTTTGCCTATCTACAAAACTTACTGATTGCTGTGAGTTTCAGCACATGCAGCCTCAGAATCAGCCTTCCTGCCTGCTGGGGATATTCCTTAAGCTGACAGAGCATTACCCTGATTTTGCTAAGTAGTCAATGAAACAAAGTTATTGAACCACAGGGTGTTGATCAACTGAATAGGTTTGAGATTTTTTGGCCTCTTGTAACATGTGAAAACTTACCAGTTTCCTTCACGGGCACTATCAACTTGGGAAAAAAGTTAAATTTTGCATACCATGGATCACTAAAATCATAAAGAGCTAAATAAATGTTATCTGCTGTTATACAGCAGCAATATCAAGTCAACTACAGGTCTTTTCATGATATTCAACTAATGGCATGAATAGTAATTTTCACTTCATCCTTCCAGAAACTCTTTTGAAGCCATGTTCTGCCAAATGTATACAAAAATTAATGCCAGAAGTAACGCCTTCATGCTGCTATCAATTTATTTAGAAGGTATTTTTATCACTAAAAGTACCTTTTAAACATTATAAAATATTTATGATGATTCAACTAAATCTTTCTACCACGTTGAAATGTTAGCTAACAGAAATATTTGCTTTAAGATGTTTGGATAATCAAATGTGCTTTTAGAAAATGTTAAAGTTGGGACGCTAAAATTTTGGAGATTCATCAAGCCAGAGTTTTCAAGCTCTGAACAGGATTTAAACAGTGTTGAAAATAATACCTACGGGTTCCTGGTCTTGAGATTTCTGCAGACATTCGCTGTAACAGCACACGTGATTGGGCTGTAGAAATGCATTCTTTTGTTGAAATACAGCCTTTAACAGTTACTGGAGCTTATCTTTCAAAAATGTAATTCAAAACAAAGGACTAATTTTTATGGAAATTGAGCATATGACTGTAGACTATTTGGCACAGAGAGGAGGTGAAGCTCAGTCCCCAAACCCAGGCTGAGGTGTACGATAAGACCCAGTGGCTGAGCCTGTCCCTTGTTCCACCAATGAAGTGCTCTTCCCTGTGCTGGCTGTTGACCAATGCCTTGTGTCACACTGTGTGCAGCCATGTACCACCACCTCCTTTATCCCGGACTGCCACCATTTCACTGTTGTCAGAGCATCTCTTCGAGCACTGGGTTGGTCTGGAGACCCAAGCTAATTTTTTGGCTTAACATTACCATTCTTCCTTCCTCAAGTCTTCCCTTCACATATGTGGGATTTTCCAAAAGAATTTCTTCTTAATAAATGGATCACCAGCCACAGGGCCGAATCCCTCCACTCTGTAAATTTAAGTGGATGCACTTAATTTTTGTTCCTGTTATGTCATCCATGACACTAATCACACAGTGTTCATCATTTCTGCTCAAATACTCAGTGTTAAGGCAGGGAGCATTTGTTGGTGCTGTTTCCTTACTATATGCCTTTGATTAATGTCAGGCCGAACCTTCAAGCCTAGAGATGAACCAAGAATTCATCACTTGCTTACAGCATGCCTAGATAAATTGAGTGTGAGATTCTCTGATAAAGTACTGCAGCTCTGTTAATGTGAAAAATAACCTCGCAGTGGCCCTGAACTTGCAATTAGCATCATGCATTCCAAGGCATCAGTGAGACTCTCACACATCTTCAATTATATTAACAGCAACAGGAGGACCAAGGAGAATCTCCCTCCTCTACTGGATGCAAGGGGAATGGTAGTAACAAAGGATGAAGACAAGGCAGAAGTACTTAACAACCTTCGTTGCTTCAGTCTTTAATAGGAAGTTAAGATGTTCTCTGGGCTCCAAGCCTCCTGATCCAGAAGACTGTGAAGACCAACCCTCAATGTTCCAAGAAGACTTGGTTAGAGACCTGCTCGGCCAGTCAAACATGCACAAGTCTATGGGGCCAGATGGGAATCACCCAAGGATATTAAAGGAGCTGGAGGAGGTCCTTGCCCTCATCTATCAGCAGTCCTGGCTGACTGGGGAAGTGCCACTTGACTGGAGACTGGCAAATGTAGCTCCCAGTTACAAGAAGGGTCGGAGGGAGGATCCAAGGAACTACAGACCTGTCAGCTTGACCTCGGTACCAGGGCAGGTCATGGAGCAGATCATATTGAGTGTTATCACACAGCACATGCAGGACAGCCAGGTGATCAGACCCAGTCAAGATGGGTTTATGAAAGGCAGGTTCTGCCAGACCAACCTGATCTCCTTCTATGACAAGGTTACCCCTTTAATGGACGAGGGAAATGTTCTGGATGTAGCATACCTGGAATTTTGTAAAGCTTTTGACATTGTTTCTCACCATATTCTGATTCAGAAACTGGCTGCCATTGGCCTGGACAGGCACACCCTCTGCTGGGTGAAAAACTGACTGGATGGCCGGGCGCAGAGGGTGGTGGTAAATGGAGTTAAATCCAATTGGAGGCTGGTCACGAGTGGTGTTCTCCAGGGTTCAGTGCTGGGTCCAGTCCTGTTCAATATCTTTATTAACGACCTGGACAAAGGGATCGAGTGCACCCTTAGCAAGTTTGCAGATGACACCAAGCTGGGTGTCAGTGTTGATCTGCTTGAAGGAAGGGAGGCTCTGCAGAGGGATCTGAACAGGCTGAATCGATGGGCTGAGACCAATGGGATGAGGTTTAACAAGACCAAATGCTGAGTCCTGCAGCTGGGACACAACAACCCCATGCATTGTTACAGGCTTGGGGAAGAATGGCTGGAGAGCTTCCTGGAGGAGAAGGACCTGGGGGTATTGTTTGACAGCCGGCTGAATATGAGCCAGCAGTGTGCCCAGGTGGCCAAGAGAGCCAATGGCATCTGGGCCTGTATCACAAACAGCGTGGCCAGCAGGACCAGGGAGATTATTGTACCCCTGTACTCAGCACTGGTGAGGCCACACCTCGAGTACTGTGTTCAGTTCTGGGCCCCTCAGTATAAGGAGGACATTGAGGTGTTGGAGCGTGTCCAGAGAAGGGCGACAAGGCTGGTGAAGGGGCTGGAGAACAAGTCCTATGAGGAACGGCTGAGAGAACTGGGGTTGTTTAGTTTGGAGAAGAGGAGGTTGAGGGGAAACCTCATCGCTGTCTACGGCTGCCTGAAAGGAGGCTGTGGGATAGCAAGTGTTGATCTCTTCTCTCAAGTGACAGGTGACAGGACAAGGGGAAATGGCCATAAGTTGTGCCAGGGGAGGTTCAGACTGGATATTAGGAACAATTTCTTTATTGAAAGGGTGATCAGGCACTGGAACAGCTGCCCAAGGAGGTGGTTGAGTCACCATCCCTGGTGACTTAAAAAAAGGATAGATGAGTTTTTAAGAGACATGGTTTTGTGGATGATGGGTGTGGATGGACTCGATGATTTCAGAGGTCTTTTCCAACCAGAGGATTCTATGATTCTATGATCTAGCCAGTGTGGAGTGCAATTCCTCCCACCTCCACCATCTTTGATGTGTTCAGTGGCTGAGCAGCTCCACTCAGCATTAGATTTCTGATAAACATTTCACGTGATGGGCAGGGAGGGATACATGCAAAGATAGATACTCACATGGACACATCCATCGGCAGCCACAAGTTTCCTCAATCTTAACAGCAGGAAGATTGCTGTGACATACTGGTTTTGGCATCCTCTCACAGTTAATTTGGTGACTCTCCAGAACTGTGTAATCTCCTGGAAAGCATGTCACAGTGTGGCACTGGTCCGGTAATGTCCATTTGTCACCAGGCTAGATAGGGAGACATGGATATTTAACAACTGAAAAGAACGTGGGAGATGGGGAGAAAAATGCAAAGTCTGGCTGCTGCCATGCTCCTACAGCAAGCAAGTAAAGTGACACTGACAGCAGTGCTACTCAAATTAGCCACGTATAATTAAATAATAGAATGCAATGTTTTAAGGACTTCATGAGGGTAAGAAAGTTTAAGTTAGAAACGCTGTAGGAAATAGACATTGAAATTCCAGGCAAAAGATAATAGTCTAAATAGGAGATGTTCTGTTATAGCAGAATAAAGTATCTGGTACTTCATCTATTGTTAGCTTAGCCATCCTATAGCATGCATGGATAGCATAATCAACAAAGAATTTCTCTTTGTTTTTCTATAAATGTCCAAGTCTTTAGTTTTCATAAGCCTTATTTTAGAAAGAGCTCTGAGCACAGATGGTCATGGCATAGCAGGAATTAACAATATTTTTCCAAGCTAGAAAGGCATGGAATATTGTAGTTATTTTACCCACAACGCCAAAACTTTAAAACAGTTCTTCCCTTCCCAAAGGGAAATCGCTCATTTACCAGATTAATGATATGTATGCATAGTGGGTTTATAAAATTAAAAATAAAATGTAAAATATATTCCCATCTTCCAAAGAAAAGGCGCCAAGACTACATACTACTAAATGACGGAGAAATAGAAGTGGTCACAATGTGGAATATCTCAAGATTCATACTTGCAAAAATTTGAACTCTCTGGCCCCAGTCCCACAGAGCTCAAAAGTCCATAAATAGGCTCAATGAATTTCAAAACAGAGTGTTCATCCCCGAGGTCTGCATTCCCAAGAATATCCCTAAATGTGGGAAACAGCCCTTTCCAGATCTGTCTCTACGGAAGTGAGTCCAGAAGCACTAGGAACAACTGAGACAGAGGTATGAACTGGATAATACTTCTTGATATCTGCAAGCAGAAACATGCGATGAAAAAACGATGATTGCTGTTGGACAAGGTTATCTCCCATCTGCTCCTTTTCAGGTTACCCATCACTGTCATGAATGTAAAGAGCAAAGTGATAGGTAACCACAACCAAATTCACAGACTATTCTTGGCACTAATGAGCAAACCAAGAATAGTGATGTAAGAGTATTGCTCTGTATCTCTGAGGTACTGTCAAGTCTAAAATAGAACTGCCAGATTTGCAGACATTAAAAATTACATATTAAATATGAGTTAATTTGCTGGACCTCCTTCGTATGTTTCAGGACTTTAAGAAGGAAACTTGTCCAGGAAGTGGCTTAATACTTTTCAGGCTTGTGAGCCTAGAGGAAGCTGTGAAAAAGTAACAAGCAAAGCTTTAATTATGGGAAAAAATATTTAGATAGGAAGAAACTGAATGTTTTTTAATTGTAGTTGTCTCGCCTACAGTGAGAGTGGAACACCTGGAAGGGTACATATACAGCTGTGCAAGTCTGGCAAAGGGCCTTCTGACTTCCATACATATTTAATTGTTTTTATTTCACTCTTTAATAGGACATCGATTGGAAAATATCTAAGAGGTGGATAAGAAAAGAAAGGCACAGCATATTAAAACAGAAATAGCAATTGAAGGATCCAAAAAGGCCAAGAATCCTCGTGCAGAGGAAAACACAGGGACTCTGAAAACAAAGAAAGCCTAAATCCCAATTGATATGAAATCGTAGGAGTAAAAATGGGACAGAAAGAAAGCAAAACCAGAGGTTTCTAAATCGTGAAGAATAAGTCTGCTAAAACCGATGAGCCTGCCAGCACACCGGAGGAAGCCTCAGACTTCCTCTCTGAGGGAGCTCTGAACCTACGGACCTGGACTTGCACACTCTTTCTCTTACTGTGCATCTGCAGGAGAGACAGACATGCAGCTCAACCGGCTTCATTAGTTGGCACCTTTTCATTTAATCAGGGGTTTGTTGGTTTATTTGTTCTTCTCTAAATCAGATACTGAACAATACTTGAAAATTCATTTTACTGAAACTAATAGTTTAGGAATGTGGGTTTTAGCACCATACGCAGGCTAGAAATGCAGACGATCACTGTAGAGGTCACTTCATGATGAAGTGCTACCATTATAAGTCAAGTACTTACAATTCTATTACCACATTTATGCCTGCTTAACGGCATCAAAAAAAGACTACTGATGAAAATTAAACACAAAAAAAACCCTTCATCTATCATAATCATTCACATATTCTGTCAGGTGGAAAGTTCAAATACTAAGCAGTGATCCTTTACACAGATTCTATTGGAACTCCTTGCCACTGGATATGATTACTAAAAATTACATCGATTCAAAGAATGAACAAATTCATGGAGGAGAAACTTGAGCACTATCAACCACAAAAAGGTGCACTCACAGCTCAGTGTGTCCCCGAGTCACAAAATGTTCAAGACTAGGACAGTTTAGGGAATTTTCATATATACTTAATTACTTTCTTCCCTTATTTCTAGTTTTGGTCACATAATATATAGGGGTGGATGTATTTTTGGCCTGACCTAGCACATTTGATCTTCCGTCCTGCTGCTGCTAATGGTGACCTTAGCTGTGACTCTTCCTTTGACAGTAATCTCCAGGGTAGAGGTAACAACAAAAAAAATTAACAAATCACATTGCTCATGATACTGATAGGATTTAGGCTGAGATTTTTGATCCTGAGAACCATGATTTCCTTGCAAACTGCAAGAGATCAGTTCCCACAATCTCCAGGTGCATTACAGACATCCCGCTTGGGGAACTGAGCCTCCTGCAGTAATTCTCTGAATAACACCTGAAATATTATAGATCTGCTGTAAGAGCTTGTGTTTTCTGTAGTAGGAAAGAGACTTGATTCTCTGTCCCTGTGGCTTCGTGGACTCTGCTGGAAGAAGTTAGCAGGCCAATGATGGCACATAACTGCCAGTGAGGCAGCAGAGGAGTTCAGATCATGGGTGCTGAATACCAGAGGCAGAACACATTGTCCTGTTCCCACCACAGGATGCTCAACAGTCTGCTCCAAAAGGCAATGGCTACCATATTGGCAGTGTCTAAAACCCATATTTTCTGGCTGACAGAAGAAGTAACACAAAATCCCCCTAAAGGCTTGCATTTGAAAGTGTGGTTCACATTTCAGTGGACCAGAGCCTGGCCTCTTTTCTTACAAAAGCATTTTAGCTAGAGCGGAAATTGTACTTAAGTTTGTCACTGAAAAAAAAAAGAAAAAGGAACCTGTCTTGTCTGAATTTCGAGTTTAGCCTTCCCAGCATTTATCTACGTGTACCTGTGTCTGCTTCTAGGAATCCAGAGGCCTGGACACATGAAATTCAAATGAATAAACAACAAGACTCTTGGTTTTGTTGTTGTTGTTATTATTATTATTATTGTTATTGTTATTATTATTATTATTATTATTTAAGGAAGTTTTTCAAGTTTATTTTTGTTTAGTTGCCAGCCTCATCGTCATCAGGTTATACTTAGTGTTTGATCTGCCTAAAGTATTTCTGTGTTCCAACCAGCTGACCTAGGTCAACTGTATAAGGCAACTTTGATATATTTCCTGTGTCTAGACAATTCATAAAATTTTCTTTATTAGCCACATCCTTCCTAAAACACTCATGTCTTCACAAGAGAAAAATCAAAGCAATATTTTTCAGGCACTGTAAATTTGAGATAAATCCTAGAGTAGAACTCATAACTGACCCCTACTAGAAAACATAACAAGGTTATGCTAATATTTGTAAATGCATGAAGTACAATATGCACTCAAAAATCTTGGCATTTCACTTGAGATGAAGGAACTGAACCATTTCTAACATTTATGTCATTCCTTTCTTAGAGGGGATCACTTCTGGGGGATCTGATAGGTTTAACTAACATTTCTGAGCATTTTCTCAGGATTAATAAATGATTTTCTGCAAATGAACACTAAAAACTTTGATTTCATTACTTAAGAGATGGTATTCCCTAGAAAGAAGACTATCACACAATAATTATCTTCCAATAAAACTTACATAGGGACAAAGCACTTGTATTTTTAACAGAAGGAGAGGGTCTGGACAATGACATTACCTCCCTGTATGCACCCATCTTTTTTTTTTTGACCACACAGCTTTCCCAGAAGTTCTTTCTCCAGGAGATGGAAACACATTTTTCTTTATCAGGGAAAACTCACATTGTCACACTTGTCTTTACACAGCCTTCAATAGCATTCAACACTCTACAAGATCAGGTGTCATTAGACAAAGTCTCCTTTGTGTGTAAAATCACCTCATCAGTTCAAAAGCTAACATTTTGCTAATCCAAAATAATTCTTAATAATTATTATTGTCCAACCATTTTTGTTTCAGTTTATCTATGAAGGTATTAGTGGCCCTTCATGAACTTTGTAACTTAAGAACTAGATGGATACCCAGCAAACACACTTACTTTCCTTTTGTTTCCATCTTCATCTATACACTCTCTGACAGGGTCTGAAAGAGAAAGAAACATCTTTTAGCCATCTCACTCCTTCATCCAGTCTTTTAAGTGGTGGTCACCAATACACAGATTGCTTATTTAAAAACTTGACAGGTTTTTTGTGTTACCTGGAGACTGCAGCCATTTGTCCAAAGTGTACAAGAGTAAGTCAAAGAATGCATAAATTTTGTTATTCCTAGCATTGCCTGACTTCTGGAATGATGTTGGTCCCAAAATACTATGAGAGCAATAGGTCAGCTGTGATCCTACAGCACTCCTTTTACTGACTAGAGCTCTGCCCAGATGATACTTAAAAGAAGGTCATGGCTTTAGCTCTTAGGTAAGGTCCAGCCTTACCTCTGAATCTCATGATGAATTGAGAATGTTTCTGGTAATTAGCAGGTAATTTATACACCCATGCACACAGACATTTACTAAATGCAGAAAGATCAATACAGTGAGTAACTCCAAGATGAGATTTATCAGCAACTAGCATAAGTATGAAAATAGCTGTAATAATACTCAATTCAGTTTCCTTACATTCGGGTGTTACTGTGATGGGCAGATTTTTATACAATCAATTAGATGGTCACAAGGCATCCATTGAATTGCAGTTTCTATGTTTATGTGCTCTCATAACATACCTAATGGTATATAGAAAGTAATTTCATGTAAGTACTATAGCGTGACAATCTGATAAGCACATGTCTAGGAAATTAAAACACTGACCAGAAAACTCCTTATATAATACTGAACTCTGCTAGCATATACACACTATATGCTCTGTCTTTTCCAGGACAAGTAATGTATTTTGAAAGCATTTAGGAAATCTTTTAAACCTTTTTAATAGTATTATTTTTGGTACACTTCCATACATAAAGCAAGACTCCCTCTGTACAAGAAATCTAACTGTATGAGTCTGGAGGGGAAAATTACACTTCACAGATTGTAAGAAACTTACATAAAACAAAACTGAAGAAGAAGAAGATACTTTCCCACTCCATAGCAAAGGCTTTACCATCAGCAAATGGGAGAGTTAAACTTTTTAAATTTAGCAATCTACTATACCTATCATTCAAGCTTTTGAGCATCCTCCTTGTGTTGTCAAAAAAGGTTTTATAAAAATACAAAGCTTTCACCTTTAGTACCGTCAGATCACAGCATAGATTGCAATGAGAAAACAGTCACTGGTTTAAAAATCTTGGTCCCCATCCTATATCTTGGATCAAGGTAATTTAGGACAAGAGAATCACATATTTTACAGTGTGAGGAGAGGAAATGTATCTTTAAAAGCTTATTTTAAAAGAAAAGAAAGAAAATGGCAGCTGTTTAAATCTAGAAAAGGGCAGCTGTTTGTTGCTCTGGAGAGGTTTTAAAATGCCAGAAGTGATCCCAATGGAGATTGATCGGATATCTCTAAGCAGTGCAGTGCGCACTCTGCAACTTCCTCATTCTTAGTGGTACTTGGCTCCACAAAAAAAGTCCACTTATTTGAATGCAGATGTAACTAAGCCCTAGTAATGCTGGTAAAAACCTGTACAATGACTAATACGATGAGACACTGGTTTGCGGAGAGGACGCATAGATGCTATTGTAATAGAAGAGAAAAACAACAACACAAAAATTAAGTATTTATATTTACACAGACCAAGGAGGCAAAAGAAGCAAAATACTTGCCAGAGTTGAAATAAGTTTCCTTACATAGGGGGGCATTGCTGTCTACAAATCAATGAATGTGTTTAAAATATTTTTTACTTTTTTCCCCAGTATCTCCGGAAAAATAATTATTTCTTATTCTTTTTTTTTTTCTTACATTTCCTCTGAATTATTTGTAGAAATACACATAACAATGCTTAGCTGTGTGGAGAAAAATACCTAATTCAAACTCTTTACTCACAACTAACTTGTAACGTGCCTGAAGCATGCCCCTATTCATTCACAACAGCTTGAACATTCCTGCTGTCCTTCAGTTAATGACCAGCCCTGATTGTTGATAAGATGATAGCTCAAAAGTTCAGGCCTAAACAGTTTTAACAATCTTGCTGGAAGGTAGTTGATTAGAACAGCAGTTGGCTACTTGCTGAAAGGTCTCAGATTTATTTTACACCTAAGTGATGGTGGTTGTCTAAGTTAGCATTTGTAATGATTGTCAGTGAAACATTAATAAAGGAGCGTTGGGCTACTTCTCAAATCAAGAAAAATCATTCTGGTTTTGGCATTTCAGTTTTTGGGGTTTGCTCCAGCTACGAGGGTGCAACTCTATTGGACTTACCCATGCACACTTTTTTGATAAATTCACTATTCAATGTCATCATAGTGGATAAGTCTTCAAAATTCTGAAGCTTCATTATTCTGTTAGCAGCTGATGGTCCAGTCAAAGTCCTTAGTTGCTCTTCATCATATCCATTCCCAACTCCAATTGGAAACAGGGATACCCCTATGAAAAGAGAAGGAAAGGTTTTAAATGGGCAATGCACTGGGGAAGGAATTCTTTTTTCTTGTATTTTGTTAATTTACTCCTTAAAAAAAAAAGGGAAAAGCTTTTTTTCCAACAGTTCATTTTTATGTATTACTTGCATCAGTCCCTCCACATAGGCTAAAGGCAATTAACAGCAGAAATGGTGATGCTCTAATCACAGTCTTAGCCAGGATGAGCTCTACTAGTCCCAAGATCATGCATGGTCGACAAAACACAGCTGCAGACTTAATTACAACATCTTCAAGTTTTTTCAAATGTAAAAAATTCCAGTATGTTGTTTTCAATCTTCAGTTACATGGCAATTGGATTATTTTCAAACCATTTAATTAAAAAATAATAGTTGATAGCTGTTATTTAGTCCATGTCTTACTCAATAGCTCCCAAAGCAGCTTACAAAGGAAGTCAATGTTCCTCAGTTGAACACCTGAGGAAGCTGAAGTACAGAGACTACAGCCAGAAAACTTGAAAAAAAACCTCATGAAGCACACATTGATAGCAAAAGCATATTCCTGTATAGGCCAGTGCACACTATGATCAAATCTTCTTTCTATTTATATTATTACAGTAAACCTTTCAATATTCACTGTACTACAATAGTATTGAATTTTAAATTTTAGATCACATTTCCTTGGAAAATGAAATGCCACTAATTTAAGAAACTATGGAAGCTCTTCATCTTAGATTGCAGATTGGGCATGAATTTACAAGTAATTAAAGATATCTTCATCAGGCACGTTTTGTTCAGGCCTATTTCTTACCAGAACATTATGCACAGTAAGTCCTGAACTTGCATGAACGCTAGTGCATTACTTAAAAAGAAACAACTTTGGCTTAAAAACAGTGAGAGCAAAATGAGATTTACTGTTCATTCTTGCAGAAAGTGCAGCAGCCTCTACGGTGTCTTCTGATCTCCCTGACACGATGACTATGGCAACCTTTGATGCGCTGGGTCTCCCTCCATGGGATTCTGACATTGCGTTCTGCACTACAAAATCAATGGCATTTCCTAAAAAGAAACGAAGAGGTAAGTGAGAGATACAATAGAAAACTCATAGGAGGCTATAAAACTAAATCTCATTTTGTATTAGTAGGTTATATAGTACTGGTAAATACTTACTCTTAAAGGTTTTTTCATATTTGCTTTACTGCTGCTACATGAAAGGTCTCGGCTATAAAGAACCAACCAGTACTATTAACATGTCCCAACACAGGAGGATCATCTTTATCTCCCCAGACTCCGAAGTAATGGAAATTTTACTACCTTTCTTTAGCTGTGAGGATAAAATTATGCTCCTCACTTTGGTAGTTACCTTTTTCAGAAGTATTACTATTGCATTACACAGAGGAAAGGATATACTGCAGAATATACTTATTCTCTCGTTACAGAACAATAGTGACATCCAGTGGCTGTCAGATCTACAACTTGACACTGTCCTGAACTGCACACACAAGTTGCTCAGCTCCCAGAGAAGATCTGCTCCTTCCCTAATTTGGTCAACTTCTTCTATGGGGGTGAAAAGCATATTTTGCCTCCCCACTACCAGCAACCTCTCTGAAATCTAGACTCGGATTAACTCCTAGTGTAACCGGGCGACCCACATCGAATTCTAGACTCGGATTAACTCTTAGTGTAACTGGATGACCCACATCGAAATCTAGACTCAGATTAACTCCTACTGTAACTGGATGACCCACATCGAAATCTAGACTCAGATTAACTCCTAGTGTAACTGGACAACCCACATCGAAATCTAGACTCAGATTAACTCCTAGTGTAACTGGACGACCCACATCGAAATCTAGACTCAGATTAACTCCTAGTGTAACTGGATGACCCACATCGAAATCTAGACTCAGATTAACTCCTAGTGTAACTGGACAACCCACATCGAAATCTAGACTCAGATTAACTCCTAGTGTAACTGGACAACCCACATCGAAATCTAGACTCAGATTAACTCCTAGTGCAACTGGACAACGCACATCGAAATCTAGACTCAGATTAACTCCTAGTGTAACTGGACGACCCACATCGAAATCTAGACTCAGATTAACTCCTAGTGTAACCGGGCGACCCACATCGAAATCTAGACTCAGATTAACTCCTAGTGTAACCGGGCGACCCACATCGAAATCTAGACTCAGATTAACTCCTAGTGTAACCGGGCGACCCACATCGAAATCTAGACTCAGATTAACTCCTAGTGTAACCGGGCGACCCACATCGAAATCTAGACTCGGATTAACTCCTAGTGTAACCGGACAACCCACATCGAAATCTAGACTCGGATTAACTCCTAGTGTAACCGGGCGACCCACATCGAAATCTAGACTCAGATTAACTCCTAGTGTAACTGGAGAACCCACATCGAAATCTAGACTCAGATTAACTCCTAGTGTAACTGGGCGACCCACATCGAAATCTAGACTCAGATTAACTCCTAGTGTAACTGGACAACCCACATCGAAATCTAGACTCGGATTAACTCCTAGTGTAACTGGACAACCCACATCGAAATCTAGACTCGGATTAGCTCCTAGTGTAACTGGACAACCCACATCGAAATCTAGACTCGGATTAGCTCCTAGTGTAACTGGAGGACCCACATCGAAATCTAGACTCAGATTAACTCCTAGTGTAACCGGGCGACCCACATCGAAATCTAGACTCGGATTAACTCCTAGTGTAACTGGACGACCCACATCGAAATCTAGACTCGGATTAACTCCTAGTGTAACCGGGCGACCCACATCGAAATCTAGACTCGGATTAACTCCTAGTGTAACCGGACGACCCACATCGAAATCTAGACTCGGATTAACTCCTAGTGTAACCGGACGACCCACATCGAAATCTAGACTCGGATTAACTCCTAGTGTAACCGGACGACCCACATCGAAATCTAGACTCGGATTAACTCCTAGTGTAACCGGGCGACCCACATCGAAATCTAGACTCAGATTAACTCCTAGTGTAACCGGGCGACCCACATCGAAATCTAGACTCAGATTAACTCCTAGTGTAACCGGGCGACCCACATCGAAATCTAGACTCAGATTAACTCCTAGTGTAACTGGGCGACCCACATCGAAATCTAGACTCAGATTAACTCCTAGTGTAACTGGACGACCCACATCGAAATCTAGACTCAGATTAACTCCTAGTGTAACTGGGCGACCCACATCGAAATCTAGACTCGGATTAACTCCTAGTGCAACTGGACAACGCACATCGAAATCTAGACTCAGATTAACTCCTAGTGTAACCGGACGACCCACATCGAAATCTAGACTCAGATTAACTCCTAGTGTAACCGGGCGACCCACATCGAAATCTAGACTCAGATTAACTCCTAGTGTAAGCGGGCGACCCACATCGAAATCTAGACTCAGATTAACTCCTAGTGTAACCGGGCGACCCACATCGAAATCTAGACTCAGATTAACTCCTAGTGTAACCGGGCGACCCACATCGAAATCTAGACTCAGATTAACTCCTAGTGTAACCGGGCGACCCACATCGAAATCTAGACTCGGATTAACTCCTAGTGTAACCGGACAACCCACATCGAAATCTAGACTCGGATTAACTCCTAGTGTAACCGGGCGACCCACATCGAAATCTAGACTCAGATTAACTCCTAGTGTAACCGGAGAACCCACATCGAAATCTAGACTCAGATTAACTCCTAGTGTAACCGGACGACCCACATCGAAATCTAGACTCGGATTAACTCCTAGTGTAACCGGGCGACCCACATCGAAATCTAGACTCGGATTAGCTCCTAGTGTAACCGGACGACCCACATCGAAATCTAGACTCAGATTAACTCCTAGTGTAACCGGGCGACCCACATCGAAATCTAGACTCGGATTAACTCCTAGTGTAACTGGACGACCCACATCGAAATCTAGACTCAGATTAACTCCTAGTGTAACCGGGCGACCCACATCGAAATCTAGACTCGGATTAACTCCTAGTGTAACCGGACGACCCACATCGAAATCTAGACTCAGATTAACTCCTAGTGTAACTGGGCGACCCACATTGAAATCTAGACTCAGATTAACTCCTAGTGTAACTGGACAACCCACATCGAAATCTAACCAAACCAAACCAAAAAAATCCCCCAAACCCCACAAAACACGCAAAGAAATTCTACCTTAGCTACCAAATCACAAACTGGCTTAAATGGATAGCTGCTGCCTTTTATTTAACACCTGTGAAACACTCAGGCAAATTTTTGTTCAAAATCATGATCTCAGCAAGAGAGCACTTTGCTAGTACTTATATTTACACTGGGAATCATGATATGCAGCTTTCTTAAAAGCTCCTTTGGGCTTGGAAGTTTTCAGGTCGGGAAGTAGAATTGATATCGTGACTGATGTGGCATTCAGGGCAAACTGTGAACAGTGAATGATGAGTACTTGAACGACTAGTTCCTCTGAGTGATCTGCAATAACTGTGGGGCAGAAATAAGCTTGCTTGATGGATTCACTGATCACTTTTAAATAACAAACACATTTGTAAAGCAGTGAAAGTCAGATCATAGATTATTCACCAGCATATCCCCAGAATACCTTAGCACACCTGAACAGTTTGCATTTCATGTCTTCTTTCATCATGTCATCCACCCCTTTTCACTGGCAGAAGCAAAGATCCTTTTCCCAACCCGCTGCAAGCATGGACAACCTCTAGGACGCTCAGTCAGCACATTGACTATTGATAACAGCAGCTGTATAACCTACAAGGCTTTAATTAGGATTTCAGGAAGAATTTAACCCTTTGAAGAGTCGAGCCTAGAATGGGGAACAGGAAAAAGCCCAGAAGTTTGCTTTGCCACAGTATGGGTTTGTAGGTGATATTCCCTTCTCAAAAAATGTTGCTTTCCCCATCCTTTCCTGTTGTCTCATCCACTTTACAGTTCCTGACTGACAGCCTCATATCCCCTTCCCACCTTATCCAGCCATATTTTTTCCCTCATAGCCCAGTATCACTATTTCCTCCCCTGAGCCTTAGCATCATCCTCATGTGTCGTCTCTCTACATAGATGCCCACAAATAAAGAGAAGAGCTGGGACCTGCTAGGAACTGGTGCCAGGCCCTGTCAGACCTACAGGAATAAGAGCCACATCAATTTCTCCTCCTATAACCTTTCATCTGTCATGCATCGTTACCTCCACTAGCAATCTGCTGTCTTGAAGACTCACATATTTTCCCAAGTGCTAGTTGTCAAAGAGAAAGACATATGTTTGTTTGAATCAAAATGCTTTTTGGAAATGTCAATTAATGATCAGAAGAAAAAAAGTACACATCAGAAATCAACAGAGAACTTTCAAAAGTATTTAAGAACAAAATGGGATATTCCTCTTTTGTTTCTTGCTATGCAATGACTAATTTTTATTTAGTTCTTCCAACTGTGTAGATTAATTTCATTTCTATAATTTGATTTTCATTTCCACTATAATTCTGAATTATATTTTACATATGAAATGAAAACATTTTAATGCTCAGTGAAAACTTCAAAATTTTGAAGGTTTTTCTACTTGTAACAAAATGTATTTCAAAACATTATTATTAGTTCAGGGATAGCAATGCAATCAATTTCACAAACTACTATTATTAACCAGAAAAATTAATTAACCCCAGGTATCAACTCAAATCCTTTACAGCTGTCTCAGAGTCATTGCTACAAATAGGTTTGTTGTCTGGTACTTACTCTATGTGTCTGTAAAGGTAGATGTTGTTAGGTACATAATGGCATGTTAGCTATAAATAACTAAGGGATAAAACAAAATATAGAAAATTAATATGAGTATATCCCTGAGATTGCTCCAGGATGGTCACTCTGCCAGAAAATTGACTCATTTCCCTTTTGTCCTACAAATAATTACTGAAAAAGTATTAGGGGTTTTAACTTTCAAATATTCTAGGTTAAACTTTTGCATAGTAAGAATCAGAAATGATTTTTCATTCATATGTGAAAAGCACTTGGAGTTTCTGTGTTCGTCTTTTTTTAATGACCTTTTGACTTCTGTGTGGTTTGTGTGGTCACCAGATGCTCCAGATGCATTCTTCTTTCTCCCATTAATTCTGAAAATTTTCAAAAACTTCCATACATATCTGTAAACTGGAAAATCCATTATTTTTATGGTCTCTAATAAAGAAATCGAGTTCCATTGTCATAGAACCAGGGACTATTTCAAAGTCCCAAAAAAACAATTACTCAATTTAATGCATGGAAAACTTTGGTTTAGTGTACTAAAATTTCTTTGGATTTGTCCTGTTATTTTGAAGCCAGCTCTAGACAAAAAAGCCAGGTGTCTGAAGACATGATCAAATGAACAATTTTGTCATGGTAGAGGGATTCAGAAAGTCACCATCCCAAGCTGGAAGCTGTCACTTCTCAGCTGTTTGTATCTACATGTCATCAGGGAGGGAAATACCAAACTCTTCAGAGCCCATAATAAAAAATATCAACTGCTAATAAACCAACTGATTTGAACATTTTGTTACTATTAGACTGCAGCGTATCGGCCATCTGCCATTTTCCTAATCAATAAAGGAAATCTAAAATATTGAAATAAATATTACCAAGCACAAGGCTATACTGAGAGTATAGAGAGTGCACAGTATCTCAAACATAATTAAACTAGCTTTAAAATGACTAAGTCTGAGCCACACAGCCTTTATGAGACTAACTTGTGTCTTATATACCCCTTCAGCACTTGACATATGGGCCACTGCTGCTGCTGGCTCCACTCCAGCTTGCTCTGACATCTCTACACAGGTTGCAAAGGCATTTCTGGCTGTGTTAGTGCCCTGGCAAGCTTCTGGCAGAAGGAAGAGTCCACTTCTGCAGATACACCAGCTGGGCATGCCCTCCCAGTCCCCTGCACTCAGCACTGCTGCCCACTTGGCCATTGCTGCCTTGGGCAAATCACCACATCTCAAAAAAAAAAAAAACCTTTCTAAAAAACAAGTGTGTTGTTTTTAGCCATTTGGGCCTTTCCTCTCAGCTCGCTGAAGGTCCAGTGCACATCCCTTCCCAAGGAAGGAAGGCCGTGCAAGTGTGCAGCACTGAGGTGTCAGGGGGCTGGCGACAGGTTCCTCTGCAGTTGCTCACTCTTAAAAAATACTCCAAATCTTGCTCCTCAAAACAACAAAACAATTTTAAAGAAAATCTGACAGTGGCCAAAACATCATTTGCTAGCACTGACAAGTGGTACCGTATAAGCCCCCCAAACTGAATGGGAGGTTCTTTATGGCCTTTAAGGGTTACACATTTTTAAAGATTTGCTCTGTGTGTGCATGTGACCCTAAGACATGCAATATGTTCCCACATACTGAATGTGGGAGTAAATTATTTCTGTCTCATGTATAATTGTTACAAATGGTTTCTATTTCTCGTATACTCAATGTGCTATCAGAAAAAGGTGACAAATGGGCTTTGGAAGCAGAATGCCTTCGATATTCACATGGTTTTTAGGCATTAGACATACAAGCACAAGAAATCAAGATGGAAGTTTCAAAGCCAAAAGTCTTCATCACATGGAGAATAACCAAGCTGACACACAATAAAAATCTGTTCCTAAGGCAGTGGACATCATAGGTAATGGAAGTCTGATCACCTGTCCCCAGCCTCCTGTACCTTCTTCCCCTACAGCCTCCTAACCCATTACAGTTATGCTGGTCCTGACAGGCATTACAGCCATAATTAACTTTACACATGCACACACACCACCCCCCTACCTAAATTTGACCATCTAAATACTTATCTAGGCAACTGAACAAAAAGGCCTGGCTTTCAAGAGCATTGAGCCCCCAAGTAGCCTTTCAGCTCAGCCAGTAGGTCACGATTTTTAGTCATTGGGCACGTCGAGAAGAAAAATATAAATAAATAGAAAGGAAAAAAAAATCATTGGTTTATACAGGTTATTTTAGGAAGGGCAGGTCGGTCATTCCAAAGACTGCCAACACAGCACAGCTCCTTCTCCCCGTCTTCCAGTGTTGATGATATACTCTTGACTACATTATAGAGTATATATACTATATACTAAACATATATAAATACACAAACTGTAGAGTACTCTATAGACTACAAAACAAAAGTCATATTTGGAACAATCACTAAAGCAAAACCAACAGAAGATATCCTACAAAGATGGAGGAAAAAAATGGAGAAGGGATGGCATCACTGCCACACCCTTCACCTCGCAGCTAAGACTATGAATATTTGATGCTGAACTTCTTACAAACGCTTTGTAAGAACATTTTTCTGCTTGTCTTACATAAGACTATTCATTAAAGATTAATTAGCTGATTTTTTTTTCATGGCATCTGATGCACATTCAAGTCAGACTTGTATTCAGAAGTAATAATTCAGAATGGTTCACGTAGAGGTTCCTGCAAGGACTGAAAGTTGATTAAATGGACATAAGTTTTAAGGACAAAAAGCAATCTGTTGAGTAGGGTTGGAGGCATTTACTGGGAGTCTATAGGGAATTACACTAGATTCTGCTTTATTGGGTAATTTCATTAATGATTTGGATAAAAGAAGAAAAATGCGTAAAAGGCATGCCGATCTGAAACACAGATAGCAAATTGGGAACAATTGGGATATCATGGAATGAATTGAAAGAGCAAAAGGTGCCCTAGAAACATTCAAAATGCATCCAAGAAACTAAAAAAGAGATTCATCCCAGAATGAGCCAACCTGTTGGAAAATAAACTAGCACACAGATATTTAATGGTTTGGTGGGTGTCTCGGGGAAAGCAGAAACTACTTAAAGCAGTCTTTGCAACTATTTTTTTTAAATTTTGTCTGAAATGAGGGATAAAATGTAAAGTCCCAGTGAGGGTCTGTGGAGTTGTGACAGAGGGGTTATTCCAGTTAGATGAAGGTTCCTGCTGGGAAATTGTGAATCAGTGACTTAAGTGGCCTCAGTGGTTTTGCTAACATTTCTGCCACATCTTGACCAAAGAAAGAAAAACATAACAAGAGGTCTTAATCTCCAACAAGTACTGAAAACTGCCTAGGAAGAAAGGTGGAAAAGAAGCTGTTCCTCAGCACTTGAAGAGGCATAGAAAAAGCCAATATTATCCAGATTGCATCTATTTAACCAAAGACTTGTCTAATCAAGAACAACCTTCCATGACGATAATAATGAATCGTGTCCTTACACCATAACTTATGGTCTTGACATTGAATTTTTTTTTTAACTGAAAATAGCAGATTATTTTAATTTTGAAGAAAACTAGCTATTGAAAATTGATTCCACAGATTGATGCTCTAAATAGTTAATTCTTAGCACACTGATAACCTGCTACTAAAATGCACCAATTAACAGAATGGCTAAACTCTTCATAAGCACAGATTTATCAGTCCAAAAGCCCATCACCACTGAAGGGAGTCGGTTACTGGGTCCCAAATCATCTTCTTTGTTTTCCTGGCTCTGCAGGTCACAAATTTTACATTTATTTTACCACCAAGGCTTTCTGATGATCCCAGGTTCCATCAGGACCAGATGCAACTTGCAAATCTTATAAGAAATTAACTAAAAATACAAGCAAGCAAACAAAAAAAGCTGCCAGGACAGTGAATTAAAATAGTTCAGGGAAGAGACTAGCAAAACTGGTTTAAGAAAGTTACTGAGACTGTTAATTCAGAAACAGTAGTGAGGTGAGCAACTGAAGAAGACCTCTGTCTTTCAATGGATGGGAGCCTTTAGATCAGGGCAGCTGCTGGCAAAACCATGGCCTCAGGTGGGTGATGAGGGGCCAGATTTAGAAAATTCTGCATAGACCACATCATTCAGGGCAGAGAACTGAACCAAGAAAAGTGCTATGGTGAACCTTTTCTTCCTAAACCACAGGGGAATTTTATACCATTTTTACCATCTTAATCACAACAGCCAATGCATAGTTCTGCTATCGTAATATCTAAATAGCTACAGAAATTTTGAGTGAAAATAGTTAAGGGTTTTTTCCTGTGTGGAGGAAGTGGGAAGAAAAACCCAGATATCCTTCCCTACAATGCTTTTAATACAGATGAGCCACATAGTTCATACTTCCTCCAGATTGTGAGTCTGAGGCAGGCACTGGGCATGGAAAACATCAGCCTGAATGAGCTACCATTATTAAAATATAAGCAAACAAAAATCAAGGTTTTACAAAGTGTTAAGTGGTATTTACTGTGGGGACTGCTTAATGTGCTCCCTATGACACTCCTAAATAGGTACAAGCGCTGAACAGAGACATGTTTATGCAATTCTCAGTTCTCTTGCATAGATCACTCATGAAAGCTCACACAGTCAGCTCTTGCTTACAGTTAGCTTTGGGTTTTTAAAGTTATTTCTTATGTGAAGTTGTACACGACTTCATGATGTCTGAATATCCCCAGAGCTGCTTCTCAATAGATCACTTGAGCCAAAATTTCCCTAATATTATCTTATTGCATAAGCATGGGAAAGCTTTATGGTACAGGCTGCTCTTTTTTGCACTACCTATGCCCTCAAATACTCTGTATGTTTTCATTATTTTTTACTAAAAAATATGTACCTCTCTCCTGGAGTTTCCTTGTGGTTAAACAAAACAGAAGAGTGAACACTTCCTCCAGTAAGACTTTAGCTGTGATAGCAAGAGAGCCTACAGTTGCTGTCTGCACATAGTGGGTTTTTTTGACCAAAATAAGGTGATTGGGATCAGCAAAGATTGAATAAGGATTACACAGGATTGAATTTTTACCATAGGAAAGCTAGCACAATGAGAAGGAACAGCACAGGTCTGATGGTAACGATATTTTTGATGGGTAAATCATGATTAAGACTTCCATAAGATAGAAAATATTTCCAAAGATACCTCGAGAACTGCAACATAGAGACTGAGCCAGCTACACTTTTTAAGCAGCCTCTGCATTTCCAGAGACCTTGAGCACAGACAGAGTGACACGCATTTCCCATGGATGCTGAGTCTCCTACAGAGTCAGCCGAATTCACAAGGTGCAGGATGGGACCACAGTGACTAATTTTCATTACTTCATTTGGGAGGAACTACTTCTACTTTATTCCATTTTGGTTCATTATATCACATCCCTCATCCTGGTCTCTGAGCATTTTCCAATGAGACATAAACAAATCACTAACGAATATGTCATGTGGCTGCCTCTCCCCTTTCATTTCCCAAAGGCCGTGTTTTCTCTGTTCATCCTGCAGTTCGATGTGGCTTTACTATACACATTACATGGAAGGCTTCATGAAACTTATCTATTCATGTGTAACAATTTATCCCACAACGAGCCTATAGAAGTCTCATCAGCCATCTGGTATTTTTATTTCTCCAGGCTGAGAAAGTAATCATGGCTAATCCTCCTGCGAACTATGGAAGTCAGGTTTTATTTCTCACTTTTCTGTACCAATAACTCTTTACAGTCTGAAGTAGGCCAAAGACCCTAAAAAACTGCGTACTCCTCAACTCTTATAGGACCCTAATGGTAGGTGGCTGCCAGAGCAAACGTGGTTCCAGTCCAGAAAAGCAAAATTCTCAGGGTATCTGGTGAAAGATCAGATATGTTGTAGGAGAATCACTTTTTGCTGAACCCTACGACTGATAGATGTATGTATACTGAATTTCCACAGACCCAGCGGGAAATCTGTGTTATGTTTGAGCACAAGAAAATAGAAGTGGACATGTTTTGCAGGATGCAGTTGTGTGGAATGGAAGATGATGTTTCACAAGTAACTCTTCAATTAAGGTGCCACTTTAGATGATCTTTGCTCTCTGGCACCATCCCCAGCCTTGCGCCAGCCCAAGTCCTTGTGGGACCAGCACAGCAACTTGGATGAGGGATCTGAATCAGCCAGAGTGTAACTACTGTTTTGCTAATCTATTTTTCAAACAGATCAGTTACACTAGATCAGCACAGAGTAACAAACATCTGGTGAGGGCAGCTATTGGAGTCGGCTTAAGCAGCTCTGCTGCTAAATGTCTAATCAAGTGATTGATGCTGAAAGGTTAATGACCAAAATCTTTATTTAATTATATTTTGCTTGCTTGAAGATAATGAATGCAAATCCTGATAATCACTTCAAGGCTAAAAAGAAACCGGTCATCTTCTTTCCAAAATACCTTAAGATATACCCTAATTTTAGTAATATACAGATACATTTTAATATAGAACATTGAACCTTTACCAAGAATTGTAGATACAGTACAGTATAAGTTAACCAAAAAATCTGAGAGTCCTACTGCAGGACACTAACACAATAGCACTGACATAAAATATTGATTGGGGCCAGGCTATATTTAGAATTTCTGGGTTTTTTTCCTCTTGTTTAAACATCAACATCCATATAATTACTCACCTAGTCTGGTAGGTCCTTGCTCCCTTTGTTGAATTGAGTGCAACATCTCTACAAGCTTCTCAGTCTCTTGAGGCATGTTCCATGAAATTTCTAAATTATTTTCCCTGGCATACTGGAGAACTGACACATGAATTGAAGTATTGCCTGAAACAGAAAGAACAAAATAAACATTTTAAGCGGTGCATATGAATGAATAACTTAGAATAAATCTAAAGTATACATTATGGCTGTCTGCTACTTTAAGCATAACTAGACACCTATTTTCTATGAGATCTTGAAAGCTGCTTTTTCAATCAGAAGATCAAAACTGATTTATACCCAAGGGAAAAAATATGCAAGTGTTGCTGGAAACAGTTGCTTTTCTGTCAGGAATCAGCAAGCATATCAATTTGACCACGACTGGAGAATTTCACTTTGTTGATCTCAAAAGTTTATCCATTGTCTAAACATCACCTTCTTTTATGTGCACATTGTTTTGCAAAAGCCATAGCTTGATGCCCCACCTGTCTGATTGGCCACACCTGCCTGGGTGACTACATTTTATGCAAATTTCCCTCTGTCATGCATTATTGTAGTGGTATGTATCAGGCCTCAGCATGGGACACCTGGTACGATGCCAAATGTCAAGTGCATGTATGTCAAGTACACCTGGGGAGCATGACATGCAAAGGGGAAGGAAGAGATATTCCAAGGTCTGCTACTATCTGACATCCTGTTTCTGTTTATACATTACATAAGATGTATGAATAAAACTCAAAATCCAGGTGATAGCAATGATTTCATAGCTACATTATCATTGTCCTGTTGATAATGACATAACATATGTTGTTACAGGCTTCAAAGTTAATGAAAAAAACGAGGTTAAAATAAACTGTTTCTTGGTTTATTATTTAGTTTCTGTTTATTTCACTTGGCTTACTTTATATCATGCACGTAGACAATTTTCAGAAACAGGTTGTCTTATATGGATGATCTCTAAAACAATCTAAGTTATTCTAGGCATACTTCTCCCTATGAGCTCTCTAATTGTTACAATTGCTGGTGATCACATCTTTTGGAAGCACAGGTATAATACAAACACATCAACACGCAGTAAGAGACACCAGCAGCAACAGTAGTTGCTCCATGGAAATCCTTTAATGATGAATTGAAAAAGTACAATTCTGGTAAAAAAAATCCATCAGGAAAAAATCTAGTAAATGCTACTGGGAAAACAGAGGATCCTGTGCAGTCCCTGCCATGATGATGCATTTAGTGCATGGGCACACTAAGACCTGATGGTGCCTCGTGGTCTCTTCATCCATGTGCAGGACATATGGCATTGTGCCAGGGTGGTTGCACTTGTGCTGAACGACCTAACTAGAGTACTGTCTCCCATCAGTACATACTCTTCAAGCCCAGTGATTCTAGTACTCCCAAAAAACATCTGTCATCCAACATTGGTCAGGAAATAAAGTTTAAAAATTCAGTTCTGGCACCATAGGTTAGCAAAGAAAAAGGGCTGGTCAGAACCAGAAGTGCCCATTCCAAAAACCAAAACCTTGCAGTTGGACCAAACACGAATCAAAACCCCTCTGAACCATCCATTCTTACTAGAACCAAAACAGAATTTGAAATCTTACTTTCAAGTGTGTTGAACCTAATCCAGAACTCAACCAAAACCAAACATGTATTTTTGCTGCTCTGCCACAGAATAACAGCTCAGTTAAATCTCCATCCTGTGTCAGGGATTTCTTTCCACAGTTCTTAAGTCCAGTATAGCATCAAGTGAAGCACTCATCAGAGCTGCTGTCCAAACTATTCCTTGTCACATAATTCCCTGAACTGGATGTAAAATCTATATTCACCTGCACCAGAACACCTTGGTTTGGGAAGAAACTGAACTGCATCTGAACTTTAAAGACTCACTATCCCAATTTCCCCAATGAATTAAATTTTTGAGGAATTAGAATGAGTCATTTAAAAAGAAAAATCAAAAAGAAAAAGCTTTACTGAGAAGCTGTTTTATCCTGTATAAACAAAGCAATATAAAACATCCTTATGTGTTTGAGTTAAAAGACAGTTACGTACTGATTTCAGCACTTTCAATAAATGTGCGTACAAAGTTTTTCATTTCTTCAAACTCTGATGCTCCAATATTGGAACTTCCATCCAGAAGAAACATGACATCCATTGGTTTGTTGCACAACTCTGAGGAGGTGAAAATATAAAATAAGAAAAAAGGCTATTTATACATGATAACCAGAGTAGCATCTACTAATCTATTGGTAGGAGCAGAAAGGACAGACACATCTGCATTTTGGGAAAACAAAGCACGACAATGACCCATTCAAACAATAAGTAATGCCCCTTTAATGAAAACCTTGAGACATATTCAGTGAGAAACATGGGTATTTCAGTTTCTGATTTTCTACTAATGCTCTTCTGTTCTCAGGGAACTAAACCAAAAACAACAGCAAACAAAAAAAAAAATCAAAGCAAAATAACAACCAAATAAAAAATGCACAAAATAACTCCCCCCCAAAAACATCCCCACAAAACCAATGAATTTTCCTCAATAAGAGGAAGGACAATTTTAACTACTTGAGGCAGACAGATGAGAATAACACTTTTTATTCTGTCACCCTCCAAACTATCTGAAAGCTACTGTACTTTATTGACAAAGGAAGACAAGGACTTCTGATCCTACAAAAGAGTAGTTGCAGGACTGCCTTCAGCGCTGCTAAACTGGGGCAGCATCCTCAGCCTCCACTGAATATAAATGGTCCTCCTTTGGCATTTGGACAACAAGATACCAAATGAGACAACCTGACCCTTCAAATTTCAGTGATGTGAGGGGAAAATGGAGGAGACAGGACAGAGGAAAGAGGAAGTTACACAAGAAGTACATCCAACTTTACCTGGAATTTCTGTCCAAAGTTTATGAGAGCAGCATGACTGTAGCACTAATTCAGGTGCTTCTTCAATAAGTGTGTTATAACTATGCAAGATAATTGGATTATTAGGCTGACTGATCTTTCTGAGCTCTTGGATATTTGCATTGGGGGTTATGCCTATGGGAATAACATTTATGCTCCTGGGAGGTCGTGTGATAACATCAGTGGAAGGACTGGATGACACCATATATACCAAGTGAGGAACATCTTGTCTGCCCCCATTTACTGGTGTAAATGTGTGTTTGGAAATGTAATCAAGGGCATTCCCAGTGTTGGTAGCCTTCCCTCCTTGGTAGGGTATGCTTCTCACCTTCTCAATAATACTTTCCTTTGACTGTGTTTCCCTAAAGGAATACTCTAGAGTGACAGTCTCAGAATACTGCATGACTGTAACATGAATATCTTCCTGTCCCACATTCATTTCTGTGATCACTCTTTCTAGGAACTTCTTGACGATATTGAAATTTTCCTCCCCTACATTGTCAGATCCTTCCACAACAAAAGCGATGTCCAGCCTTTTATTAGTGGGCTTTTCTGAAAAGGGTGGTGGTGTTGTGAGTCCCCAGGGGGAAAATAAGACACCAGACATTGTTGGAGCAAATGTAGCTTGTAACAGAGGACTTTCTGCAGGTCCAAGGTCACATAGGCGATCAATGAGAAGATCCCTGTTATCCATTAGCTCTAACACATTGTTCATTAGGAAGGCTCTGTTATCTGGTGACTGCTTTTCAATGAACTTGATTTGCTCCACATTAACATATGGTCCAATCCCCACAGGTATTACTGCAATTTTTTTATTCTTCAAAGCTGTGAGAATGCTGCGGAGTTTCCCTGGAGACTTGCTTGCTATAAATAGCACTGCAATTCTGGCAGCATTAGTTCTTTCTGCTTTTCCAAACACATGAAACACAGTGTATTTAAGGACTTCAGCAGCAGATGCTACTTCATCACCTGTGTATTTTATGCTTTGGACAATTTTTCTCATCTGGGACTGTGTTTTGATATCTTTCAGGCCAAGATAGATTGTGGGGCCAGCCCTATACACCAGAATTGACACTCGGATTTTCTTTTGGGAGATGTGGAGTTTCTTCATCGTGCCAGTTATGAAGGTTTTCAGCAGTTCGAAGTCATCCTCTGACAGTTTATTGGAGCCATCCACTAGGAAGGCCAAGTCCATCATCTTGCTGCATGAGTATTCACTGGCTGGTAGTTCAATATCTTCCTCTGGAGCAGGTGTTGTTGGTGTTAGTGTGTCCTCCACAGGCTCACAGACTACACAGGTTAAGTTCTTCCCTTCACACAGACTACAAAAATCACCAAATTTAATAGTAAAATATCAATGCTTATAATAACACATCACCCTCATCTAATAAAAGAACGTACATATAGAAACAGTTAAATATCTCAAAAACACAACAAAACCAAAACATGATGTATTTTTTTCCCCCATCCCATTTCCCCACAACTCCCTACAAGGTATTGTACAGCTAAATCCTATATTTCATGCACATTTGTTTAGATTCAGGAAATTTATAACAAACTATAATGTTTTTGTCAAAGGAAACTCCTTGTAACAGCCTTTGGTAGAATGTGTAAGATCTGTGTCTGGAAACTGTCTAGAAACCCAGTGAGCCTGAGCAATATAGCTACCTACAATCCAAAGGTGGACTCAACTGGCAGATCTGGTTTGCTTCACAAGGCATTAAAGCATGAGACAAACTGAAGGCAGCTAACACAAAGTAGAAATGATGCTTTTAGCGTTGATGTGACTTAGCAGACTCTGTGAGGAAGCTAGGTTTGCTCAGGTTTTAACCTTAGAAAAAATAACAAACAGCCTTTTTTCTACCTTCAAAGCCCATTACTTTCCTTTTCTTGACTTAATTTGTTTGGAATATAGCCCTGGCACACGTTTGTCCTCCAGTTTTTATGTCTCCTGTGTTATCTTCCTCTCAATTACAGTGTTCTGTTTCAGTGCTTTTTCTCGTATGGAATTATGCACTCTATTTATAGCTGTTACCTCTTTTTAGTCCACTTTGTCTTCCTTCAACATTTCCACTTACCTCCATTAGTACACTTTTCTCTTCCCCTTTCCATCTCAGCTCCCATTTTTCTTTTTCCCCCATCTCTGACTTTTCTGCTATTCATCCTTCTGTATCACCATGAGATTTTCCACCTCTGTCAACCTCCACCTTTTGGGAACTTCTTTATAATTAATCTCTTTCCATCTTTAGCAAGGTTTTAACACTTCTAGCCTTCTAATTCCTGGTTGTATGATTCTCTTCACTTATCAGTGAAAAGAGCATGACTGTACTCATGCACTGAGTTGTATAGACTGAGCCAATGTATTTTCCTTGTCTTACTGGACAGTCTAAGAAATTAAAATGAAAAAGGTTATGAAAGAGTAAGTATCCAAAAATGCTTGTTTTCACTGGCAGAGTAAACACTGGATGTATAAAATAAACAAATCAATACTGGAAGAAAAGTGTCATTTTCCAGGAAAAGACTTCATTTCACACACGGCATCTTCATTTAAGATCTCACAGGTCTACGTTCTTCTCAAGCTGTTTTTAGTGTCTTCCTAATTGAAGAATGCACAGCTACATTTGGCATTAATGTATAGCAATAGAAGATTTATTATTTTAATCCTAATATGAATGAACCTCTTCTAGTTTCCAATTTCCTTTGGATATTTGCTATAAAATTCATTTTTGTACAATATTTTCTATTGTTTGTACAGATGGTGTAGGCATCTAAATTAGGTGACAGCTATGCAAAAGGATGTTTCCCTGGTGAGGTAAGTTTCCCTAATGTTCTGGAATCTTTTGTGAGCGGCGGCCAGTGTATCAACATTTAAGATAAATTATTATTAAGGATTACAGTAAATTAGGGAACAGAGACTCATATATGAAGACTCTTTCTTGACCTTTTGATGGAATTCAAGGGGTTTTGCATATACTGTTCAATCAAAAAAATATTTAATTGATCAGTCTGAAAGCCTCATGCCCTGGGTCCATAGCACAGAGGTATGCTAGCCCTGGCAAGAGACCAGGAATTCAAAACTCATACCCATTCAGAGTTTCTGTGAGGTTCAGATTATTTGGAGCTAAAGTGTTGGTCTGGGCTAATAGCTGCTGCAGTTTAACAACTCAGTTTCTATTCAAAACGGATAAATTACAAGATGGAAAACTGTCCTGTATTCACAGACATTACGAGTGACTAGTGAAAGTATCCATATCAAGGGTGTAGACATCCAGAGAAAGCCATTTTTTCAGACACTACAGGCCTTGGTGTAATATGCCACAGGGCAATATAGGGAACGAAAATCAGCCTCTGCTACGTTGCAACTGAAGGTCCTAATCCTGCATTGTGCACCGTGCCGTTAATTTCATCACATTTGGAAATGCATGCACAAAGGATCAGGTCACAGAATATCATCTTAAAATCTTGGAGAAATAGGTTTTTCAATAATAGTTCACAGTTCCAACTGCTAATAATCTCAGTTCTAGACTGAGTGTACATTCAGATCTTGTACTGGCAGAAGGAAAGAGTCTGATAGCTTTATTGAAGTTGAATCACACCTTACACAAAAAAAAGAAGCGGAATATCTAAAGCAAGTGGGGACACCTACACGTGGGAAATGGCCTTTTTTGAAAGGAATTTATGAATTTCACTTGCTTAAATTCAACTGACAACCTATAATCCCAACCATCACTGGAAAACTTCAAATTTAGACTGCATGCAAAGGGATATTGACTTAAAAGACGGTTTCCAAGCTTGATCTTCAGTGGTATATTTAAGGTTACATTCAAAAACTTATTCACGTGGATGTGCTGCTTCTCTCTCTCTTCATCCTAATAAAAGGTCATGCTATTTCACTGCATAAACCCATCTTACCAAGTTTGACAGTGCTGTGGATCATCTCCATTCAAAACTAATCTCTTTCCATGTGGGATCTTGACATCTTCAACTGCACACACAGAACAGTCTTCTGGACTGACGCAATCCAGGGACAGTTCATCAAGTATTTTCCCTGTTTCAAAATAGCACGGTATTATGAGGATGCCAATTTTCATGAATTGTTAAACTAATCATTGAAATTACCCTGCTACAAAAAAACCATGATAATTCTTCTGAGTTGGGCTCAAAAGTTCGTAATACTCTGCTTGTATTATGGCCACTGGCAGTTTGACAAGAGAAGTATTTCCTTCCTTCATTACAACTTTTATCCAGGTATTGGAAGCACTTAACCCAATATATAACCTGCAACAGTCAGTACCATAGCAAAGGTGAATATATCTTTTAAAAAAAAAATTGAAGATGACAGGAAAAATGGTATTTTCCTTTTTACATGTATATTATTTATTTCTCCCAGTACCCTTCACCTCACTCTGATTAGAGATACTAGGGTCTAGTCTAGCTATTTTGGGTATTTATATGGCTACTTTCTTTGCCTTCATGCTTTCTCACTCTGCCCTTAGGAGCTACTCATTCATATGAGTTTTCACTCTCCTTGCTCATGTTTTACTCTTTCCCCTTCTGCCTAGCATTCCTGTCCCTGCCCCTTTTTTCCCATGTGTTTTCCTTTCACCTTTTTACAAGATAGATGTTGGGAACAGTTGAGCTGAAAGCAGGCTCATGGGAGAATCCCTGCTGAGCACTCTCAGGAGCACCAGAGCCCTGGAGGGAGTAACCAGGTCAAAACAATGGGTTTCCCTGACTGCAGTTGCTGCTCTGAAGGAGTGCATTTTGTGAGTGTCCAGCACAAATCCACACCCTTCTTAAATCACATAGTCAACACCCTCTGTTACTACACAGCCATCCTCCAATCCTCCTTTCTTATAACCCCATTCCCATCCTTCCTCATTCTTGCTGGCAGTGTTTTGTTCTCTTTGAGACATCACTGCGTGTCCTCCACACACTGTGCTCTCTCTGCAAACCCCAACCAGGATGTCTAAAAACCCTCCACCTCATGCAGGAAGAAATTGTGATGAAAACACATCAATAAGCCTGATTAAGTTGAGGAATTAACTACTACATCTGAGTCTTTTGCAATATCCAGCCTTACCAAACTGCAAATATTTCTGGACTATGAGACCTCTTTTCATGCAACAGGAACACCTAGGGGAGGCCCTACATCAAAACGTACAAGCTCCAGGAGCAAAGTAAAAAACAAGTAAGTGATTTCTTAAAGCAAAAGATGGGATTACCTGCAGGACAGTGTATATGGCATCCTTCCACACACTGCAGAGGGCACTCCAAAGGCTGTGGGTGCTGGCACGTTACAGGACAAGCCGGTCCACAGGTATTATACCGCCATTCACATTGATAATCTAATTCTTTTTTATTCATGTCCTCACAGCTTTGTGCTATACAGTGGAAGAATCAGAGGTAAAAAAAACAAACCAGAGTGTGTTCACCATGTTTCTCAGAACTATGACACCAACCTTGTATGACGTGGACCACATACACATAGAAAAAAAGAAAGAGTTCCATCTTTAAATATATACACTTTTTTACAACATTATTTTTTTCGTATATCCAGGGCAGACCAGTTCTTCATACTTGCATCTTTTTTTTTCTCATAATGAAAACTTGCTGTAGACCAGAGATATTTTGTTTTGATAAGAACAATTGCAAAAATGAAACTTAAAGCTTTAAACATATAAATATATTATAGAAGTATTTTTTTCCTCTAGATTTGTTTGAACCACAGACTCCTATATCCCCTAATTGAGTCAATGCTTTTTCCAGGTATGGCTCTGAATGTAAATAGAAAAGGATGTGGAAATTTCACTGTGAGCTGCTAGCCCAATCCTATTAAAGTGGGAGCAGGGCTGGATGAGAACAGGCTGTCTGAGCCAACAGCTTATTGATTAAAAATCTTGAACTTTTTCACCCAATCCTTTCTCATCTACCCTGTACTTACGGCACAGAGTTGGTGATCTCCAGTGAACAGCAACACCTTTTTGAGCACAGACATGTGCATAGGCTGCTATAGCATCGCAGAAGCAAGCACAATCCCCAATAGATTCACAAGCACAGGTGTCATACATGCAAATATCTATGTAGGGCTCAGGATTCACCTACAAAAGAGAAATGAAGTGTAGCATACACTCACCGATGGCCCTCCTCTTCTAGGTACATTTAACCTGCAAATAGTTTCCCTGCTCCATTCTCCAAGAATTGAGGTGTCACATGAATCAGTGCAGATCTTTCACTGACGTCAGCAAAGACTCAGATCGTGCCACATTCATGAAGTTGTTACAGACACTGATGTTTATTTTTCCTTAATGTTCCCTATACGCAGTAACTTTACAAATTTTGGGGCCCTTTTGTACCGTAGTTTGGGTGGAATGCAGTCTGAGTGGCAGCTCAGCTTGCCTGCTCCCAAATCTCAACCCTTGTACTTGTCCCCTCATGCCAGTCTCTGGCCTTTAGTGTAAACTTTTCCTCAAGCAGAAGTTATTCTGTAGCTTTCTACTAGGTACCATCCTGCTTTTCCTACGAAGCATCAGCTACAGGACAGGGATGATGCTGCCTCCAGGTCCTGTGTCCTGTCATACTTTTCCCCTCAGCTATAATCAGTGTCAGCACAGATCATGCAGAATTGAAGAATGTGAAACACATGACACAATACTCACAAGTTTTTTGCATTCATCAAAGAGATCCCCAGACAAAATGCTGCATGAGGTTTCTACCATCACCTGCTTCACTACGTTTCCATTACACAGTGGAGACATCAAGGTCTGTTCCCGGTTGGGCTTAATATTGTAAAAGACAAACACACATTGCATTAGCTTTGCCTTCAGGACCTCAAGACTCTTCAAACTGAAGTACGAGACTAACTAGCACTAGATGTTTTTCAGTATGAAACAATGTTTTTCTTTGAGTAAAGTTACAACCTGTTGCATGACAGGCACAGATCCTGCCATGGCAGAACGCAGAGCAGGTCACCTCCTATATTTTGTCCAGATCTTATCTGTACCCTGTAGTTTTAACCTAGACATTTTGATGACATGAAGTCCCATTTTACCAAACATCCACCCTGAAAAATGATCATTCACAGATCAATAGAAGACTCGTGAGCCTCACAAATATGATTAGTCTTCAGCAGACTATATTTGGAAAAAAGGAAATATACTTCGTGTGTAACGTAACTTGTACCCTATGGCATCACCTAATCTCTGGCATCAGGACATAGATAATGCTTTCAGATAGCAGGTAACCTCCTCAAAATTCAGAACAGATGACAATAATGTCTTACATCCCCTCCTGTATCTTTTTCTGTTCAACGCTCTCCAATCCCAAAATAACAACTGAATGCTCTCTAAAAACTATTAAGAAGCACGTAGAAAGAAATTAACCTGTGCATTGAGTTGTTCATAAACGGACAGGCTAAGATTTGGGATATAAAGCTTTGAACAGGGAAATACGAAATATTTATTTGAACTCTGTCTGAAAATTACAGCTCGTTATTTTTAGATTAAGCTCTAAAATGAGATTTCCAGTTATACCTGGATTTCAAGAATTTGGGCTGGCAAATTCTCTGAATGGTCTTCAGCACGCAGATTGACTGTTTTAACATTCCCCTGAAGCCAGGCAGCAAAGAGGCCTTAAATACGTTAATTGATTCTTTATCAGATTTCAAGAAATAATATTATTTGGAAAAAATATGGAGGAAGGAGTTAATTTCTATTTATTTTTATCCTTTTAAATCTCTTCGCATGCTCGATTGATAATGTGACCTGTATTAACCAGTTTTCACAGTTCATTCACAATCACCTTTTCAACGTCAGCACAGTATGGATTAACTTTCCAAGAATTCCCAAAGTCAACTGGATCTACTTCAAGATGTTCATTGCTGCTGGTCAAATCATTGTTCTGAATTCCATCAAAATTTCCACACAGACCACACACTTGATCCTTGCAGGGAAAGAAACACAAAATACATAAACCTTACATCTGTAGACTGGCTTAGAGGTTTGTTAAGAAGTCTTTCTAGCCTAGCACTTTAATGACATGAGGCTTAGAAATGGAATTATCCCTAGCTTTGCCAAGTTCACTAAAATAGACATATCCTCTCACAGATAGCATTTAACTCCTATTCTCATTCTGCTTAGCTGAAAGTAGGATCACACTGTCTCCAAGGATTCCAGGGAGCAAAACAACAACTCTGATCAGTGGTGCCTGTTGGCTCTATTCAGAGTATGTCCCTACAATCCCATTTTACTCCTGGAGATGACTGTCTTATCGCCATCACTAGTAAATCTGGCTCCTTATACTGCTCTTCTTGAATACAGAAGAAAACACTCAAGTTACAGTTATTCTGAGGCACCATGGCATTCAGCCTTTCTGTCATAGCTCATCTCCAATGACCCAAAATTTACCCCTTTCAGTTGAACTACTGCGAAAGGAAGCAATCCTTCCAGGATTACAAAATAATCCCTACATTTTCAAGCAAGTGCCTATATTCCGTTGGAATCTATCAGCACACCTGCATTAAAAAAAATGTTATTCCCCAGAGACAGGATAAGTGCATGATTTAGTAAGAATAAGAAGTAAAGCAAAAACCACTTACTTTGAAATTGCCCTTTAAGATAACTGAGACTCCCATGGCCAGATCCCAGGTCACAGTGATGCTTTTGCCCAGTAAAATGATGTAATAGCGTCCAGACTTCATGACTTCTAAATCATTTTGATCTTTAGGAGGTACTTTGATGTTTACCTGACCAAGAAAAGCACTTTGTTATTGACTATGACTCTACTACTTCTTGTAGGTCACTTTCCCAGTGGGAAAATAGGTTAACGGCTGCTTTCAAATATGCTGTTCTCCAGAGAAAAGATATTTCCCTTACACTGTACAGAAGCTCCGGAGCACTTCAAAACTGCAAGCAAGGTATGGTTAAGGAACTGATTACAGGTTTGTCTCTACACTGAAAAGTTACTGTGGATGAATTATTGACTTAGAAACAACACTGTGAATGGGAAATTGGGATAAAAGTACAGTATTTCAATCTCATTACATTTGTATAATTCTGAATGAGGCAATGCCCCTTGTGCTCCAACAGTGTAACATACACTTGCCACAAATGCTGACACACAGAGTAATGACTGCTAAACAGAAGGAGGGCTGATAAAGAGGACAGGAGATACCAAATTAACCACCAGTTTAGTATTCAGTCAATGGTTCACTGAATAATTACGTTTTATTTTTATTTCATCTTTTTAGGAATCTAACAATTCTGTGCTTCTGAGGCAGGTAGTGACAAAAGGGCTGGCAAGGTTTAAGTGCAACGTGAACCAGGAGAACCACATCCACAAGTGCCCTCTGACGGATCAGAGTGATTCTGAGGTCGGGAAGGACTTTTCGTCTCAACCAGTAGGAAAAATCCTGAAAGATTCCTTTTAGTGCCTCTTCGTTTTTCCATCAATTTCACTTCCCCTGTGTGCCTCTTTATCTTTCCATTTGGCTGCAAATTCATCGCCTCCAGCTACTGAGAACTTATGAGATAGATTTAAATGCTTTCTTTCACACTATAATCCCCTTTCAATGGGAACTCTAATAGCATTATTAACCACATTTGGAGAGAAAGGTCTGGCACGGCTGTTACTTTAAGCACCACTAATGCATTAACTGAAAAGCTCTTAATTGTAGAAGAGGCACATGAAAACTTTGAATCAGTTAAAATAGTGATTAAAGTAAGGAAGAAAGAGGAGCTGACAAACTATTCACCTACTCCCTAGTTTGAGGGCAAAATATTTTCTTACCCCATTATTCTTTCTTACTTAATTCTGTATAAAGTCAGCAGTGTAATTCAATTCTCTTCATGTCGGGGTTATTATCAGAAACCTTTATCCCCAGAGAAGACAGTTCACATCCTCCAAGGATCTACTAAAGAGGATCTTCAAAGTTTTTAGGCAAGAATCTGTTAAAAGATACTTTAGGAACTGGAAGCTTTTTTATCTTCTCCTAAGCTCAGTGTATTAATATACACTTTGATCACATTAGATCACTTATATAGTTGTCTCCGTCTTTCCAAATTCAGGCAAAAAACAGAGGACAACAAAGAGGAGCTGAGAGGTTGAACTACAGAATTCCTGTGTTTATGTAGGCTTTTTCCCAACCCAACAAGTCATAAACCTTTGACTTTGCAAACTGGCAGATTTGTTTCTTTCAGAAAAGTAAAAATTATTACATGGCAATTTTTTTTTTATTTTGAGCCAGAACTGTAACATGTAGATACTTCAATTAAGTGCTTGTTTACTTAAAACTAAAAGCTGCTCTTAAACCAATATCATCTGAAAACAAGGCTGCTTGAAAACATTTTAATGGCAAAAAAATATTTGATATTCCTGCTTGTTTCTAAGGAATGTTGTGGGAAAAGAATATAGGAAGTCACCACTGGGTGTGAATTTGCCCGAGAGTCTTCAAATCAGTTGTTTTTCCTTAATCTCTGTGTTAGTTGCTGTTGTTTCTACGAAAATCTGCTCTAGATATTGTTAGACTGAGCTTTAACCTCTCTAGAGAGTCAAGAAATTTTAGTCAAGGTTCTGTATACAGTCTTGTGACACAGACCTAGCTCTTGCAAGGACACAATCCCTCAGGAACCAAACAGCCTCTGTGCTTCTGAGGCAGGCAGGGGCAAAAGGGCTGGCAAGATTTAAGTGCAACGTGAACCAGGAGAACCATATGTACAAGTGGCCTCTGACAGACCAGAGCCTGATTTGCTTTTGCCTAAGCACCTCTTCTCTTCTCTGGCCCTTCTTTAGGTGTCCATATGGAATCACAGCTTGTCCAAAAATCTATCAATCACCTAAAAAACTTTTGGCAAAGCATGATTTCATGGAATGATACCTGCACTGCTATCCACCCTCACCCAGGCAGAGAATTCTTTCGTAGTAGAAATAAAGAATTGGTTGGGCAGCCTATGTTCTAGTTCATTCCTCCAGCAACAAAAAGCCTACATGGGTGATATGCTGTCAAGATGCACTGCACAGATAAAATTATAATGGTCATGTTTTACCTTTTCCTGTCAAGCATCAGTGGCACGCAGCAATTTGCAGGCAATTTGCAGACTATCCAAAACCTGATACAGCTTTGTCAGTTAACCCAAAGCAAGGCAAATGCACAGTGGTTTCACATTTCACTGGGAACATTTTTGCTAATTTCTGGTCCAGATGCCAGTTCTGAAAACATAGCAACTGAAACACTAAAATCCACTGTGGCTTTATGACGTTTGAACACACAGACAGTTCGAAGCGTTTCAGTGCTCGGGGCAAGAAGCTGAACTCTGCCCTTTGGAAAGCTTGTTTCCTCCTTGTTTCCCTGTCCTGGAAGGACATGGGAGGTGGAAGTGATTCTTGGTCAGTTCTTCAGCATTTTTTGATAGGAAAGGGATGGGGAAGAAGAAGCCATTCATTCAGAGTTTCCATCTAACAATTAAACAGGGGAAAGGGAGAGTAATATTTGCTTCTACAGTATCAATTTCCTTCAGCCATGATTTCTTTTTTTCCTGTGTGCTCAGTCCTTCAGATGGCTAAATTAGGTCTGATGTTTTACTAGTCATGGGATAGTCACTTCTTTGCTCTTCCTTACACTTGACTTTGCTTGAAATAGACTTCTTGTATTTTATTATCTGAGATAAATTTGTCGGCATCAAGCAGAAATGCCAAAATGACATTATACCTTTGGGAGCAAAATGGATAGTTATAATCCGGTTTATCTTTTCATTCTATGATCCAGAACCAATGAGCATGAGGTCATTCATGCCTCATCTTACTAAATAACCTGCAAGTCTTTTCCAAAAAAATTGGGAAAGGAAAGAGAGCAGAAATGTACATACGTTTCCATTAAACAACTCTATTTCTCCACTTTCATACAGAATGATAATTCTTTTGGTGCACTTTTCTCCAGTGAAGCCACAGCCTTCATTTGAAATTAGTATCCGGAATGTTCCAGTGTTATCTTTGCAGAAATCCTATCAAAGGAAAACAAAGGAATGAGTCACTGAAGTGGAACATTTGAAAAACCCATACCAATCTATGGAGAAAAGGAAGCCTCAAGCAATATCCTATGTAATCTGTGGCCAGTGGGATATATGTATGTTGGCATGACAACTGTTCCCATACTAATTTATGTTGTCCTTAGCATTGATATTCATGTGGTCCACATCTTAAAGAACTGGTGGATGAGAGGAAGGCTGTGGATGTGGTGTACCTGGACTTCAGCAAGGCCTTTGACACTGTCCCCCACAGTAGACTCCTAGAGAAGCTGGCAGCCCGTGGCTTAGATGGGAGCACTCTGTGCTGGGTTAGGAATTGGCTGGATGGCCGAGCCCAGAGAGTGGTGGGGAATGGTGTCCCATCCAGTTGGCGGCCGGTCACCAGTGGTGTCCCCCAGGGATCAGTGTTGGGTCTGGTCCTGTTTAATATCTTTATTGATGATCTGGATGAGGGGACTGAGTCCATCATCAGCAAGTTTGCAGATGATACCAAGCTGGGAAGAAGGGTTGATCTGTTAGAGGGTAGGATGGCCCTGCAGAGGGACCTGGACAGATTGGAGACATGGGCTGATTCTAATGGGATGATGTTTAATAAGGCCAAATGTCGGGTACTTCATTTTGGACACAACAATCCCATGCAGAGCTACAGACTGGGGACAGAGTGGCTGGAGAGGAGTCAGGCAGAAAGGGACCTGGGAGTGCTGGTTGACAGGAAGCTCAACATAAGCCAGCAGTGTGCCCAGGTGGCCAAGAAGGCCAATGGCATTCTGGCCTGCATCAGGAATAGTGTGGCCAGCAGGACCAGAGAAGTTATCGTCCCCCTGTACTCAGCACTGGTCAGGCCTCATCTGGAATATTGTGTACAGTTCTGGGCCCCCCAGTTTGGGAAAGATGTCAGGATGATGGAATGTGTCCAGAGGAGGGCAACGAAGATGGTGAAGGGGCTGGAGCACAAGCCCTACGAGGAGCGACTGAGGGAGTTGGGGCTGTTCAGTCTAAAGAAGAGGAGGCTCAGGGGAGACCTCATTGCTCTCTACAACTACCTAAAAGGAGGTTGTAGTCGGTCAGGGGTTGGTCTCTTCTCTCAGGTGACCAGTGACAGAACTAGAGGGCATGGACTCAAGCTTCATCAGGGAAAGTTTAGGCTTGATGTGAGGAAGAAGTTCTTCACTGAAAGGGTGATTGGCCATTGGAATGCGCTGCCCAGGGAGGGGGTGGAGTCGCCGACCCTGGAGGTGTTTAAGGGGAGATTGGATGAGGCACTGAGTGCCATGGTTTAGATGATGGTTGGTGTTAGTGTTGGTGTTAGTGTTGGGTTATAGGTTGGACTTGATGATCTCAGAGGTCCTTTCCAACCTGGTGATACTGTGATACTGTGAACGAGATACACTCTGTCAGTTACACACATACATGCAAGTTTTGCAGGGTATTCTTAGGCAAGGACAATCCATGCTATTAGAGAATCTGTGTGATATTTTAAAGGTGTACAATGGGCACAGCGTAATTATTCAAATGCAGATATCAATTGATTTAACAGTGAAAGAAAGACTCTGCAGCTTTAATGACAAAATAAAAGTATGAACTTAAAAGGTTAGATTAAAAATATGCTTTAGAAAGAAACTTGCTGCGCAGTCTTGAGCAAAATGCTTGATGCTCCTTTTTTCCAACCTGTCTATGAATAATGATTACAATAATGTTACATATTTCTTGTGAAGAAATCATGTAGTTTAATTTATTTAATTTTTTTAAGTAATTTTTTTTCTGAGATGCATGGAGGGTTGGTTCTACATTCATATGATGACTCGTGACTATCAGGCCTTTTAGGTTTGGGGTTTTTTTTCCAGTTTACACTTTTTGAGACAAAGATTCTGTCTATAGTTCTCGGTGTTTGTCATCAGACGAAAACAAATCTCATTCTAATTTTAAACAGTTTGCTGTTACTGCCCATAAGACCTTTACATTGAGTTCTCACTAGTGCCAGAGCAATCACTCTTCCAAGGCAACCCAGCTGCCATCAAGGTGGGAGCATATTTTGGAGACCTAGCCAAAGACAGCTTGGGCAAATTTTCTGGCCCAGGAACTGCAAGGAGTAATGTGTTTCATGAAAAAAATTTGCACAGAAAATAGTAGCCCACACAAGCAACATCACTTTGTCATTCTAGAATACTGTCATTATCAATTAGCAGTGAATCCATCTTAAGTTAGAGCAACTTTTCAGAGAAATCCTTCTTTTGCACATCCATTTTTAAATCCACAATATTTGCATCTGTAGCTGAGCATTAATCTTCTTTAATTCTAAATTTCTGGCTGCTCCCACAAATCACAGGTTGATATTAGTGTCTGTGCTTTTATCCATCTCTCATCTTTGCTTCAAAGAAAATGGATATTGTCGATGTGCTCCAAACAGGCTGGTGAATGGAACAGAACAGTGACGCCGTCGAAGTGAATGAGCAAAGTTTGTGCTCTGGATGCAACCAGACAGTAAGCTGTTGCTACAGGATAAAGAGGCTAGTGGAGAATGAGGAAAGATTGATTTATGGGTATCTACAGTTCCTTGTTGGAGATGAGACTCAGACAGCTTCTCTCACAACCGTGCTGCTGTTATACGATTTATAACTGCCAGTCAGACACATTACAAGCTAACTCATTTCTGCCGAAGACAACACGGCCTTCAAAGTTCTCAAGACATCCTTGAAGTCATTAATAAGCTGTGCTCTCCTGTGCCATACATCTGGCTTAGTAACTAATAACACTTTACTGTGATTTATCCAAACACTGGACTTCTCTCCTGGTGTAAAAACACCTTATAATATTATCGAATAGCTATGGCATTTGACACATTCTTACCTGAACTAAAACGTATTGACAGTTCCCTGGAAACTTGTATTTCAGTCCATCAAATGTCAAATAATGAGCTGTACCAATAACAGTGCAGGTGCCATCACATGTATTCTTGCTGCATTCCCACTTTCGACCACGGCACACGCTGCAACAAAGAAAACAAGTCAGGAACAATTCACATTATTTCCTATGTATCTAATAAGCAAGAGAATGCAAGGTGCTCTAGGCAAAGCAAAAGAGCAGAAGTTTCTGCCTCAAGGAGCTCATGAACTGAACACTCTCCAAAAGACACAGAAGCAGTGATAAAACACTACTTTGCCTTGTTCAGCTCTTTTTTTTTCTGGGCCTGGATCAGGGAGTAACCCACTGCAGCCCAAACTGTGCGTTTGGTAATAACCTACTGCAGTTCCCCTGTGTGGCTTAACCCAGACATCAGCCACAGCTCTGAAGGAATCTCTGCAGTTTTCTGTGCTGCTTTCCATCCCCAGGTATGTGGCCAGCAGATCCTTTCTCTGTTTGGCCTTGAGAACCTTCTCTTAGAGGGCTCCAAAGGTTCTCTTAGAAGGCTCCATGCCTGGGCTTTCAGAATCCTTCTCTAGACAGACTTCCACAACTACAGTACTTGCACCAGATAACAAACTCTCTCATTAATATAAATTAGCATAAGCTAACATTATGTATTTAAATCCAAATAATGCATTAACAATAAGACTAACATAAAATCTGCTCACTCTTTTGTTTGTTATTAATTTTGAGGAGTTAGAATAGCATCTGACACCATATATAATAATCAAATTTAATAATTTAATAATATAATAAGCAACATCTTGCTTGAGATTGGAGAAGCACTCACCAACTAAATGCTGTATGAATGCAGATGGACACCATCACTGCCCCAGGGATTTTCTAATCAAGCTCTATGAGGGCAGGGAAACAGGAATTCTATCCCTGCTTTACAGATGTAAAAACTCAGGGATAGAAAATCTGAAGTACTTTCCCAAGATCAAATTTCTAACCAAAGAAAAACTGAGTACTGAACCATGTTCTCTAGCAATTCCTCAACCCAAGCATAAGCATTATTTAATCTTGATAACACTTCACAGTATAATAAATACTCTGCAATACACTTTCTTCAAAGAATGACATTTCAGTAACGTGAAAACTATTCCACCCTCTGCTATTAGATCTCTGCTAACAGGTAAAGCAAGACCAAGATTTTGTATATATGTGCATGCACAGATTATAAAGTATGTGTTGTAGTAATTCAGATTAGCAAATTTCTGCTGTGAAATGCTTCTTAAATGTTATTCCAAAATTTTCACTGAGCTCTACAACAAATTCCCAATAGATAGCATAACAAAAGTTTTGCCACTAGCTTAGACTTGGAGACATTCCGTTGTTCATGAATTAGGGTCTCCCATATGTCAAGTTGAATGTAAATGCCAAATCTGACACCTCTGGCTCATATATTGTGTTTGCAGGTGTTCACATCTGGCTAGGAACAAGTGAGAATGAGAACTGCAATAGCAATAGAAAAAAAGGAAAAACAAAAGAAGAGGAAGATGCAGACTCTCAATTCTTATTAATTCTCAAAGCAGCAGTAATTTCCTATATCACTTTCTAAATGGCATTTGACGATATCTGCTGAGAACTATCATGAAACTTTTCAAAGTGATACGGTTCAAAAAAGCTCTGGTAAATTTTTGAAGGGACCTTATTTTCAATTTTACTTACATATTCAAGAAAAATATTTAAAATGAGAGGAAGAAGTTTTCACCAGTGAGAAAAAGCATGATTTCTAACATTATCTTGAACCTGATATTGAAGAAAACCGTGTATTAGAAGAAATGTCACTTACAACGGCATTGTCAGAAACAAAAGAGCGGTTACGAGAATGAAGCAGCATAGTTATGACTTTTTTAAGATTGAAGGTAAGAATGACTGAAAATAAAAAGACCTTGCATGGTTATTGTGAGGAATCTTGCAACTTTCACAACACCTAGGAGTTTTAGACTTCAATGTTCTTGTTTCATTTCTCTTTCTTTTTTAAAAAAAATAAAAGATATCAACAGACTGAGCACTCATCTCAATTATGAGGTCAGTTCTCTTTCTGCTTGATTCTTTAACATTTTCCTGAAGAGCTCCTATCATATTATAGCTGGCACATCACACCTCTTCTGCTGATGCATGCTTCTAGATTAAAAGATTTGAAGGGAAGCATGACAGCAAAGCTTAGCAACAAAACACAGGGTCCATTTCTCCCACTTCAGGGGATCTCCTGTATTGTCATTTTGTTGTGCAAGGTCAAGGAGCAAATCCTCAAGGAAGTGGTTATGGAGAACCTTATACATAATAAATTGTAGTTGCAGTGGCTCACCAGGTGTTGCAGTCGTTGGTCACTGTCTCTCCCTTGGCATATTCTCTTCCGTTGTGAAAACATGGACATCTCTCAAGAGCAACACACTTGTTTTCATGTCTCACCTAAGCAAAACACACAGTTTAGCAGCATGATGCTATCAACATTGTTAATATTAACACAAATAGAACAGTCTTCTTTAAGGAACAGAACACCAGATTAAGCTGCTGGGAGAATAAATCAAATTACAGAAGAACTTCATGATGAGAAATTTCAATTTGACCAAAACAAGGATAGCTAAGCTGAATATGGACAGCAGGTGAACTGCACATGCTTCTCACACACAATAAACTGAAGGATGTCCTTCAGTCCTTCTAGAAAAGCAGCCAGATGCAGAGCCCAGTAGGTTGGCCATTGAAATATGACCACGGAATAGGAGATAAGGAGCTGCGGTGTCAGAACAAATCAAATGCAAATAAAGATTTGGTTGTCACAGGCAACCCGCCGCCAAAAAAAAGCTCACTGCCTTGTCTACCCACCTTTGAAAATTCCAGTAGTCACTCATTTTCTTTCAAATGCCTACTTATTCCCCAGAAGGGAGAATAAATATTGGTCTTTTTTAGATATTATTCCACTCTCACAGGCACTGTAACTGGGAAATAGGTCATTATATTCTGTCTACAATTTTTTCTTTTCCATTTTTACCTTATTGATCTTAATTTCATTTTGTATAACAACAAACCATTTGTCCCACTTAAAACAAAACCAAACAAAAAATTTAAAAAGCCAACATCAAAGCCAAAGAAACAAGTGATGCCATTACACTACTCAGTATTTTCCATTCCTTTTCTCTATTTTTTCAGTGATTACAACCTTTCTGTTTTGAAGACAGTCAGTTTTAGAGAATCAAACTAAACCAAGAGTGGTTAAGCTGTTTTTCACTTGGATGTGGTTCTGCAAAGCCAGGAGTAGGTTTGGCTCTTGCTTCATGGAACACTGAAATGGAGAGCGCTTCCCCTCCCTCTCATTCAAAAGTCACAAAATAACACCTTTCCACTTTAAACTCTTTCTGTAAAATCATTAAAATGGTTTCTTTTTTACCACTGAATATGGGCCAATGAGATCAATGCAGTCAGAACGCCAGGTTAATAAAGTAGAATTGCTCTGCCTTTTCCTATGGGGACCTAGAACTGCCACAGGGAACTACCAATAAAAAAGATTTCACAGGCTGAAGACCCCTCATTCATATGCAGCTCCACATGCTCCGTGGCTTATGGAGACCTATATTATGTCAAATAAACTCACGCCAATAGAAGTAAGAAGGAAACAAAGAAATACTTTTCTAGATGATAGACCTGGGGCTCTGCCTCAGACTTAATCTCCACAAAGGATGGGAGAAAACAGGCCAGAGAGGACCATATGTTTCGAAGTCTATTTAATTCCTTCCTTCCTGGTGGCATTCAGGAAAGAAAGCAATATATGACTTCACTCTCATGGCTCCATTTCTGAGTTTTTCCACAGTGCTCGGCAATACAGGTCACAATACACTTGAGGACTAGCCTCTGGATAAAAAAACTTGGGATTAGGTGTGTGGTTAGTAAAAGGTGGATTAGGACCTACCTGCTCCCTCACTCATCAACATGAAGTTAATCACAGCCTATCCCCCCCGTTCTAAAAACCGAGCGGATTGGTATTAATATTTCCATCACAAACTTATGGCCAACATGAAGCAACAAGTCAGCAATTGTTAATCCACTAACAAAGAGGGAAGACTACCTTGTCTGAACACTGCAGATGGCTGGTTGGGCTTTCCAAAGCTGGACATAAATACCCAAAGTGAACTTCAACCAGAAGACTAATTATTTCTGCTGCAAATTCAATGGATGGTGATTTTGTAACACACAATCTACAAGTCATATTGACACCACATCCAAAAGCTGGCACACCTGGCTGCCCAATGCCATGCTACAGTCCAAGTCTGTTGAGAGCAGTACCGCGCGGTACTACTGCGATAGTATCAATCCACCAGAAGACAGCATTTAATACAGATCTAATAGTCCTGAGTGCATGAGGTGGTGAGAGGCATGAGTGCTGAGGAGGCAAACACAAGAAAGAAAAACTATTGTGGTGGGAACAGCTGCTGCTGGTACCAACTTACAGCCATATGATGATGCCCTTGAGACCGAGTCCATGAGTTTGGAAGCAGCTGGCTAGCTGATGAAGATGTCCCCTACTTGGGGATATGATAGAAATGCCCACCATTTCCTTGCTATAACTGCCTTATCAATTTTTAAGCCTTGACCAGTCTGAGAGCAGGAAGGACAGTATTATAGATGTCAGAACCTTTCAGATTCTTCTGCCCTAAACTGTGCCTTGATGAGGCTGAAACACTTTTGGTCAACACAATTTTGATGAGCGTTTCACTGTCAAGGGAAGCTCAGATTTTCACTCTGTTCCTCCTGATACACCCAAAGGCTTCAGCAGCAGTCAGCCAAAGATATAAAAGCAGAAAGAGATTAAGTAAAGGAAGTGGGTCAGATGATAACCCAGTAGCTGACACATTTTAATTAAAACAGCCTGTCACAAAGGCAAGGCAAAAACATGTTAGGACATATCACTCAACATGTGTGGTTTTACTCTTAACTTTTCTTTCTTACGTTAACTGTGTGCTTACTACGTTGATTTTACAAAATATTATCTTTGGGCAGCTGCACATCCCAGAAAGCTGGTACCCACCTCCTTGTGAAGACTCTTTCATGCCTTTACATAGGATAAACCCACTTTGAAAACACACAACAGAGCTAGCAGGAAAATTAAAGTTTCTGCTGAAAACAGTTTGAAAGAATAAAACCTAAACTTTTCTGATTAAGATGTTTAGATATTTTTCTTTTTTTTTTCTGCTAACATACCACAGTTTTAGAAATGGGTTTATTTCAGCAGCTAGAATACAGTAAAATGTTTCGTTTCCATTTTATATCTTAATTTTACTTGAATTGTTGGAAATTGAAAGAAACCAATTTTCGTGTTTTGGACTGTCTGGATTTTGTGCTCTCTGATTGTTCAGCTCCCCTTTATCCCCAGAAAGGTGGTTAACACTCCATTTGTATATTTATTAATATTTTCCAATGGGAAAAACCTGGAGTGCAGTAAACTAATCTGAGAAAGCATTTTTGTTCCCCACACTTCTGCACATATGTTATGATTTATTTTTTCTGCTCTGCGAAAGGGTGACAAGTATGGTGAATTTCCCACCCTCCAGATGATCAAAGACAGGAAAAGAATTACTTTTCATGACATATTGAACATTTTTATTTTCAAGAAATCAAAGCCATGTAAAATATTAAGACAAGATGAACTGGAGAACTTATTTTTCAGTTGAAAGTAATTAGGATTTGTCTGCATTTTCTGGTTGGGGAAATATTCAATTGATCAGCACTTTCTCACCCAAGCAAATTTTCCAATTTAAATACAGCTACCTTCAGCATCATGTTCATGCACAATCCTTGATTTATTTCTTTTTAGTTATTTGTCAGATATATAAATCAAAATTATTAGGTTATTTGTGCATACAGCTTTTGGGCTATGGATTCCTCTGTTTTAGATTGATAGTTAACTGATCTATAAACATATTTTTATATATGTAGTGATAATGTTGCACTTAATTACATATTAACTGCTATACACACTTGCAGATTGTACTGGAGAGTTGTTTATGTAATCTACACATTTTTTACTGTGTCTCCTGATGGTGTCAATCATTTTAGAGAAGGAAAAAGATATTTTTTTATTGCTAATAAGTTACCCAAGACCAGTCATAATTTTTATATGGTATTGTACCACAAAAGAAAAACATTCTTTTTTAAAATGGAACAATCTCATTCAGAATGGAATGTGCAAATATTTATTCCCATAAATGTTACTTTCCACAGACATTCCTACAAACAGTAGCTCATGTCCATGAGTGCTTGTAAATTAAGCAGGCTTACAGAACATCAACAAGGGAGACCGACTGGTAAAAGAAATAGTAACAGCTTTTTCCAGTCTCTTTATTGCTGCGCTCTCTTGGTACAAGTCTGGAAAACACAGACTTTGTGAGCATGTAGCGCTTCCCCTGAGTGTGCCTAGAGTCCTTAAGGGAGAGAGAGGAGGGATGGAAAGGAGAACCCTTCCATCTTTGGCAACAGATACATTGCAGAATGCAGAAATAAGGAAAAAAAAAAATCCCCAGATCATCCTGATTAGGTGGTTGGTTATTGTTGAGGAGGAGGAAACTGCTCTTTGATAACAAGCTGGCAGGTCCCGTGGAGCCACACGCCAGGAGTTGAATGCATGGCAAAGGGGCACTTACATAATGAAAGTACCGAGATTCATCCTACCTCTGCATGGCCACACTTGCAACAAAATTGTCTACACACTGCCTTCTTCCCACTGTGGCTCTGAGAAACACAAATCTCCCAATTTGTATTCCCTGTCAGACTGGAAGCCAATGAAAAAGAGCAATTACAGATTGATTTTACTGGAAGATTGAACCACACTGTCATCTAGTGGACAAAGATCTTATTTTACTGGTTTAAAAAAAAAATACTGGGCACGATTCTTCTGCTCAAAACCCGACAAATCATCTTGTTGAATTCGGGGGCATGTTTCACACCACTGCAGAGTCAACTGGAGTCTCCGGTTCCAAAATGCCAAAGACTTATTCCTCCCAGCAAGATTTTATGACATAATTGTTTGAATGATAGTTCCAACCTACTGAAAAGGAATATGAAATTCCATACTAAACATGATGGTTGGTTACTAGGAAGTTGATTTTAGGGAGGTGGCAGGAGGGGAAGATGTCCTCCTTTTTTTCCTGTTGAGTAGTTGTCATTATTTGTTTTCCGTTATTATCTCTAAACTGTACTATTACCATATCCTGGAACTGAAACGAAATCTCAAGTTCCTTCACCAAATCAGAGATGTGATTGTCACGTATAGGGAAATACCTATTCACATTGGAGCTCTTGGAACTTTACAAGTATATAACTTTTGTGAGTTTACTTATCATACTACTGTTTAGGAATACAGTTCTCTAAAAGGAAAGCCATTGAAAAACTGAAATGTGAAAAGAAGCAAGACTTGTTTTAAAATTGTGGTGAAAATTTGCACAATGTTAATATGAATGCCTTGAAATTATGTTCTGTATTTTTTACTTCATATCTACCAGATATTTCACAAGCCTGAAATGTTGTCCACAGTTGACATTTCATTCTGCAGTTTCATCTGTTTGCATACATGGGCATTTATCAGCAAAATGTGGTAGGAGAGTTAAAAAAAACATGAATATTATGCTAGGAATGACTGTCGTGAGAATTTTGGGTTTAGTAAGAAAACGGAATGAGTTTTGAGAAAATACCTGTATTCACACAGAAGCAAAAAAACCAACACATCTTTATAAAAATATATGTTACCAGGGAAAGTTACTTGCTTTTTAAAATGGAGTATAAACTTGTGGATGAAGTCACTTCATTAGAGCTGAACCCTAAACAGAAGCATACATTTCAACCCCAGAAGTAATAACCTACACCCTCATTCGCTAATAAATGATGTCCAGTGCATATCAATCTGAGCCTGAACCTTGAGAAGGTTTAAAAGAGTAAAAAATTAGAAGTTAGCTTTTGCTTTTCTAGAATTCCTGGACTGCAGCATTGGAAAACATGTTGCTTTACCATATGGCCCTCTGAGTCAGAAAGCTGCACCACCAGGTCCCTAAGTACCACAGATAACAAATAAAGTTTCACAATAGTAGAGTAATTTAGCCCTAAAACAAAATTAAGACATAGCCTCAACTCTCTTTTTCCAGCATCTATCAGGTATTTTCCACTGCATTTCATGCATTGAATTTAACAAACTTCTTAATCCCATATGTTTTCCGGGGCAGAGACCTCAAAAGCGCCATTTACTTAACTTCATAAGGAGAGTACCACGTGCTCCACTTCTATCCTATTCGTGTGATGCCTGGGACTATACACCCAGTCCCCAGTGAAATCCTGTGCAAAACTCTTCAGCTGTCCTGAAAGTGTTGCACAGCACTCAACACGGATGGCTTTTTCTGTTGCTTACAGAAAAACAGAGCGATCTGCTGTCTGTTCTAGTCTGCTTTTCATCAGGGCTCTAAACTGATAGTGAGTTCGTGGTCGCTGGCTGAGCAAATAACTGTTTGCCATTTACTCTATTTAAAAACTACTAAACTAATGATTAAATTTGAGGGTTGCAGGAGAACATAACCCTGGACTACAGAAAGCATTTTACCAGTGAAAAAAAGCATGCTCAGCACACAATTTGCAACTCCGGGCCACCCTCTGGCATTACCTTAGCAAGTTTCGCGTCCCACATCCCTTTCCATGGGGAACTCTCAGTTTGGTTCAATGCACAGGAGGGCAGCAGCAGAGATGGAGACTTGACAAGGAAGCAACTACTATCAAGCAGGAGTGTTTGGCCGGATGTGGGACAGATATTTGGGGTATGGGTGCCTGTGTACTTCTATTTCTCTGACTAGGGAAGTTCAGTAAGACTGAGGAGGAGTTTGGGAGGAGAGCTGAAGAAAGACGTAAACCGGTCTTTAAAAAATGGGGGCTGGCTTTTTGATTATCAATTATTATTACAAGCTAAATTTCATCTTCCATGCTGATACACTAATACAGATATTTTAAATCAGCCACAGTTTGGCAGAGTCAATATTTCGTAACCATATATTTCCAATTTACAAGCCTGCTGGTAGGAAAAAGTGAAGATGAGCCTGCTTACCATCCCTTTTGGGCAGAGGCATCCGGATATGCAGCCATGGCTGATGCACTCCAAGTCATAATTCTGGCAAGTCTTCGCACACTCCAACCCTTCAGCTCTTGGGTTGTTTGCAGGACAGACAAATCTTTCCATGGGTGATCTGCACGTCAAGCTCCTTCTTACTTTAAAAATTAAATTTACAAAAATTCCAATTAGAACTCAAATTGCAATTAGAACTCAAGTATCATTAGCACAGTATTTTTCTAACATTTTTATAAGATTAAATTTTTATTTGATTAACATTTTTACTAGAAAAATAATTTAGGATATGAAATGGAGCAATGCCACTACATTATTATGCATGACACTATAAGGGTAATAGTTCCCATTTCCCAATTAAATGATACCAGTCAGGCTATCATAAAAGCATGTATTCTAACACAGAAGCAAAAGGAGCTGCACAAGGGTTAAATTCCAGATTGCACTAGAGCTACAAGCACACTTTAGTATGAAACCTATTTGAAGCTGTAGTCAGTATACACTATCAATTTCAGCACAAAATTTGTGTTCTGAGAAGCAGGAGCATCATATATTATTGTATTTAGACTCCCTTCTAGCACAGAGTATAATTACACGGGTGACTGTTAATAACTTAGGTTTTTAAAGGTGATTAGAATTTCCCAAGAAATGCCAGATTATTATTTCAAATATGCCTCTCTGAGGTTTCAAAAGTCTGAACACACTAATATCAGGAAAATCATGTCTTAAAAACATCACAGAAAGAGTTTGGTGAGATATACACCTGTACGGCTTAACCTGAAAGGCAATGAGGGCCAACAAGTGACACTGTTACTGGTGGTCTAACAAGATGCCCTCTCCCATCACAATCCCCTAAGCTCCATCCACGCATCAGTGGGAAACCTAAAATACTCTAAACACTAAAGTCCTGTGTTCCCATGCAATGCTCAACTCTGCAATGCAGTTGTCAGTCTCCAGGAGGTTTTATGGAAAGATGTCTGGTGGATGAAGGGGACACTCAGTGCCTGGCGGCACCCTAAGCTAGAAAAGTTTTGCCTACACCAGAAAGGAGAACTTGCAACCTGCTAGTCAGAAGCAGGGTGTATAAAACTGGCTCATTACTGATGTTATGTGATCCTCAAATAGCAACTAAGGGCCTCAGATCACCATCAAGGGACCCCTTAACCTCTTCAAGTAAAGAGAGACTGCAATAGCTATAATTTTGAGAGATGAGACACAATGAGCACTGTACCCTCCCACGCAAATATTTTGTTTCTAACTTGTACCAAAAAAAAATAAAGAAATGATATTTATTTTTTTAAAGCTTACTAACTTCTGGCAGATGGCCTCTCATCAGCGAAAACATCTGGCAGGAAGGCACCAGGAACTCTGTTTGTGCTGCAGTGCATGAAACCGTTTTCACAATAGCTAAGAAAAACAAATAGAGCTTATATTTAACAAAGTGACATTTAGCTTTCACTCACACTGATGTTTTCAGACAGGCCCACAGAGAACTCCGAGTACCAAAATTACAGCTCTCCTCTGTTGCTCTCCATTGACTGTGCTTATTGACCTTAAAGGCAAACCTTAAGACAGTTGCAGATCCAATGCATCTGCACAGGCAAGATAAGAGTCACATCAGCTGTCAAGAGAGGTGAGGGACCACTTAGTGCTTGCAACTTATGACTTCTGCGGTAGAGGAGAAAAGGAGAAGACACCGTTCCCAAAACTGGGCTTGCCAGGAATGCTCTTTCAGCAATTACATTCCTACTCTCAGCGTATGGCTACTCAATTTAACAATTAGAAATCCTTCATATTTGTATCTTTAATAGAGGTAATTAGGTTTTAAATTTTAAGAACTGTAACGCAGTACGTTAAAGTGACATTTTAAAAGCCTTCAAAGTAGCTATTGTCAGTAATTAAACTCCATTTCAAACTGGCAGGAACTGTTCATGGAGCAGGTCTTAGACTACAATGGCATTTGGAAAAATATGGATATAGGAGCAACAGCAAAACTCACTGCTTGGGTTGATGGAGGCAAAATATTGCCCTTCGTTCAACTCTTTTCAGTGGAGGTAAAGAAACCGAGGAACTGAACCAGTTAACCACTCCGGATATCCAAAAGTTTCTGAGTCATAGCATATAGGGATTAGTTATGAACACTGCACTTACCACATGGTGTAATGATCTGAAAAGACATCTTCTGGCTGGAAGATCTCACCATCATAGTAACAAGAGCAGTGGGACTTTGCCACACACACCTCGTGCTCGTCCAGATAGTGCCCAGGCTGACAGTAGCAGCCTTCCACACAGAGTTCATCACAGTCCTCATCTGGGTAGGACAGAGATCTGCAGGTCTGGTTGCACGGTGTCCCACACTGCCGGTACACTTGACCTTCAGGACAGGTCATTGCTGTTGAATGATACGCACATCAGTAACACTGCCTTTTGACACAAAGCTAATTAAAAGAAAAGCTGCACCAGTGACGACTAGGGCACTGCTTGTCTACACCCAAGCAAAACTTGTGCAGTTCCCAGTGAATGTCAAGATCAGATTGCAACCCCTGCAATGGAAATCCATCCACAAAATTTCATCCAGAATGAAAAACACAGGCTGCGTCCAACCCCTGTTATTACTTGGATCTACAAGTCAGGAGTCTTAGAAACATTATTCACGCTTCTTTTCCTATGCAACGTGGTTAAGGATGATTTGATCAAAATCAGTAGAAATGTAGACTTCTGCCTCGATAAGCTCGTGCTGCAACAGTTTTAAGCCCCACATCTCAGAAGCTGTCAGTGATTTCAGTGGAAACAGGAGCAAATAACAAAGCCATTTAGTGATCACGGAGCCCAGCCTTGGGTACTAATGATTTTTGACGGTGAATTAATTTTTATGGATGTCTAATTATGGCCTTTGGAGCCGCTTTGCCTTCTTTGTTTATAAAATTTCCACTCCACTCTACGGCGCTGATTTTGAGGCAACCTCCTCAGCACGCATCAACATCGGCACTAGGTGGCAGCTACGACAACACATTTCAGAAGTCGAAAAAAGAAGCTAGTATTAGTGAGGGCTTTTAAAAAGCTTCCTGATAACCGAGATTTACAAAACCTGCTGTTTGTAGCAACCTTTGAAATCAAACAGCCTGAGTTGTAACGTGATGAGGGAGGATGTTGAGCGGAGCAACGAGAAGCAGCTGCAAATAGAAGTTGGTGCATTTTTACTGTGCTAAAACCAAGGTCAGGCAGTTACAGAGAAAAGTCTTCCTCTTGTCATCCCTGTGGAATGATCTGATAATCCCCACTCTCTCTTCTGTGAGCTCACACCCCTGGGAACTGTAGCAGCAACGTCAATAAAAGAAAAACCATAGCAAGGCTACAGCACTGCAGTTTCCCGCAGCTGCCAGCAGGGCTGAACTAACACTGAGGCTAGGAAAGCAAGGCCTACGTGCTAGCCAAGATCAAATAGTTACCTTCACAAACTTCTTCTGAAATGAATAATTCTACTTATTGAAGAGAGGTATGGTTGCACCAACTTCTCCCCAGCTTCTGTTGAGGCACCTAAAGTCCCATATGGGTGAGCGTTAAATACCTAACTTGAGGATCCAGCCCAGAGGCATCTAAGGTGACTCGAAGCCTTCAGGGCAGAGATCTCACAAGTTTGGGACTTGTGTCCAAACTATTTAATGTACCTTTCACAACACAGTCCAAGAAATGCTCATCAACATAGTAGGCAGAGTAAGTACCTTCTAAATCAGAAATAAATCTATGATAGACTCTCTTACAGTTACAGGAGACTTTGGCAGCCATTCACAGAACAGTTCTTCTAATTTACATAAACACGACCTTTGCAGTTAATCAAATACCGAACTGGCACAGCCCAGGGCTGAGGACTATTTTAAAAGCAACTTTCATCACTGAAGACATGTGCAAGCAGGACCACCGTGAAGCACCAGCCAAAACTATGATTTGCTACATAGGAAGCTCTGGAAAAACAGAACTGGTCTGGCAGATTTCAGGTGGGTACACCAGTTTACTAGAGTTTCAAGATTTAAAAAGGATAGGATACCAGGCCAGCATCCTGCCCTACTTTCTAGTCAGTAGTAACACTCCCTGCCTACAGGGAAAGTTTGCAGTGAATCCCTTTTTTAGATGAAGCTTTGAAACTCATCTTACTTGTCCATGCACTCCCTAGGATTTTAGAAACACATCCCATTTTTCCAGCTATGCTACCCAATGCCATGTTCACACTCCAAGTCTCAATCCTCCGCTCCATCACATCTCAGCAACATCTGGTTTAACAGCAAAAGGGCAAGACAAATGACCTGGAAGGGAACTGTATTCTGTATACTTTCAAGTATATTGTCCCCAAAAAACCCCAGCTTGTTATTGCCAGGAAAATGTGAGGAAGATGTGCGCTGCATATATTCTCTACAGATGCCTGTTATTAAACCAAAACAGATTAGTGCTGTGCTCTGAAGCTCAGTTTGTCCCAGGCATAAGACGGGAAACAGTGGGAAACCATTGGAAAACTGTGTATCCATCAGATAGTTCATCCAGCTTCTTGTAGGTGGATTTTCAACTCAGAGTGAAAGGGACATAAATTCTAACCAGTTTCTCAGACAACGTAAGGTGAAAATGCAATCACACCTATGCCAGAGGCTCTGGATGAAGACACACCCTGTCAGGACTGGATTTAACACGGCTGCTCCACCTGCACCAGCCAGCGTGCTGATCCTCACTATGCGATACAGCTGTCCTCAAATGTTGCTCAGACCCTGCCCTTAATTTCTTACTCCCTGCTCCTCCTGGATCTATTCCATACAAATCCCCTCGCTGAAGACAAGCAAAGACAATGAACTACCCCACCACCATCACAATAAGGAAAACAGTGGGCTTATTAATAGGTCCTAAAAGCTGAAGAAAGATCTACGGACCTGTTGACTGATTCCTCCTTGCCACATAACAATATTTACATACATATATACATACGCACATGAGACATAGAAGCACAGAATCATTTAGGTGGGAAAATACCCTTCAGAACATCAAGTCTAATCATTAACCTAACACTACCAAGTCCACCACTAAACCATGTCCTTAAGTGTCACATCCACACACCTTTTAAACATCATCAGAGATGATGACTCAACCACTTCCCTGGACATCTTGTTCAAATGTTTGATAATCCTTCCACCCCTGGCACAACTTGAGGCCATTTCCTCATCTTATCACTCATCACTTGGGAGTCCAACACTCACCTCACTGCAACCCCCTTTCAGGCAGTTGTAGAGAGCAGTAAGGTCTCCCCTCAGCCTCCTCTTCTCCAGGCTAAACAATCCCAGTTCCCTCAGCCACTCCTCATAAGCCTTGTTCTCTAGACCTTTCACCAGCTTCAATACTCTTTGGACACAATCCAGCATCTCGATGTCCTTCTTGTACTGATAGGCCCAAAACTGAACACAGTATTAGAGGTGTGGCCTCACCACTGCCAGGTAAAGGGGAATGATCACTCCCCTACTCCTCTGGCCATGCTGCTTTTGATACAAGCCAGAATGATGCTGGCCTTCTTGGCCACATAAGCACACTGCTGGCTCATGTTCAGCTGGCTGTGGACCAACATTCCCATGTCTTTTTCCATTGGGCAACTTTCCAGCCAGTCTTCCCCAAACCTGCACCACTGCATGGGATAGTTGTCACCCAAGTGCAGGACCCAGCATTTGGCTTTGCTAAACCTCATACAGGTGGCCTCAGCCCATCAATCCAGCCTGTTCAGGTCCCTCTGTAAATTCTTCCTATTCTCAAGCAGATCAACAGCCTTGCCCAACCTGGCATCATTTGCAAAATTACTGAGGGAGCACTCAATCCCCTCATCCAGATCATTGATAAAAATTTTAAACAGAAAATGTTCCAATACAGCCTTGGGAAACACTGCTTGTGTCTGTCTGCCAACTAGATTTAACTCAGTTCACCACAACTCTTTGGGTCCAGACACCCAAAGAGTTTTTAACCCACTTTTTTATATGCATGTGCATGAGAGAAACAGCCCTTGACAGTATGGCATTTCTGCTCCTTCCATGCAGCATAAAGGAATTAGCTCCGTTGCTTATTCACAGTGGGTCATAGGGGTAGAAGTCAGCTCTTAAATAATCAAACTAAAATAATTTCAATGATGTGGGAGATGAGTGTTCTTTGTTACCTTGATATGCAGCAGAAATGCTATGCTACACTAATAACTTAACTCCCTGCCACTTATCCACTTCAAATCAAGCAAACCAGTTCTGTCAAGTCATTTCCCTAGAAACTGAATCTCTGTTGACCGAGGCAGGAGCCGAGCACTTGTTCAGTGCACTGAGCCAGCAGCACCAATTACACAACCTGCAAGTTCACGTCTCAAACCCATTAAAAGAGAAATTGTTCTCCTTCATGTGACAGGAGATGTCTAGGGCATCAGGATTATTTAATGGCGGCTGATGGATCTGCAAGCAGGGAAATCGTCACTTTATGAGACCATAAAGCGCTCTGTAATGCTCAGAGAGGAGGAAGCAGCTCTGCACTATTAAAGATTAATTGTGAAAATTGACTTGTTCAATTACAGCAAGAGCGATGGTGCATTATCACTGATCTTTCTTTCAGCCTCCAGACCTGCACATTTTAAAAGGATTTTTATTACATTACTGTTCCACTATCTGAACATTTACATAAATTAGGTAAAATATTACAAAACCATGCAGCAGTTTAACATAAACTGGTTTTGTTCTCATTCGCAGTAAATACTCTCCAGCCAGCAGAACCTGTAGTCATTGACCTTACAGGTACAAACTGTACCAGGTGAAAGGCCAGTGACCTTTCATTTCCTGTTTCTTTCAGTTTCTACACACTCCATTTATAGATAGTTTTCCCACCCTCTCTTCGGGAAGAATTAAAAGTAGCAGAACTGATCTGAAGAGCTGCCAAACATACACGCTTTTCCCAAAAATTTTCAATTCTTTTCTTTCCTTAATAACAAAGTTGCTCAGGACAATGGAAATACTTCCATTTCACAAATATTTATGGGGAAAATTGTGTCCATGTTCCATCAAAATTCCATGGATTTTTCCTACTACCCTGACATAACGGAGAAAGAAAAGAAATAAAAGTTGATAGTTTCTTCTGCTCCAGTTTCTTAGACGTTTAGCTATTAATCTTGCACTGGATTGACCTGTGAAAAAACATCCTATCCTTTCTGTTATGCCACTTCTGTGGCCTAAACTTACAGTCTGACTTTTCGTTCTATCCACTTGCAACATCTCATCTTTTAAACTGCAAGGTTTTGAACCAAGGTTGTCATTTATTACAGGTGACATCCTGCAAACAGTCCTCTGAGGAACTGAAAACTCAACTCTTCACTCTCATGGAAGTAAAATGTATACAACAAGATGCTACAGACAAAGCTCTTGCCTGCCTCGCTCAGTGGTGCCACCCACAGCCTGTTAATCAAGGTTCAGGATCCCATCTTGAACCAGCTGCCACATCGTGTTCGAATTTACAAGGAGAAGAAGGAAAGGAGCTCATATGTGGTTAATAAAATTGTGTTCACCCACTAGTTGAATGCTATACACAAAACAAGACCTGACATAGATCTCAAACTACCGCTCTGATAGGGCGATAATCAGACTGCTAAGAGAGAGAGATGCCAGAGAAGTTATGGGATCTCCATCCTTGGAGATATTCAAAACTTGTTTGGACAAGATCCTCAGCAATCTGCTGCAAGTTAGTTCTGCTATGAGCAGGGATTGTCCCAGAAGACTGCCAGAGGTCCCTTCTGGTTTAAGTCTGTCTATAGTTTTATGATTCTGTTCTATGCCACTTGACTAAATGCCTGCCTTTGTGCTTCCTCAATACCCTCAACTTTAGCTAACGTCAGGACAAGGTCAGGAGCTCGGAAGCTTGGGCCTCAAAAGAATACAGTATCAAAAAAGCAGTTCATACATTACTACAAACACTTGGAGATTCCCACCCCAGGATATTCAGAAAGTTTCTAGGTGAGTAGCTGAAACTTAAATATAGCTGAAATATATATATATATATATATATTGAATATAGCCAGTCAAAAGCTCTGAGCTGAGCTACATTGGGAACTGTTTCTCTCTCCCAGTGCTAAGTAGTCTCTGTGAGCAACTTTTGCATCCTTGCTAGAGCAGAAGAAAGGTACACTCTCTCATCACTTATCATAAGAAATATTTGGTACCTTGCAGAAATCACCTCATTCTACATTTCTCACCTAACATTACCAAGAAATTCCTTCAAGATAAGGAAAAAAAAGCAGGTTTTAGGAGCATTTCACTTACGGCAGAAGTCAGGAGATCGCCACTGGACCAGAATGCTTTTCCTAGCACAGGCTGCTGCGTAATTAGCAACAACAGAGCACAGACAATCCTTGCCATTGGAGCAGGAGCAAACATCAAACCGACAATTCTTCACATAGGGAGTGGGACTGACTTCATGGTGACAGGGTTCAAATGCAGAAGACATCAGAACTGAGCAGGATTCCTCAGCATATTTGGCTGAAAAAAGAAAAATTACATGTTTGCACTGAATGAAGACACAGTAAGAAATTCCTTTTTAATTTGACAAAAAAAACCCACAAACCCAACGCACAAAATAATAAAATAGGATCAAGTAGCCATAGATAGCTTCATAGCTCATAGATCATGAGCTCCACTAGAAGAATAATGTTTCACTAGTAAAACAAATGAAGGAAAAGCAATGCTTTTATATTCTGTTATTGCCATTTCTGGTGCTGTACTTCCTTTTACAGGGCTCTGCTTTCTGCTGCTTTTTATATTTGCAAAATTAGTCCTGCACTACACTCACGAATCTACAATGCCTGCTCTGATCTAAGGCCACAAAATTTTCTGCATGCTTGCTCCTCCCAGAAAACAGAACTTGCTGTAACATCTAGGACAAGAAAATTGCTCTGAGAATTTCTCCCTGTGTCCAACAAGGACAGCCAAACAGTATGGAGGGAAAGAGGAAGGCTGTCTGTTGGGATGCAGTGAAAGAAGGGAGATGAGGGATCAGGAAAAGTGTTTAAGTTCTAAGAACAGAGGGGTGAAGAAAACAGGTATTTTGTCCACCCGGGGGATTAACAGTGTTGCTATCACTTGTAAGAGTAGTTTCAGTGGCACAGGTTTATGCTCTGGCTGTGATGGTCTAACTCTGACTGTGGTCCAGGCCGAACAGCAGTGTGATCCCACATTTCTGATTTTTGGTTTCAGTTTTCACAAAACATTACGATTTCTTTAGAAAGTCTCTCTCTGTTGGAGCTTTGTTGTATTTTTTTTAAATGAAAATTGCAGCTACCCGCTGGCAATGTAAGCAACCCTAGCATCTTCTCTTTGTCTTTATTCTTATTTTATTTAGTTTTAATTTTCATTGGTATGTAAATGGAAAATCACAGTTTGCTGCACATGTTAATTTTGCATAGACTTCGGTACCTAAACGTGGATTGAGATTGCAGGGGTCACTGTCTTGTTTTGTCAAGTCTTGGCAGTCTGCATTGAGCTTCCAGGAGTTACCAAAATCTTCCAGAAGAGCTTCCACCATGCCAGAAGGTGTAAGAAAATCATCCCCTTGGTTACCATTATAATTTCCACATAGACCACACATCCTTTCAGCATAGACCGGAGACACCTAAGGAACACAACAGTAGCCTGGTCACCCTTCCAATCAGGTCATCACTGTGTAGCAAGATTTTCTAAAGAACAAACCCCACATGATTTAAGAATCAAGGAAATTCTCAAATACATATTAAAATGAAGCAGGCACAATTTCATTGTGTTACATTTTCAAACTTCTAACAAAAGTGCTGTTATTAGTACCAGCAGGACACAATTTTTGCATGGTGCAGTGATAGTTTCAGGTGGTAACTGAAGGTGACTACAAGAAAAATGGCTTATTTTTGTACCTCGTCAACACCCTACCTTAGTCTTTCTCTATTTTTCCCCTTCATTCATATAAATGAACAGGGCAACAGTGGGGATTGCATTGTTAAATACTGTTGAGATTATTATATTTCCAATAGTAATTTAGGAAAAGATATGGCACCTGAAACCATTTCCCATCTTAAAAGATAATTTGAAGATAAAGAAAATTTAAACAGATTGTTCTGTCACAAAATTGAGACAATGTTGGAGGAGTTGTTTCCCTCAAGATTAAGGACTATTATTAAAATAAGAAAGAGACTGCTACCCTAAAGTTACATTACCTCACATTGGAGCTTCCTCCTGCTAGAGGAGGAAACAACCCATACAGCAGATGTACTTTTCACCCTGCCTTATTCTTACTGCAAATCAAGCGACATCTGAAATGGGATGCTAAATTTAGAGGCAAACAAGAAGAAATGTCCCAAGCAACATCTGCAACACAAAGGCACCAGTATCAGTTTCTATTAGAAGTAAAGATCTGGTACCTCACGACACCACCAGCTGTCCTCAGGAGCTGACTCAGTGTTTTAATGCTACTACTGCTCTCTGCATGCATTTATTAGAGTGCTACTTTAGTCAGGTTGGCAGAAGTAACCAGTGAAACAGAACCAAGATAGCTAGAAAAACACATTTTTGAAGAAAACTGTATAATTAAAAATGAAAACATTCTTCAAAATATAATTCAACACTACCCTCCCTTCAGACACAGTGGCCAAAGCATAAATATGGAGCATCGAAAAGCACAACCATGAATTATTGTGCAGACAAACAATGACTCATACAAATCCAAATTCTGACATTTTTTTCAAGTGCAAGCTCAAATCACAATATCAAGTGGTCATGGAAAGGGGACCTTTCTTGAGGAACATAGAAAGAATTTTTACCAGAAGTCTGGCCAAAGTAATGGAAGTGTATCACTTCCCTCGATTGTCAAAAATACTTGGCAACAGGTCAGTCCACAAATGCAGCATAAATTATACCTCCAAAAGCAATTAAAAAGATGCTTTAGATACCCAGTTAAGGAAAGAGCTCGGAGCAGAACTAAATAAATACTGATGATTGGAGAATGCGTAGAGGATCTGGAGCAGAAAATTAGATTTGTTTTAACTCTAAGAAAAAAATTGCCAGGTTATACAAGTCTCTGACCAGGCAGAAAAATATTTGAATACTGAGGAAAGCCAGATCTTCTGAGATGTGCCAAGGGATTGAACTCTCTCCTAGAGAAGCTGGCAGCCCGTGGCTTAGACGGGAGCACTCTGTGCTGGGTTAGGAATTGGCTGGATGGCCGAGCCCAGAGAGTGGTGGGGAATGGTGTCTCATCCAGTTGGTGGCCGGTCACCAGTGGTGTCCCCCAGGGATCGGTGTTGGGTCCGGTCCTGTTTAATATCTTTATTGATGATCTGGATGAGGGGATTGAGTCCATCATCAGCAAGTTTGCAGATGATACCAAGCTGGGAGGAAGGGTTGATCTGTTACAGGGTAGGATGGCCCTACAGAGGGACCTGGACAGATTGGAGAGATGGGCCGATTCCAATGGGATGATGTTTAATAAGGCCAAATGTCGGGTACTTCATTTTGGACACAACGATTCCATGCAGAGCTACAGACTGGGGACAGAGTGGCTGGAGAGTAGTCAGGCAGAAAGGGACCTGGGAGTGCTGGTTGACAGGAAGCTCAACATGAGCCAGCAGTGTGCCCAGGTGGCCAAGAAGGCCAATGGCATTCTGGCCTGCATCAGGAATAGTGTGGCGAGCAGGACCAGAGAAGTTATCGTCCCCCTGTACACGGCACTGGTCAGGCCTCATCTTGAATATTGTGTACAGTTCTGGGCCCCCCAGTTTGGGAAAGATGTCAGGATACTGGAATGTGTCCAGAAGAGGGCAACGAAGATGGTGAAGGGGCTGAAGAACAAGCTTTATGAGGAGCGACTGAGGGAGTTGGGGCTGTCTAGTCTAAAGAAGAGGAGGCTCAGGGGAGACCTCATTGCTCTCTACAACTACCTAAAAGGAGGTTGTAGTCGGGCAGGGGTTGGTCTCTTCTCTCAGGTGACCGGTGACAGAACTAGAGGGTATGGACTCAAGCTTCATCAGGGAAAGTTTAGGCTTGATGTGAGGAAGAAGTTCTTCACTGAAAGGGTGATTGGCCATTGGAATGCGCTGCCCAGGGAGGGGGTGGAGTCGCCGACCCTGGAGGTGTTTAAGGGGAGACTGGATGCGGCACTGAGTGCCATGGTTTAGATGATGGTTGGTGTTAGTGTTGGTGTTAGTGTTGGGTTATAGGTTGGACTTGATGATCTCAGAGGTCCTTTCCAACCTTGTGACACTGTGATACTGTGAATTTTTCTCAGCCCAGAACAACTTCTAGGATCCTTGGAGTATAGAGATACAAGCTAGACCAAAACAACAACAAAACCATGGATAATTTCTAGTGCTATTTTCAGCCTGTCTTTTCTGTTATCTTTTTAAATCTTGTACTCATTGATGAACTAGCTGTCATGACTCTTTACACTGTGCCAGATGTGACACATGAGCTAGATTCTGGGGCAGGTGAGGAGAGTGCAAAAGCAATGCCATGGTTGAGAGACAGCGGTGCTGACTGCTTGGTAGAAGCAGTAACCCCAGGAAAATAATTTCTTTTAGAAAAACTCTTCTCAGTGAGCAAAGTCACCCCACACAGGGCTCAGGTGTAGAACCCCTATTACAAGTAGGGGCGCAAAAGTAGCGGGGCTGTGATTAAGTACCCATCCTTGCAAACAAGGCAGGAGCACACACATCTGCAGCCATCCAGCATCACAGAGGAGGGATTCACCCTGCCTTAGTGCCCATAACCTGCAGGTCATCACACCTAGAAGCAATGATACAGGTGGACTCATACCCCTGAAGGAGTGAATACACCCTCAGGGATAGCACTCGCAGTCCCCAAGACCTACCAATTGAACGAGAACTGCTTCTTGTACAAGCAAAGAGGGCAATAGATGGCTTAGCTGGAGAAACTGTGATGGTTTATCAGCTCTTAGGAGACTATTCTACAGCAAATAACCTCCTTCACTTCCCCCACAGGCTTTTCTATGTTGCAACTCATTCTGCAGCTTAGAATGCACATACAAAAAAGGGAAAAGTGGTTTATGTAAAGCTTTCTGGCTTTGCAGTTAGACTGTTTCCCTTACAGCTCATTTCTTTTAAACCTGGTTTGGGTATTTCTACACTTGCTGCAGTCTGCAGCATAGACAAACCCTAATTGTTAATCAAGGGTGACTTTAAACATTCCTCATAGTAGAAGAAGCATGCAACATATCTTGTATGAGTTAATTGATTTTTCCTGGAAATCATGAATAACTGTGTCCCTGGAGCAATATTCTTCCCTTATTTTAAGTAATCTGAATCCATTGCTACAGGCAGGACAGTCAAAGCAAATGAAAGCAAAAAATCCAGTTTGGAAGGTATCTGCCAAACAAAACACAAAACTATTCATGGTTAATAATGACTGCCATTGCACAAAAAAAAAAAAGAGAGAGGAAAAAAGCTACCAAGTTACTGTAGGATGAAAATGTTTGTTTCTGCAATACAAAAGGATCTGTATATCACTCTGGGGGTAGCAAAAGAGAATGGAATTTCTAACATGCAACACAAAACAATTTCTCACTTTGCACAAGAAAATCTTTGTACATGTTTGGGTGGGATAAGAGAGGGGGCAAAAAGGCAGAAATAAAAGAGACAGAAAGAAAGAGTACCTTCACTAGGAGTTCACCATGACCATCCCAGTCAATCTGCAAATCTTCCCCATAGGTAAGGCGAACTGAAGTCCTCACTGTGCGCTGGATACGGAGGACACCTTAAGACAACCACAAAGTGTCAGTCAGTCAAACCAGGATGCAGTGTGCCATTGCCTGGGACTGCTGTGTCACACCTAATAGGTCAACAGGCCGGATGCCATGGAGCAGGGACCTTGCAGGTCTGCCAAAGCAAGGGGTATCAGCAATGCCCACGTCACACTTTCTGAGCGTTTTGTCTGCTCGGCAGTTTACAGCCGCGTGAGCTTTGTCCATAGGCTCTACTTTTAAGGCACTCCAGAGCCCTAGAAAAGGACATATGAATTCTGCAAAACCTCGGGCATCAACTGTGACATTTGCAAGACAACTGGAGGGATTTCAAGCTTCTGATTAAAAATGATACTAATTTTAAAAAGCACAGACCAACTGTGGTTTTCAAGGTGACATCTCTCAACTCTAGACCACTTTAATTCTCCTGATTTTAGAGGAGCTGAGCAGAGATATGTTGTCTGCATGGAGAGAAGCTGGAATAACAAGGCTTCTAGAACAGGCTGCAAGTGTTAATTTGATATTGAAAACATTTTTTGATGTAACTAGGCCTGAAAACACTGGTAAGTCGAACTCCCTCAGTTGCTGGCCAGAGTTAGATTACGCAAACACACCTTGTATTAAAGGGATCTGTATGTCTTGCCCATTCAGTGAAATTCCTCCTCCATGTTTCATTTTAATAAGGCTGTTGTCCATATCCTGGATTCGAACGGAAGCTGAACGAGTGCACACGGCATCCGGATCGTCTGCACACTACAGAGAAGGGAAAATTTGCCTCAAACCTCAAGTTTTCACTTTATTGATAACTTAGCCCCAGGCCCCTGAAAGGCATTGCAGCATCTAAGTCGGGAGGTGTTAAGTGTCTCAGCGGTTTTATGGATCTAGTTTCTGAGTCCCACAAACACCGGGCTGGCAGTCTTTCTTCCATTATCCTGTTAATCACTCACCAGGGAGCTATCTGCAGCTCCTTGTCTCAGAGCCTGGAAAGCAATCCGTGGGTGTTACACCGGAATCCCAGGAGCAGTCTGCGCCGGTGAGTGGCCTCCAGCCCCTCCAGCTACAGCATGGGCAGGAAGGGCATGCTGACCCACACAGCCTATCAAGCTGGGAAACAGCTATGCAGTTTGCACTGCCTGACTCTTGTGCTATTCATTTTCCTTGGCTATGGGTTACGCAGACAAGGAACAGGGATTGGAGGCCCCTGGGTCTCCTCCCTGGTTTTGAAATGGAAGTTTCAGTGATAACCGGTTCCGCAAGTTCCCAAGAACAGATGACGTCAGAGTTGCACTAAGAGGGCTTTCTAATGCAGGATACAGACATAGATGGTGCGTACAACCCTCACGACCCATTCTCCAAAGCCTGTGATTTCCCAGTTACTCAGGTCCTGCAAGGCAGGCTGATATTTCTCCTCCCTCCTGTCAGTCTCCTGACTTGCATCATACCCCTCCTTGCCTTCAGTTCATCTGTCCCCATCCCCTTTCTTTCCCTCTGCTTGATTCAGTATCCTTTTTAGTCTCCATGTTACATCACCCATTCCCATTCACAACTGGTCAATTAGTTTCATGATCATCTTAACCCCCTTGTGACACCCCCTCCAGGGTCTCCTTCCCTCCTTTCCTGGCCTGATTCCCTTTCCTGCCTCTCTCCAGCCATCTCCACTCACTGACCTCCAGCTGCCTTTCTCACACCTGTCAGAGACAGCAAAGAGAGTCGGGAGCTAGTGAGCAACAGAAATCACCAGCCAATATGACAATGGAAAGGCAACCCAAGGTACTACTCTGCCAGTGCACCCTACTCAGTGTCTGAGGAAATATTTTCCCTAGGCATTATCAAGGCACCAGCCTTCAGGGTGCTTTGCAAGGGGTGGACCCTCATCTGCGTTTGTTTGTTCAGCTGGCATAGAGACGGTGAGCTTATTTGCCAAATCTCATTATGAATGCTCATTCTCCAAATATCATTAAGAGAGTCTCCAGGTAGGCTCCTGGGAATGCAGTAAGGAGAAGCAAAACACTTATTAACTACGGAGAAAGACTGTATCTGTTATTTAAACTAATTATTTCATAGGAAAATTACTTTGGTTGGCCTGTGCATCTGCAATTCATATCAAACTCCCACAGCCCTTCCCACACTCTCAAGAGCATGTGCAGAGGCGCACAGTCACCAGCCAAGGCTGTTGTTACCTGCATGGTCTCAATAATCACAGAAAAGGAATTTTCCACACAGTCTTTGGCAAATAAGTACTGACAAATTCCGCTGAAGGTGAAATACTTGTTGTCGAAGCTTTTGAAATGGGACTGGCCACTGACAGAGCATTCTCCTGAAAAATGCAGAGAGTCATAAATCACCTCAGTGTCAGCTGCAAACAAAATCTTGCCCGTCCCATCCCACTGAGGGGGAAAAGCAGGACGGTGGAGCAGGTTGCGCAAGGCCCAGGTCCCCTGCAGACTAGAAAGCACCGGTGAGATGCTTATCACACTGTTTATTCCTGTAAGTCATTACCTGTAGTAAGAGGGGAGGCAACAAAAGGTGGGGAACATGGTGTAAATCATAGTTGAGCTGAAATTCATGCCTACAGAAAAGCTTCTGTAATGGTTCAAATTGAGGGTCGTGAGGATGTCAACAAACAGCTCAGCTCTCTGCACTGAGTGGATTTGATTCTTCAACAGTATGTGCCTCAGTGGCCTCAGTGGCACCGTCACTCAAGCTCTCTGGAGACTCAGTCATGCCTAGTGCCTACATGATGGCTGCTGGTGGCACTAACCAATTGCAAACACGCTCTCTTTTATGTAGCAACTAAGTTTCCCTCTTCATACAATGGCAAAATTGAGGGAGGCACAGGGAGTGGAAGCACTAATGCCTAAGACTGACAGAGCTAGGAAAGGTGCTCAGGATTACCTAGCATTAGTCACTCGCTCTGTACCCTGGGTAACATTGCCTCTTTACCTTTGTGCAGGAGCTTGCGACATCTTGACATAACCAACTTCAAATCCACTTTTACTTAGCCTGTGAGTCTGGCTGCAGAATGCAGGTGTTTATACAGAGTTGAAAATCAAAATTTGCAACAAGACATGTTGGGCTTTCACTCTTGCTCTGCTCTTTGAGGTACCGAATTCTCAATCTGTGGTTTACAATTCTGTCTTGGCAGACTGTGAGCCTTCTCTTTGTCTCTCTGCTGCTGCTTTTAGAGCATTACAGTACGGTTTCATTAAGGCAACAGTGCCTGAAAGTCCTCTTTACAATGGCCTCCTTGAACACAGCCCCTCAGAAATATTTATTCCTTTATTGGTATTCAAAGCAGCCCAACAAGTTATTCTAACATTAAAGTAAAATACCTTATCAGAATGAAGAGTTGGAAGACAATTACAGATGGAGTTATTTCAAGGACAGAATTTATAGTGGACTTTACTCTAAACCATTACCATAATTAACTAGTATAAAGTTAAAAATAAATCCATAGTTACAAGAGCTACATCTAAAGTTCTTACAGAATAATGTGAAAGTTCAGCTTAACCGCCCTTATACTATGAAAAGAGGCTATTTAAACACATCAATATCTTAACATGCTTTAGTAAGTTCTGGCTTTTCACTTCCAGGAAGGCAATACTCATATGCCACAACTGGGATTTAGTACCCTGTTTTACAGGGGCCTCTGCAAACACAGAGGAAGGCTCCAACTCCACAGAGCTTGCAAATAAATTCTTTCACACAAGAAGAACACTACACTTAGAGCCAGTCCCACAGAAAACAAAGCAGGCAGTTTGATTTCCAGGGCATTGATTCCTTAGTTCTTCTGCAACTAGGAACCCACAGGACAGGTTTGCAGCACAGAGAGTTAGGGACTGCAGCCCCAGACAATTCCCAGCCCTTTGGCATCACTCTTGGAAGGGAGTTTGCTTTCCTGCAGCAAAGTCTTTTCTTACAGATCCCTTTACCTACTCCATTTGGTGTAATGCATCCCATAGGATTTCTTGAAACCTACTGACTTTACAATTAATTTAACTATGATATCATCTTGAGAGCTCCTTGCTAGTGCTAGCCACAGCTATTGCTAGTTGGCTGATGCAGCACTGCCTTCTGAAGTAGGCAGCACCTCCAGCTGGGTACCCAGGTTTATCACTAACCATACAGCTAGGCAATACGTTCTCACAATATAAAGGAAACCTTTCCTGACAAACAGGTTGGTAAAAAAATAATGGAACTGCCTTGAACTTATGTGAGTCTAAGTATATAAGCTTTCTCTGACACATGATTTTAGAACTATTTGTTGCAAAAAATAACCAACCAACAATAAAAATATGCTGTAACATTTCTTCAAATACAGACAAAACAGGACAGGTAACAATAAAAACTTGGCGACTGTTTCCATCAAGTACTGCTACTTTGGGAAGCTTTGCTGTCCTCCCCTACTATCTCAGCACCATAGATGGTAGCAGGTACAACAGATGCACTTATACGACCTTTATTCTTGTACAAGCCTAGCTGGAAAGTGGCTTGTATATTTTGGCTGAAGTTATAAAAAGTAGCTGGTTTTCTTTTTGACTTTGCTCATTCTGCAGAGCTTCTGAAATCAGAAAAAGAAAGTAATGCTATATTCCTTCTTGCATAAAGCTGTATAGTAATACCTGCTTGCAAACTTCATTCCCAGGCTTGTCTTCAATTCTATAATCATTACAAAGAAAACATGGCAGGAGTTGAAGATAAAAATTTCAGCCACAGAGTGTTGATAGTAACTCAGAAAGCAAGGACATTAAGAGCTATAACCTAGGTCAAAACTGAAGTTATAAAAAGACCTGTTTCTCATTAGTAAACGTGTTGCTGCCCATTAATCAAAAGATATAACAAATCAGCTGGGGCTGTGTCCTGCACTTGGACAGACCTTGGTGAACACCTCAAGCACGCGGCTCCTTTCAGTGCTGCTTGGCATAGCTCACTAAAAATGTCATTTGTATTTTGAACATTTGCATATCTCCTCTACCGTTTTCTTTCTGGTGACTTTATGGATCAAGTGCTATTTCAGTCTAAAGCAGAAGGTAATGGAGTATTGATGAGTCAGGGAAGCTTATTGTTAATCGAAAGAGACTTTCTGTAGGCTTTTTAAGGCAGTCTTAACTATCCTAATTTGTAAGGACTGCACAGTCCCATCTCAAAAAAACCAACCAACCAAAAACACAAAAACCCCACAAATCCAAAAAAACCCTTAACTCTCTTTTCTTGTTCTGGCACAACCCCTTCTCATGATGAGTCTCTTTCTCATCCCTTGCACTCTCAGTTCCCAAAAGCAGGGAAAACAAGGAAGGTAAAAAGATGTGCCATCTCCCTGCAGACTCCTATGAACGATGCACACAGAGTCAAATGCTGTTTCAAGACAAACAGGCCTTTCCATGGCTGAACACGGTGCAAGAACTGAGACAAGGATGGGCCACACAACTAGCAGGAGGAAGTAAGGATGGCAGCACTTTGCTGGCCAACACAACATTAAAAAGTCACATTTCTCATTTAGGCAACAAAAATTGGGACAGCAGTCACCAGTACTATGAGTTTGGGAGGTTGGAAGGGTAGGAGGAAGGGGAGTAAGAACACCTGCAGATCTGCCTCTCCAGTCTGCTACCATCCATGGAAGGTTGGCTGATCATCTTCTCCCCAGGGTTGTAGCTCCTTCCCCTGTAACATGATCATTAGTGCCCAAACCCGTGCAGTATCAAGAGTAATCCAGTCTACTCCTACTACTTCAAACTGTCCCATCAACAAAAGTGTATGGATTCAGAGAATCAAATAGAGAATGGAACCTGTCAACAGAAAACCAGGAGTGTTCTTCTAGCTGAAAGCCAACCCTCTGAACATACAGACCATTATATTATGGTAAACGAAGTAATGAAAAGAGGAACCATTCTTCTCAACAAACAGGATTTTGCATTCCTACACATAAACCATATAGCACAATGTCTGGCTTGTCTCATGAGAAGAACTGACAAGTATGATTCCATCTGGCTTGTACTGGAGCAAGCAAGTAAGAACAAAGACAAATTCACTCTTTGTATAGAAAAAATATAAGTGGGGTGTAAGTGGGAGGTATTTAGTCAAGACTTACTTGTCAAAACCTGAAAGGAGTAGAGCCAACGTACCTGGGCATTCCCCATTGCTGCAGATCCAGGTGCCACGTCGACAGATGCTAGGAAATGTATCAGGACAAGTTAGGCAAGAGTACAATAATTCAAATCTTCTGTCACAATTTTTCCCAAGTAACTAAAACATGAACCCTTGTTTCAGGAAAAATTAGAACAGTCCCCAACAACGTTTGACCTCCCATAACCTTGCTTCTTATTAACCCTTCTTACCATCATTCAACAGCAACTGCTGGTAATAAGAGCTGGGATGGTTGCAAAACTCAAGAACTCTTTTTTTTACCCTGCCAGATTTTTGTGTTTAGCAGAGTTTTCAACTACATTCCACTGATGTATAATAAGTTTTAAATGCAGTTCTCAAGGTATGTCTGCTAACACAACACAGTCATAGGAAAAAAGAAAGTTTGAAGTGACTTCCAGAAAAATCATATACTACAACCCCCAACTCAAATAAGGGAACCTAAAGCTAGAGGTCACTCAGGACCTTGCCAATTTGAGTGTAGAAATCTCCAGGATGAGGCCTCATGGCCTCTCTGGGCAGCTGTTCCAATACCACATCATCTCAGAGGGATGAATTTCTTCTTGTGCCTAAATAGATTTTGCCCTGCTGGAACTTGTGCCCTTTGCTTCTTGCTCTTTCACTGTTTGCCTCTGAGAAAAGCTTGACCCTGTCTTATTGATAACTCCCCTTTAGGCAGTGAAAGTTCCTCCATTAGCCTTTAAACATATCTATTTCCCTTTTCTTCTCCTCGAGTCACAGGCTCCCCTGTTACGATCATCTCCAGTGTCCTCCACAAGACTCTCTCCAGTCCGTAATCCACTCTCTTGCAGTGAGGAACCAGCACTGGTCACACTCCAGTCATGGTCTCATGAGCTTCTCACAGGAGAGCAATAATCCCTTTCTTTCACCAGCCAGCTAGACTTATGCTAAAGCAGACCTTCAATCCACCTGATGGCACACTGCTGACTCAAGCTCCTATTGCATAGTTTCCATTTCTGTGCAAGTTGCAAGGTGGTGGATTGTCTCAGCTTTAATACCTTTGGGTGGTGGATTTAGTACCACCCTCCTCAGCACTGCCAATCACAAGTAACATACATTGATAGTGACTGAGATGGCTTTCATTCCTAGGTCTGTGGGATACCATGCCAGCTAATCCTAGAATCTTCAAAATCAAGTAAGTTTCAAGAGGTGCTAAATTCTTCTTATTCCTCTAATCATCCCAGTCCTTGAAAACCATTTGTGGGGAGTTAGTTTATTGAGGATGGTAAATGCAGGCCTAATGGAATCATGTATTCTATAGCAATAACAAATTTGAATAACAGGAAGTATTTTCTAACAATACGGTCTATCAGGCAGCACTGATTTCACAAGAGCAATAAGGTCAAACAATATGGCCAAGCTCAAAGGTGCAGACATCTGAAGGGAAAAACACTAAAATACAATACTAATGTCATGGTTATGGTTCATACTCAACAACAACACAGTGTGGGTAACGAAAAATTTCTGGTTAACAACAGGTATGGCGCACAGACCATCATTCTTCTGCATATGGTGGTCTTCACTGAGTCCTTCTTCTCTGCTTTAATTGGAAACAAAGTTGTCTGAACTCCTTCCACCAATATGTTCACACTTGCACATAACCAGATCAGAAATACATTACTCATTCCTCTTCAGGCTGGCATTCATGAGTGAAAAAAAAAATTATGAGCTCTGCAGTTGAGAAGACTCATTAGTTTTGCAAGAAGTTTCAAGGACGTGCCTGAGCTAACTCCTCTTGGAAAGGAACAGGGTTTCAAGGTTTCAAGGTTAATTAAATGTAGGAAGTCAAAACAAAGACACCACCGCTGACACTAACCAGACATGGGAACCTGCCTGTCCGTCTTATCCACAGGAAACAGGTAGTTCTCTACTGTTTGAAGGAGTATGACCCTCACATTGTTCTATCAGATCAAATATCCCTTTAAAAGTGGAACTGATTTTGTCTTTGTGAACAGCACTTCTTGGAAGGGGCTGGCATTTCCAACAAGAGAGCAGGTCCTTTGCCAATGAAAGGAAATTTTTAAGAAGGAGAGAGAGATTTCTAGAAAGATCATCTAAAGCAGTGACTAGCTGGTGTGCAGGACTTATTTAGAGCAACAGTAACCACACAGGAGCCAAACAGAGTTTACCATGAGTTGCAGTCCTGAGAGATGGTGAAGCCAGGAGGATAATGTTTTCCAGAGTGGGTGCAGGAACAGTCAGAGATTTCAATGCAATGTTCACCATCAAGGAGCTTCCCCTCTTGGTAGATCAGGTAGCAGTAGATATGCATGCCACACACACAAGGATAAAAACATAAATGCAATTAGATTTTCCAGTTCTTCACATACTTTGGCAAGTTTTCATATGCATTATTGTCCACAGTTAATCACAGACAGCAATTAAAAAGAAAGCTTGCCAAAAAGCCTCACAGAGGCTGGTGTCTACTTTTCTTCTAGTGCTGCCTCTCCCTCAGATGTGCTGAACAGAGCATTTCTGGTGCTCCCAGAAGAGCTCTTTGCTTATCGAGTCCCCACATCCAAAACACCTATTGGAACATTCATGAGTCAAACACAGGGAGCACGATCAAGGTTGATTAGAGTTGGTCTAGAAACCTGAGTGTTGGAAAATACATGGACTTCACTGACTGCAGTAAAGGGTGTCTGGACATGTTTCGTATTTATTGCAATTCAACAGAAGAGGAGACAAAGTAGGGAATGAAAGAATAGATTTGGACACCATAAGAGTCTAGCAGACAGGGTCTGAGGGAAAGTAACATTATTATGCAGAGCTGTGGTTTCTTCTCTCAACTTCTACAGAGGCAAAGAAACTTGGATCCAACTGCTGAGGTTTCCATATTACATAACTATAATTACCTATTCTATATTTAGAGTATTCTATCTTACAAAGATAAACAGAGGCACAGAAGAGTTACGAGACCTGTCCGAGATTGCACTATAAGCTAGCAATAGAAGAAATGAGAAGTTTCTTTCTCTTAGATCCCCATGCTGATAGACCGTTGACATTCCTCCACTTTAAAAAGGGCTACTGTAGCAAAACATTTGCCAAAAATCCCTCTCCCTCCTCTTTAAAGGATTCCTTCCAATTGCCTGTGAAGTTTTTGGCCCTTTTCCCTGTCAGCAGCAGTCATCATGGCAACTGAGACACAGGTATGTCCCCTTCTTCCCATTCTTATCATAGAGCTGCCTGGAAAGATCTTTGTTGTTGAGAAAATCCTTCCAGAGAGAGATATTCAAAACGAGAGCTGAGCATTTGAGAGTGGTGTGGCTCTCCAGAGAGCACAAGAAAAATGATCGTCTATCCTTTTTTCCTGGCAATAGTAATTTCATTTACAGCAATTAAAGTAACTGTGCGGTGTATTTAAGGGAAAAAAAGACACATCCATTGAACAGAACCTTTTTACTTTTAGAGCAATGGAGGGAAGCTAAGAGAAGGTATAACCCTCATTCTAATTCCCAAACTCTCTATCAATCTGGGAGATCCTTCTGGCTCTCTCAGAAACTCAAATCAAAGGTTTTCCCTGTTCGATGTGCACCAAATAACAGTTTTTAACTACTGATTCTTATTGCTTTTCATGAAGTTAGTTCTACCCATCCACTTCTTGTTCATGCAGTACCCTTCTTTTGAGATTCTGTTTCTCTGTTCTTCAGTTCCTGTTCCCTTAGACCCCTCCTCTGCTAAATTGACCAGTGCAGCTGCCAAAAGAATATAGCCAGAGTCCTCATACAGACAGTGGATTAATCTCCCACAGATTTTCCCAACAGTCCTAGGACTAATCAAATATAATACCTGTATCCCTCACAACAAAATAATCTCCTGTTTCTAGTTATATCACCTGTCACACTCCCTGTGCACCTTTCCAGGTCTGCCACAGAATGACAGCTTTGAAACTCCAGGAAGCAAGAGACTGGCAGCTAAACGGAAAATTACTAAGCTTTGAATGAGTGGGAATGTTTTAGAATGCAATTAATGACCCCTCAAACAAAGTTGACATTGTCATCACTGCCTTGTTTTAAAAACCAAATTATGTTCTCAGTAAACCTCTGTCACATCTGGTATCTTGTACAGAGGGACATTAAATACCTCTGTGCACCCTCACAAAGCCCAGAAGTGAAGGATGAAATGCAGAGATAGTCCTATTAAAAACAAACAAGCAAACAAATGAAAAAAACCTACCACCTCTCCTCCTGCAGTTGTTTTAAGAACAACAGACAGAGGAGGAAGACTGTGGAAAAAAAAAGAAAAAGAAAAGTGGTGGGTGGTGGTTGGGCTGCCCCCTTTAAGCCAATAAAATCTTGTATACAAATAATTCAATGCTTCATCTGAAACCATTAACATCTATGGAATTATAGTGCAAGATCTACATGTGCTGTTTCTCTGTAAGAAACTCCTTCAGTATGTTCTCTCTTCTTTCTTCCTCTAACTGGATGCTTCTAACCAAAAGCAATTCAGAAGGAATCTAGGTATGTCAATTGTAAATGGTTCCTCAACAAGAAAGAAAGAAAGACAATCCTAGAGTACTAGATGGTGCTGATTTTCACAGAAACATCTACTTTGTCGTTGGGTCTGAAAAATAGCCCTTTCATGGAGTGAGCATACAGGCAGTATAGAAACCGGTTTATTCTAGGGCATAGTCCCAGAAAAAAAAATAGTGTTTCTGATTTGGGGAAAATTTAAAGGAAGGCACAGCTTTCTTTCTCCTAACAAAATAGGTAGCACCACAGCTAAATATTTCTCTGTAAATAACCCAGTAAAGAAATTACCAGGGCAGCTGCAGCCATCAACACATTGTCCATGACACACTTCGTTGATATTCAGGCTCTGGCAGGTTTTGGTACAAGGGGATACACATTCCTTATACTCCATGCCAAGTGGACATCTTGGCCCTGAAACAATTAAAAGAAATTAGAAATGCAAATTCCTCAATAACTCTTAAATAATAAATCCCTTAATTATTAAAGTCTGAACTGCAGAGACACCAAAAAGGTCATATCCTCTTCAATCAACGATTTCCTTTTCAGAAGCAGAACAGTAAGAAACACTTGATTTTTCAGTGTGCTGGAATATTATCATATGTTAGGTAGTATAGTAAATGCTTAGAGATTGAAACAATTTCTTTTCTGATAAATCAAGTCTTAATAACTAAAACCAAGTACCTTATGAACTTGGGGGGAAGTTTTGCAATAGCATCTGAGCAATTTGGATCTGTTCTGTACCTTTAAGCTAAGTAGTTTCTCCATTCATTTGTGAAATTACACCATTTTGTGTTTCCAGAGAAAACTGGGAGACAGTTAAGACTCTGAAATTCCACCCTTCTTCTTCCAGAGAACTGCCAGCACAGGATAACACTCATGCTGTGGTATCTTCACTGCCGTCACTATCTAGGTTATGCTGTTACGCAAGCGCACTATATAGCCATCCCTTCATTTTGATGCACAGACATACTCTACATGAAGAGGGAAGAAAATATTAGAGCCTGCCCTTTCCCAGCAAATCCTCTGTTGAAGAAGGTGGGAGGGTAATGGAGGAGCTCTCTTGCTTTCTGTGGCTCCAAGGCTTGAGCCCAGCCCTAGAGCCTTTCCAACGCAGCAGAGCATTTCATGCCTCCAATACAACTATCACCGCCCTCTCTTGAGAAAGCATCACAGCACAGAAGAAGGATGATGGAAAATACAGCTCCTGCTGTGACAGCAGGCCATCTCTCTTTTTCCTAACTCTGGGAAACATGGTTTGTGAAGTCAAGCATTAGAAATGAGCTCTAAAACTCCCGAAAATAGAGAGGGGTTAATTTCACTCACAGCTTTACTGACAGCCCTAGCAAAAATGGATTCTCTGACTTACACGCTGAGCAAGGAGACAAGTTTTCATCAGATCCCTTTTATGTCCCAATGGAAAAGTAAAAAAATTACTGCTATAAGCAGGACTGTCCTCTGCTGTACAGTCTCCTGTTTAAGTCATTAGCAATCTCTTCCTGCCCTAACCATAATGCGCAGGCACAGTTTTCTTCATTGGTGGCTAATAGCAGAAGATCTTTCCCAGAGAAGAAAATGTTGTCAGTACAAATCAGTCACATTACCCCATGAAATCAATTTACATAAACATCCTGAGAAAATTGTGCTTCCTGTGTAATGTAGAAAGGATGAGAAAAATTATTGAGAACATGGTATTAGAGGATTGATTTTTTTTATTATTATTCATTTGTGTGCTTATGTATTTAACCGGGGTTCTCCACAGAAAGTATATGCATATATCAACGCTGAGTGAAAACATGACCTTTCTTTTATAAATGCAATTCATCTCAGCCAATCTAAGCACTATTTTGTTGCCATGTCTTAGCAGAGGTGCTGCCAGGACCTCAGCAAAATGGGGGTAATAAACTGCATTTCAAGACAAAATCAGGATCTCTAACCTAGGCAAAATTTGGCTAAAAAAAGTGAATAGCAATGTAATTGTTTCAAGAAAATAAAGCATGAAACAGTTTATCAAAAAATGCTAAAGAAAGTCTTTTGCAAGGATGCTGACTTATAAATACAGGTAGGACATAGCATTATATATCTGAATCTAATGTGAAGTAGCTCCTAAACATCTTAGTCTATACCTTTGTCTATCAAATAAGTCTTTACTGACTTTGCACACCATTGTGGGACCTGTAGCAGCTCAGGATCTTCTTCATATATGTTTTAAACAATCCTGCCTTAGGGACAAGAAATTTGAGAAAAAGGTTTGGGAAAATTGGGAAGCTGAAAAGGGAAGCAAGTGAAGGCGCTTCAGATAAATAGAAGTGACAGGCACTTCAGATTTTAACCTGCCATGCCTTAATCAACCCGAATCAACATCCTAAAAAAGCACCAGTTGCTTTTAGCTACAGAACATAAATCCACAAGACTGGCATGATTTCATTTGGGATAAGTAGCACAGGAACAATCCTGCCAGCTTACTGCACGAGCTCTCTTCAGGCCACCCATCCAAAATCACTCCTTCGTGATTGCAGCTTCTTGTGTAATCAAGGAACACAGAGCAGTGACAGTCCATGCCCTGGGTGCAGGCACAAATGTCTCTTTCACAGAGGTAGATGTATGGCTCTGGATCAACTCGATGGTGGCACCTGGAGAAGGTCAAAGATGTTCTTAGCAGCTGGCAGATTTCCATGATGTCCTGCATGACAAGTGAGGAGCACAGGCAGAAAGAGAGAGAGAAAGAAAAAAAGATGAAATATGTTAGTCAGTACAATCTCAAGAAGAAGACAGAAAGAGAACTTTTCCAATCACACTGTCATCACCCTCTTTAAATAACATCATGGTTATTATTTAACAATACCATGAAGTCAAATAATGTCACAGTCAAGGGCTGGTAGTGATCTATGTCCATTTATTCACCACATCCATACACACACAAAGGTAATTTCATATTAATATGAAATAGAGTGCTGTGTAAGGGATGTTTCACACTGAAACCTGTCAGTCGGTCACCAAATGCAGAGAAGCAAAGAATGGCACCCTGGCCAGTGAAGAACCTGACGGCTGTGGGGTTCTCCAGTGGAAGTATATATATGATGTCTGGAATATCAGGAAGACACACAAACTAAGGGAGAAGAACTTAAAATTGAGGTACTTAGAAAAAAAAAATGGCCAGATCATCTTTAGGATAATGAGGGAACAGAGTAATCTGAGGAATCTGGTTTGTTTCTGACTTCTGCTGGCTGCTTGCCCAACGCAAAACTGGTCATTTTAACTCAGATAAATGGCAGAAAAATAAGTCAGCTCTACTCTTCTTGGGAGTTAAATCAGCCGGTGACTGCTAATACAAGGAGAGGACTGACAGTGAAACATGAAGCCAAGATGCAACTTAGCTGTATATGAAATACAATATAAGAAAAGCTTAGTTTATAGTTAAGTTCTCTAAGGGAGGCTCCCAAATAGACCTGCATTGTATGCACTACATCACAGTTCAGTAAGTTTGAAGTCCTCAATGCAACTTTTTGAGAGGATGACAGTCAACAGACAAGGGGAAAAAAAATTTATGATACAACACTAGCATAAACAGCTGGAGCAGAGCTTTCTTCAACTTGCTTAGTAGTGTTTTATATAAGCAGATGAAACCATGCTGTGTATTTTAGGTGTTACACACAGTGGCTGGGGGGGGGCATATTCTTAAGACTAGTTCACAGTAACAGCACATTACTCCCAAACACCTTAACACCTGAGATGAGGAGAAAGAGAGAAGAAAGTCTTGGTTTTATTTTTAGTGTGATGAAAAATAGGGAGAACAAAACCCCAGAGTGTTCAGCAGGCATTTATAGGCTTTCTCTGAACGGTATATCTCGTGGTATGCCTGTATAGGTAAACTGCTGAGTAGAAAAGACCATTTTTGCTAAAGGTTGTTTTGTCGTGGTGATCAACTAAAGGTAGTACATGTCTGAACCAAAAGAGAACTTCTTGCTTATGAAAACAAACCAACCAGAAATATCTAGCCCATTGGGAATAACTTCAGAGTTTAGAAAAGTTCTTGGTCAACAACTGCATATACAAAGAGTTCTTGTGCTTTCTGAGAAAGGCCTCAGGGATCTGAAAGCAATGCTAACCGAGCCCCATTGGAGAGATGAACATGATTGCCTTCCAGAAACTGAGCCCCAACCTGGAATAACGCTGATGTCCAGATAGCAGCCACTATGCTAAACCAGTTGGAAAATAGACTAGAAGAAGAGGACCAGGAACTACATAAATAGTGGTTGGTGCTGCTCTAAGACTACACAGAAGTACAAGAAAGATGAAAAAGTGCTCTGGGGTGGAAGTAACAAGAACAAAAGCAGCCAAAGGGTTATTAAAGCAGAGTTTCAAGATGAAACTGATATAACTGAAAGTGAGCTCAGAGCCATTCCAAGGATGAGCAATGCAGCAAGTCCTGGATCAAAGTCGTGATCCAGATACTATCAAATACAACAGAAAACCAGTATATGCAATAAGCCCATTTAGGGGCTGTAATAGTTTTTCTTAATAAGGTAATAGCCTTGTTAAAAAGGTAACACACCTCAACTGTTATGTTACAACAGATCACAGACTTTGTATATTCCACTAAACACAAGACAACAGTAAAACTAGGAGAAACAATGTTTTATGGCCATCTTCATTACATACCAGTAAATATTATATGTGAAAATGACTTTAAAAGAAAAAAAAAAGAAAAAAAAAGAGATTCCACATAAAAGCCCCACATTTTCTTTTTTTCCTATTATGCTTTTTAGGCTTTGTCTTGTTCATTAACAACATACATAATGACTGAGCTCTACTCAATTATCAAGAAACCAAGCAATAGATGTTAGAAATTTATTTTTCTCTATGTAAAACCTTTCTTGTCATTCAAATTGCTTCTGATATTCCATTGACTTTATACCAGAAATTATAGCTGAAATTTTCCTACCTTTTAGACATACCTCATCTATTGTGATAAATTAACAGTCATCAGCTGAAATACGGGTAAATCCAAATAGATGCAAAAGCAAACAAAATGATCACTGTGAGGGTGGTCAAAATCTGGAAAAAAGTGTTCAGACAGCTTGTGGAACCATCACCCTTAGAGGTATTCAAAATTCAAGTGGACAAGGACCTGAGCAACCTGACCTAGGATGGCCTTGTTGCAAGCAGGGGGTTGGACTGTAGGTGGTCTCCAATGGTCCCTTCCAACTTAAACCATACTGCAAGTTATTTTTATTTTCTATCCTTTCTTTCTTTAAAACCCATTGGTCAGGCTGAAATAAGAGAGGTCATTGTTCTTTAGTTTAGGGGACAATGAACATATGTGGGAGCACCAGATACTGGCAGCCTCACCCACTGCTTTAGCATTCCTGCTCATGGAACACAGTCCTGGAAGCAGCTCCATGCAGACAAAGAAATATCTAAAACCAGCAAGTCAGGGAGTTAAGCCTCAGACTGAAACAGTGCTTGGAATGCAGAAGGCTGTAAGATTAAAACTAGCAGAACTGACTGTAGTATCAAAAATACGGATGATGGTCTTGAAACTTCTCCCTTGACTTCTGCGTGTGTTCTATTTCCAGTGTTTTTTTAAATGGGTTGGCGGTGTCCTGGCACTGACAACCCTCAGTAACCACAAACTTGCTGACCTTCTTTCTTCCCCAGGCCCACCACACAGAGCTGTAGGTGGAATTTTGTACATTCTTTCAATTTCTGTGGCATTGCCTTCTGCTACTGCACGAGCTGCATTTGTCGATCACTTAACAACTGGCATTAAAGAGATATAACCTAAAAAGTAATAGAAGAAAGCAGAAAACCTCTCTTATTCCCTTGAAATTAAACCCTATGGTATACTGAAGTGTTTCTCCAGATCATTCAGAATGGGTATATTTTGGTGCCATAATGGGGTACAGTTTTTCAGAATACATCTTCTTTTGGTTCACTCATCAAAGGGAGAATGATTTAACCTCACATCTTTCCAAGTAAGAAGTATTCAAAGGCAGTATGTTTAGTACACTGAATGCTGGCTGTATGTCTGAGCAAACATTATAAACACTGTCAGAAGTTACTTCACTTGAATACTGAGTCAGCTGACCTATATGTTTCAGGAGTAGAAAAATGAGTTTCTAGACATACTGGGCCTCATTTCCATGCCTAAAATATATTATAGTATTTTATGTCCGTGTCTTTGCTGGACCAGCTCATGACCTCTACCATTGAAAATTACAGACCAAAATTTGAAAACCTCTCCCACTTGCTTTCAGACCTGGGGATAAATGTATTTCGTTATTGCATATGGAAGTATTCCATGGGATATGAGCAAGACTATTTATTACCAACTGCAGCAAGCACCGAAGATCATCTAGAGCAGAAATTTGTTGAATTCTAATTTCAGCTTACAACTTCAGTCATTTTCATATCTAACATGTTATAGGTTTAATTTCCCAATAAGAAAGGGAAAAAAAAGAAGGAATACAGTGAACTGTGGCCTCCATGCGCTATGTCGATTAAAAGTGAAATCTAGAAAATAAAGGTAATGTCTAAGAACACATAAAACATATTTTTGTTTTCAAGGCTGTCTTATTACCACAGTTATCCATTTCACTCCATTTCAGACTTCAAGATCCATGTTACTCATACTGTTTGTCATCTGAAAGGTTATTAAGATTGCAGTATCTCATTGAATAGGAAGCCTAAATCATCACAGCTGAGTGGTGAAAAAAGAATGGATCAGACAACGCAGAGATGCACATCTTTTTCAGTAACTATTCAAACAGCATCCAGAGAGGGCAGAGCATAGTAGAGAGGCTGAGGCTCCCTCCTGCCGACAATACCCAGTTTGGCATGCTCTAGAGATCACAAGACAAGGTAGCCAACAGGTAGGTCCACTGTACAGATGCCAAGCTGCATCCTGCCATAGGAAGGGAATACATACACCTGGAAACCATATCTGCAGGCAGAGCAGTAATCAAACACATATAAGTATGTATGTGCTTTGGAGGTGGAGGGCAGGGAGGAGCAAAGAGCAACAGTAGGATAAGTGTGTGAGCTGGCTCAAGACCTTCAGTTGATTCATGGTGCAATTAATCAAGATGAGCTCTTCCTTATTAAGCATGAAATTGCCCATGTTTTCTATGAGTATAGATAAAAGATCAACAGAGCTTTCTGGCTTCACTTGTCTTTCAAGGAAGTCAGAAGCCATCTCTCCAATGATGCTTTTGGGGGAGGGAGGACAGAGAAGGCAAAGGGAACCACAGATCTACCCAGAGTGGGGTGACAGGGGTGGGAGGAGCACACTGAACCAAAGCTGTTGTTTTCCTCACCTAGCAGCTGACCGCCTGGCAGGGAGGGATCTGGGAGACAGGGAGATTTACATTCCTGATGCTGGAGCAAGCAAACAAAGCACGCTATTAAAGAGCCGTACATTCTTCAGCCGGCACTCGTTTGGCTGGACTTCTATTAATAGTGTTGTGTTTATTCTTGCACAGTGAATAAATTAAACCAATGTTAAATGCTGTGAGCTCATGAACTCAAATGAGAGAGAAGATAATTTCATCCAGTTTGCAGGAGAATAAACTTTATCCAACAAAGCATCAATATTTGATGTGATCTGTATAAAACTCAAAATAGTTACAGTCTACCCATCAGACAGGATTTCATCCTGTATGCCCCTCCATGGCCTCAGATGCAATGTTGACATTTTCTAAACATTAAACTTGCCTGAACAGATAAAATTCCAGCAGCCACAACCAGTCATAAGATCCAGCCCTCCTCTAAAGCTCCGATGGGTTTAAAAATACAGTCTTGTACCCCGAAGGCATCTCAGCCAGTTTGAAACTCCTCACACTTTGGTCATGTCCTTGGCACCATGCACCATTATTCAAGTTCAGTCAGTCCAGACTCCAACAGAAAAGTCCCCCAAACACCATCTCTTGAGCAAGAAGCGTAGGCTGGAGGTTTCCAGCCTGAAACCACAGCTGTTATTTCCTCAGCCAAGTTCAAAGACTGCAAGGTTGAAGCTGTAGTACTACGTGGCACAAGCGTTCTTTGTTGAATTTCAGAACATGTCTAATACAAGCACTGCTGTTCAAAAACTTAGTGGAACTGTAAATAGCCGGAAGTGAGAAAGCTTGCCCGAGTCTTACTTAGTTTCTTCCAGGTAACTAAGAAACCAACATTCAAAGTAGCCTTAGAGCAGGTATGTTCCAGGAAGTGTGACTAGTCCTGAGAAATTACTTGAGCCTAGTTTAACAAGTATCTGTCTACAGGACTTGTACAGCAAGAAACTAAGAGCTAAATTGGGGGCTTTGTGATTCTGGTCTAAATATAAACACGGCCCCCACCTGATAATTCTGATATACAACAGAGTACATGAGATCAGATTCAAACCCACAATGGATGAAGGCTCAAATTCACCACAACAGTCATAACCTGTAACACCACATGCAGTCAGTATATACTCAAAGGTGTTTTCCATTTGGTGATCATCTGCGTGTTTCTGTCCTGTATCTAATGGAAGCAAGGAATAAGTTTATACTTAAAAAAGAAAACAAGAGAAAGGTTGATGCAGCAAAGAGGGTCACAGAGCTGGCTGAGACAAGCAGAGCTACTGTCTGTAGGCATAGGTGGAGAGACCTTCTCCTCCTGTCAAAGGAAATAGCCTGCTGGCACAGAGCCTTTGCAGCACCTACAGAGAACAACTTCTCTGTCAAAAATAGCCTGGCTGAAACATCTTCCTGCTCTAGTGACTCCCAGGTGTATGAGCTACAACATATTTACAGACACTGCTTGTTGTAGTGGTTCCCACAGAGACTTCAGAACTAGTGCTTCCCTGATGGCAGAATCAGAGGGAATTAACTATTTCATTCTATAGATACCACTTAAACACACCCTTCCTAAGTAATACCAAATTTTCTTTGGCAGCCACTCTCATTTCATGCTCAAATGAGCTGGATTTTTTTTTTTTGTTAATCTCTTTGGTGGTTTTGTGTTGGGCTTGGGGGGTAAAGAAGAGAGTTATACTTGTACTATACTTTTAGAAAGGAAAATGAAAGTCAGAGTGCAATAAGAGAGAAAAAATATGTTTACTAACTAGCGAGTAAATTGTTCCTTTATTAAGATTGCAGTAAATAAGACATCAGTCACAACATGCAGCCTCCAAGGTCACTTCTCTACAGCACTGGGCAATCCAGTGCAGAAATCCTCCTGCTAGCACCAGTCATAATCTGCAGGGAGGGCACATAGTTATCAGCTGGGGACCCACAAGCACACAGTTGCATCCCGTGTCCAGCCCCACACTGGCTCACAGAGAGGCTGGGAGTGCCCACAGACAGCATAGGTGTACCCTGTTAACCTCTCTTCCACCGACTGCCTGCATCTAACCCTTTTACACCACGGCAGGGACTTACCTACAGCCACTGCCAGCCCCATGGTTAACTCCTGCTAGGCTGGACGAGGAGCCACACACCTTGTTCCAGTGCAGCAGCAAGACAAGCGCCCAGCAGAGCTATCTCAGACAACACCACATGTCAGAAACCCAAAACAGGAACGGGTATCTCCTGCATCTCACATCCTAACTGCTTGCTGAAGGTGGACTGTGTTAGGTACAGACACAGATTCAAGGAAGTATTTGTGTTCCTTTGCCGAAGGGCAGGCAAGCAGCCTTCAGGTAGGCGAGAACCGAAACTAGAACGGTATCTTGCGGCACCAACCTTCTCTGCAATATCAGATGAAATGTTGCAGGTATTGCTTGGAGTCTGCACTCTTTTGCATTGCTTCTTTTCACTGTGCAAAGCCCAGGAATTTGCAAAATCATAGCTGTTTCCCACAAGGGTCCCTGTGAATGAAGAAGAGAAGCACGTGGCTGTTTAGGGGTTTGAGCAACAATTGGTCGTTATTGGCTACTATCAACGTAATAGTCTACTGAAAGCTGCTTTTAAAAATGAAATCTGTCATATCAAATTAATTTCTATTCCAAATATGTTGAGTGATGAAAAGCCACTGTCAGTGATCTGGATTGACTCCTGTAGAGGACCTCTCTGAGCTCAAGGACAGACTAAAGCCTGCAGAAGGCAGCTCCCAGTATTTCTCACTTCTGTATGGACATGGTAGGATTTATTTGCTGGCCAGCTGTAATCTGCAGAAGCCTAAGCAGGCCTACTGGCTTTCCTACTATTGTCAATAAAACATGAGACATAATAGAGAGGCAAATGAAATGAAGCTGCTCTCCCTAACAAAAGAAGGTGTTAGCATTCCTGATCCCAGTTAGCCTTGATTTTCTCCTTCTATCTAAAAATAGATCTTATGTGTGAAGGAACCTAACACACAGCATAATTACTTGGGCCCATGATCATACTGGTTGAGCTGTCCTGAAACATGTTCTTCTATCCTCTTACAAGCTGCTCCTGGACCAGGCTTTGCAAGATTTGCACCCACTTTGCATAAAAGCAAAACTGAAGGATTTAATCTGTATGACTACAGCTTCCTGGGAGATGCAAGCCATGTCTTCTCTTGCTCCATCTTCTGAGAAGGGGGATCCTCCCAGAAAGGGAATGTTCCCTCCTACCTTTTTTGCCTCCCGTGGCCTGACTGATTTGAGGACTACTTCTGCTTACTTCTGTAGGTACCTGCTACAAAACAGTTAACTTCATGACTCTCAGTTCTATAACTTTGCTTTTTAAAACCCTACTGGGCTGGATGTAAGAATATCTGTTGCTGCTGTTAGTGAACTCCCAAGAACTTATGCAAAGAATGTGTTGAAACACGACCCTGACTGTATCTGGAAAACAAAAGGAATGCTTCTCAAATACATCTATGCAACATTTTGTATTATATATTTTTACAATATATCATTATATATATAATTAAAAATTAATTGAGCTACCTGCTGTACATCAAGTACAAACATGCAGAATACACTAAACACTAACATTTTTCCTAAACTAAAGGGTAGTAATGAAAACTACACTGAGAATGCTAAGGCAGATGTAATAAAACCAATAGCCTTTATCAGACTATTTTTGTGTAAACTAGAAATTAGGGGCTTATAAATGTAGCATATGTCAGGCCCACAGCAGATGTCAAAGGAGGAAGGCTCCAAGGAAAGGATGACGGGGAAAGGTGACGAAAGGCATGAATTTTTCACATGTGTAGCTCGAACTCAACACTGGAAAATAAAATAGCAGCAAGAACACAAACTTTTAGCTTACTACAGATTGTAAAGACTAGAATAACAATGAAATCTAGCCTGATGAGAAACAAGGTGCCTAATTAAGTAAATCCCCTTTTATTTGCTCTAATGCAGCCTATACACTAACAGTTGTGTACTTGGAGATGGGCTCTGCTCTGAGGCACTGTTCCTCTGGCTCTGAAGGCACCTCCGTGTTGAGTTTTCCACTGGCTGGTACCACAAGATCCTCATTCACCCACAAACTAAGATTGGATGTTTGGGAAAACTCTTGGCCACAAAATGCTGATTGTTTGGTTTTTTTCATTTTTTCCCCTCCATTAGAGATTTTTTCCTTCTGTGGTGCTTGTAAATTGATACCTCTTATGTAGTTCTTTCACGCAATATTTGTATCATGATATATGAAACTATTCTGTTATATTCTATGATTAATATTTTCATGCAAATTTTTTTTTCCAAAATAAATAATTTCAAAACTTTTGTGTGGTTTTATGGAACCTGCTCTTCAAACATTCTAGTTGCCAGCACCTGTCTGTATATTAGCAGACCATTCCATAGACACCAGTGATTTGCCAACAACTTGCCAGAGCAGTTCTTCCTTCTCACAAAGTCCTGGGGCCCTTAAATTAAGCTACAAGCTGTTTGGAACAGGCAACACTTGACTGATTTGAGTTTGCTAAAGGTCCTGCCCCAGGCAAACCTCCTCTACATATGAAAGTAAAAATCTACGATAATAATGAATTAAGAGAGATCGGTTGACAGTGTATGTGTGACTGTTCCACTGAAGCTTTGAGTGATCTATGGAAACAGATTAAGGGCTGCAGAAACTTTATGGCTTTAAAAGAAGAGTGCTGCAAAACTGTATGCATGCTTGCCAGCCTGCTTTTGCCTCATTGAAGCTTTGTCCTCAATGCTAAACAATACAGTCACTGAAGATGTATAATACTTAACAGAATATCATTAATTACTACTTCTAATAATACAGATTCAAAAGAAACTGTATTTTTAGAGTACTTGAGTTTCTGTTGAATGAGCAGCTTTACAAACACACAGTAAGGTGCAATCCATACTCCTGGAAAGGTAAAAAGCAGCTGGACGTGGAGGTTTCACTGACCATCAGAAGAGCTCTTATATGAAGCGACTTTGAGGCCACAGAGCTACTTAACAAGCTGGTCTAATGAGGTAAGTTATTTCTGCAGTGGGTAACTTAGGAGTGTACTCTTCAACCCACACTCTGTCCTACATGTCCTGTTGATCCATGTGGTGAGTCTCAAATACTTCATCTGTTTGATCAGGCTTCAGGAAGAAAAGCAGGGAGGGAGAATTCTTCCTGGCACTTCTGAGTGCTTTGGGCAGTTGGAAGAGCTGCTGTCACCACTGCTGCTGCTCACTGGACACCTCCACTTCCTGCTGCTATAGGGCTTGAGGGGCTACGAAGTGAAAGGTGGTGGAAGGGACAACAGAACAAAAACAGCCTAAAAAAACATAAGGTTTCTTTAGTGAGCAGGTGATACTATTAACAGAGCAGTCAGGCAGCTTAGCTGCCTACTCTGGCACAGCACACCCACCACACAGCATGACTGCCCTTCTCTCCAACACAGCAGTTTTGTTTTCCTTCTGTTCCTTTCATGTTCAGTTTTTCTTCTTTCTCTAAGCAGCCAAAACTCCACAGAAACAACTCCCAGCCAGGGTTCATTAGAGCCCTACACCCAGAAACCCTCTGGACAGTCTGCTTTTGCCAAAGCACTTTTTTTGTCTAAGCCATGCAGGAAGACTGTTGAAAATAGATGTCGTCACAAACGTAATGAAAACAAAGCATTTGGACACAGGCAAGTGCTTGAAGAATCAGTGTCTGATGGGGACCATAGCACAGATTGATATCAGTGTGCAAACTGACTGCTCAACAGACGAGACTCCATGCAGTCTCCTTTAGGATCTGAGAAGGGTGCAGGAGTTAGCTGTTAAGGCACAACTGAGATCTCACCTACACCCTACATCCCAGGAACATCCCACTGCTTTGACGACCCTACTAAGGTCCTCCAAGAGAGGACCATGCACTGACCACCTGAACAGCAGGTGGGGTAGGGACTCCAGGGCTGTTCTGCTGGACTTTGACTTTAGTGCTTTAATTGCTGCCCTCATGGCCTCTGTCTCTTTGGAGAGAAAAACAAAAACAGCAAAACCAAGAAAACAAAACAAACACCACACTGATGTGTTTTGGGCAAGACTTCCTCCCCTCTCCCCCGCCTTTTTTTGTTTTGGTCAGAACAGCTGTTTTCACTTATCTGTTTTTCAGATAGATGATGTTCACTCTTGACAGAAAGATCAGTGTTCATTCTGATAGATGGGTCTCAAAGTCACCACTTCCTTTTGAAATCTGAAACTGGTATGCTGCTTGTTTACTTTGAGACTGTTGGTTAGGCAAGGAGAAGCGTTAGCAATAACCACCTTGCACTCAAGGCACACTAGTGGGAGGCAAGAACTCTGAGCTCAGTCCCTTAACCTTCTGCAGGTTTTGCATATGGCCTTAGGCCCATCAGGTTGATTATCCCAGGGTCTGTTAACTCACCTGTAAAATATATGTCAGAGTTTTTTTGAGATTCTACAATGCTGTGAATAGAAGTGTGCAAATTTACACGTGTTAGTTATTTACCAAGCAATGGGGATTTTTGTTTGTTAGGGTTTTGGTTTGGTTTGGTTTGTGTGTTGGGGTTTTTTTTCAGAGTTTTACGTGGTTTAGTACATGGTTCCAGAGCAGCAAAACTATTGGCAAGTTTGAAGAAGCTGATCCGTAGTTTGGATCAAATTAATGATATATTGAAATCATGGGCAGACTTTCCTGCTCTCTCTGGTTCAATGAATATAATATTAATAATATTAAGCACAAGAGAGAGAAAGAGTGATCTCCAAAACTCTATATCCTAGTGTACATTCCTCACAAGAAAAATGTCTAACTTTGATTCCAAACTCTGAATAAAGCAGGGTGCATTATGAATGCATGTTTCTGGCATCTCAGAAGAATGCCATACAATGAAGACAGGTAAAAGGCAAATCTTCTTCATTTGTACTGTTTGTAAATGAAAGCTAAATTCCCTTGTGAATTTATCCCCTTTGCTTTAAAATGCAAGAAAGAAAATGAGATCATTTACTTAGGGCACAAATCAAATTACTGATCTCCTTTAAAATGTCAAGAAGTTTGGATTTCAGAATGAACAATCTTTTTTTTGGTTTTGGGTTGTTTTTTTCCAGGAAAAAAAATACCTGCACCATTATCACTGTGAGTCTGGAATGTGCTTTAAAAGCTTCTGACAACAGGTACCACACACAGAGAAGCTGTATATTCAGTCATGCATTTATACTACTTCTGGAATGAAACATTACTCAAAACATCAGATTTTTCCTTGCAGATACTGTCTGCTCTTACCTGTTCAACCTATATGTACTTTCCAATGGCATCATATACTCTGTGTTTCAACAGCAGCAGACTCAGAATATCAAGCCTTTCTCAAAAATCAACCCTGGGTATTGTTTTATCATGAATGTCTTTGTAAGTTGGAGACAGATTCCCAGAAACATGCTTCCCACCAGTGCCATGAAAAGCATAATGGGACACTGGAATAATGGGGGTTGTATTTCTTTCTTCCATAATGCAAAGAGTGTGTAATATGCCCAAACATGGAACAAACATATCCTTGTACTACACTTAAATGAGCGCTTTTGTACAAATAAACTTTAACGATGACCTAGACATCCAAGTGCCTATTGCAGCAACATCACTGTGAGATAACTCAGCAATAACAGTACTGGGCAAAGACTGAGGCTATTAGCATGCTAATTAGCTCCATAAACTTGTGCTGCAGCTTCTCTCATACAACAGAAATTACCTTATGTTTTCTGCAAGGTAAGAGCATGCCCTTCTTCAACTAATGAGGTGCAAGGCTGTGGGGTTTTGGCTCCTTGTTCATGTGCCCATGCCCTGAGGAGATCAAGGACACAAGATCAAGGTACTCAGGAGCAAGTTGTCCATGTAGTGTTTTGGATCCCCAGCTGTAAAATGCTCATGACAACGATCACAAGACACTCAAATGCCACAGGCTGAAGGCTGCCATGAAGATATCTGAGAATCTAGAATGCTTTCCATCACAGTGGTTCTTATAGGCTTCTTTCCTACCAGGCACAGACTATTAGAAAGGAGGCAGCTTACCATTTCAGTGTAAATCAAAGCACTTTAAAGGTTAGTACATCTTGAGGTGCCTGCCCAGCATCTCAAAAGCCTCCTGGAAGGTTTAACACACCTTAGCTGTCTGACAAGCTCATCGGCTATAGCACAATACTGGATGCAAAACCTCTAGCAACACCTCTCTTCCTTTGCCTCTGGAATTCATATCTGCATACTGCTCCCCAGGGGTTTCCAGATGAGAGGCCAAAATCTTGGCAACATTAGATCGTTGTGTTTTTCCTTTGTGCACTGTTCTTCCACTGCATACTATTCTGAAGCTCAAAGATCTCATTGTATTTATTATCAGTACAAATCCAGCCCAGCAATATATCCAATGGATTAGAACTCAGAGACCAATCTGATAAATAAATACATGCTCAAATTTTAACAGGAAGCAAAAGACACAGCAACAGAAAAATTCAGTCTGGCAGCAACCTTAAGGTAACCCTTCAGTGCACTCACATTGCTAAGTCATTACAGCATAAGCTCACATCCTGGATTGGGTTGACCTTTACGAGATCTAATCAGGCTGAAAGGAGAGCAAATAAAAACTGCACTGGAAAGAAAAGGGTGAAGTGCTTCATAGGCTACCAATAGGCTCTCTGGATCTTTCATTTAAATAATATTACCTCTCCCAGCTGCTTCACCTGGAAGTTAGCTTCCATAGTTTAAAAAATACATGGTTTGAGTTATTCAAAAGCTGATTTGACTTGGAGCAAGTCGAGAAATGCTCATATGAACCACCCTGCCAGCAGAGCTGCCGAGGAGACAAACAGCATGGGGGAGTAGTGATGTCTCCCACTGATACAACAAAATCAAACATAGATAATTCTAATTCCTTCTAAATTACTTGAAATGAAAGGTCTATTGTATCACAGTATAAACCTGGCAGAATTGCTGAGCTACAGTTCTACTCTTCAGGCTAAAACCACAGATCTGTATGTCCACACAGGTTAGAGAAGTCAGGGCCTTCCTTATTCTCTTATTATTTCTCAGCTCTTCCAAGTAGTGAACCTGTCATGTATTTCACTACACTAGGACATCTTTCTTTGTGAAAGCAGTGCTTATTTTAAGAGGGAGGATACAGTCTCTGGCATGTTAAACAAATACAACATGAAATACTTTGAAACATGAGCAGCAGCAGATGGGAATCTTCTACATTTGAAGAGTTCAAGGCAAAAGAGTCTCCTTTCCTGATCCTGATTTTTATAATGGCCTCACTCCTGTTTATGGTCTCAAAAGTACTAAACTCCTGATCACAATATATTCAGACATCAAGATATCCAAGCCCTGCCAAGCAATTCTGTGAGCTGAGTTTGTTTCTTGTTATTCAACATTCTACAAAATCATTTTTATTCTGTATATTGAAACTATGTTTATGTATCCCAAGTGCCAGTAAGACAACACATCTCTGGACTCCTGCCAGCCTCTTCCCCAAGTTGCTTTGTCTCCCTTTATATTTTCTGTGTCATTTAATTTTAATACATACTGTACAAAATCAATTTAACTTATTAACTCATTAACTAGCTTTACTTTGAACCCTTCCTCTTCAGGTGGGTGTTAAGAACTAAAAGACACTATGAAATACCACAAATCAAGATTGGTCTTCTAAAGTCATATTCAGGGCTTTTCCAAAACTCCTAAACTTCATGCACACTGGCAGACTTTTTGTAAAGGTGTACAGAGCAGCAAAAGCAGTCTTGTCTCTCCCTCTAATTAGGAATTGGTGTGATGTAAGGGGCACCTCTAATACAACAACCCATATAGACAGGGAAATGACATTAAAAGGTAACCACATTATAGAACAGAATCCCATGGCAAATCCAAGCACAAACCTGCCAGTAGCAACCCCCAGCATTTAACATTCTGCTATTGCAACACTGTCCATTCCTACTTCCATTTGTCTAACTCATGAAAAATTAGAAGCTGAATCAATGATCATTCCTCACATCTTTTTTGCTGGGTTCTCTCCTAGTTGGTCTCCCCATACTCTATACTGTACATTGTTTAGCCAGTAGTTTTACCTTTGTATTTCAAGATTTAAGGTTTCTGTAAGTGTTAAATTCAGACTTCTGGGCTTTTCTTAGGAATGAGATGTGACAGCAATTTCCTTTCAGGAGAAAGGTAGATGAGAGGACTTAGAGAGCTTTTCAGCACATCAAGATGAGGTATCTGACAGGTTTTTTAGAAATGCTTTGCTGGATCAGCAAAATCCTTATTGAATCACCCATCAGGAAAAGCATTCACAGCATACATTATAATACAATCAGTTAGTCGTAGTCGTACCTTCCTGAGTTCTCAAGTCATCTTCAGCAAATTTATTAAAGTTTCCACACAACCCACAGGTCTTATTATAGTGCTTTTCTTGAAGGAGAATCTGAATATTCCCACTGATATCAGTCTTCACCACAAAGCCGTGCTCATCGCTGGATATTTTATAATAACCTGCCTCCTTCTCTATAAATATGCCATTGGAGGCAAAAGGTATGGAAACGCTGTGAAGAAAAAGAAGAATTTCTCAGAATATGATGCACCAAAAACATCAGGTTTTTTTCTCCTAGAATACTTGTTCCCACAGGTACCTTTTGTCTTCCTGCATCACACCTCCATCTAAAGAGAAGCGAAGATTGAAATATTCTCCAAGATACACAGAGAAACCAGTTTTTTCCCCATCCTGGTAGTCACCTGAATAGATAAGAAATAAAGAAATACTGTCAGTTCCGGGACTCAGAAGAACAACTTGTAAGTACACATTGCAGGGCTGGGAGCAGATAGTTTTCAAAAGCCATCCATCCATTTCAGCACATAGTTGTTCAACGTGAAACGGACAGATAGTACTAGGATAAGCCTTGAACTGGCTGGCACATTACCTGGCATTGTCTGTGGACTCACAATCTCCCTATTACTGTCTTTAGCCAGTGAATTCTCCATCCTACCAAACAAAACAGAGTAGTTTCCACAGGAAATGCACCCAGATATCAGCCTTGCTCTTTCCCTTCCTGGTTTCCTCCCGAGAATAACCCATAGCACAAAAGTAAGAGAAGGAAGAGAAGGCAGTTGAATCCATTGAACTAATGGATGAAGTAAGCTTGGATATCTTCATTCTTGACAAGTCCTCTAACACCACAACTGGTCTTCAAGGGACAGATGCCAATATTTGATATCCAACTTGGGTGGGGCAACTCACTCTGGATTTTTTCAAAAGGAACAGCATATCGAGATGGAGAAACCTTTCTTAGCTTCTGAGAGAGAGGAGGGTGGGGGCTTCAGACATAAGCCTTTCTCTGCTTTTGCCTATTGCCTAGCTTTGGCCTTACAGTAGCTCCTTGTGTAATGTGCTACCTGTTCTGGATCTCCCTCTCTAAGGTAGCCAGCTCTGCCCAGACCCAGATTCTTTATGCAGCAATGCAGACTGCACTTCACTGTCAGGTATCCAAATCCAAACCCAACTCACACATGTACACTAAGATAAGAATCAAAAATAGCCATGCTTGTGTGCCCAATATAAACGTAAAATGTCCCCTTATGGTGGGAGGAAAATAAGATTTATTTATTCACATAAAATACTGCAATTAATTCATACTTCACATATGCTGGTGAGTTCTGCACATAAAAAATTTGTATGAAGTTGTTCGAGTTGAGGAAGAGGATTATTTGAATTGGAATATGGTTCCTTTTATGAGTGATGGGATCAGTTTACTTCAATTTACTTGTAGTCAATAAAAAGTGATCTTAAACTTACAAATACAGAAAAGTTATTAGTGAACAAATGTATATCTTGGAAAGGAGTTTGTTATGAAAGTAACGTACAATTTTGGTTCTCATATCATCTGGTGCCTGTCTCCAAGAACAAAGCTGCAGAGGCTCACACTAATTCAAATATCTTGGCATGGAATACAGGTAAAATTACTTCTACAGAATTGTTGTATACCTGTACTCAGCTTTAACAGCCAACATTCCCCTAGAAAATTCAAAATTAAAAGAAGTCTCACTCTCTCTCTTTAGAAGGGCCAGTAAGAAAATCTCCATTCCTTGGCAGCTTAGATATGTGTGAGGTATATTACCACAGGATAACAAATGTCAAAGGGACAAAATTTTCTCAGAAGTAATCCTGCTTTCCAAAATAAAAGAGAAAACCAAGATCCTTTTACACACTGGTTCTTCCTATCTCACAGAGGGCAATTATCTCTCTTTTCTTCACAGTGACAGAACCTGGCACAAGGGCAATGCCACATGCCTACAACAGTTGGCATTTTTTAGTTCTTGGTATCCTGCTCAGACTCACCTAAGATTGAGAAGGATCGTTTGTGACAGTCCCCAGCAAGGAGGTAACTGCAGTCGCCAGCAAAATCGTAGAAAGAGCCATCAAAAGTTTTGATGTGATCATTCCCAAAAAGGCTGCAACGGGATGACTCCTGAAGCAAAGAACCTGATGATCAAAACACAACATAACTTGAGATGTAAAACAATCATTTTGTAGTTCAGAAATTTATTTACTTGAATTTATCACTGTTGATCATTACGTGTCCTGGACCTTTAGATCTAACTTCTAGGCCGACTGTATGCCTGGCATGACAGTCCATGGGTTCAAGTACAGATGGCTGGGGGTTTTATTATATACTTTATTGAAATGGCTTTTTGCTTTATTTCTACTGGCCCAGCCTTGCATGGGTAATTTCAGTCCTGGTCCTTTGAAGAATGCCATGTGCTTATTAATTTGTGCCTGCCTGCAATCCCGTTAAAATCAACAGGACAGTAGCAAAGCCCCATAGTTTGTTCAGCCAAACATCACAAACTTCAGGGAGTCTTTGTGCTTATTACAAGGTAAAGAGCCAAAAGGAGTAATTTTATTGATGTTTCCAGAGTAATGAGAATATTGCCTGAGCCAGGATTGCAGGATTAAGTGGCAAAAAGGGGATTGGGGGGGGGGGGGGGGGGGCTGGAAATCACACAGAAGCAGCACTGAAAATGTATTACAGTTCCTAGACCTCAGAAAAAAAATGTGGTTTTCTACCTGATATTACAGTGGCCAGCAGCAGATTTCCTAGCAGCACAGTCAAGAGCAGCATCTGTCAAAATGAAAAAGGGAGAGTTTAGAATATTCTTGTTTGGGGTGTTTATTTCACAACAGCTCACTATTTTCTGTCCTTTCTTTTGAGATTCTACAACATTTCAGAAAGCCACAAGCCATGCTGACTGTCACAGTAATTCTTACCCACTAGTGCTTCTTTGAACAGTTAATCTAGGAGAATAACTATTCTTTGTTCCCATTTTCACCTCTCATTACGAGAAATACGGGCTATCTCCACAGGAAACACAACTCAACACATATTCCAATTTACCTGAGTGAATGCATTGCATACACAAAGCCCTTCAATGCATAGCATTATTTATCAGACAGTCTGACACGAAGAAGCACACCAGACTGGATCAGCCAGCTTGGCTCCAGTAGAAGTCACTTCTGCCACACAAGATTTGCATCCTGCCCAAACATCCATGAAGGGAAAGAAAATAAAGGTTTTACACCAGCCAACAAGTCTGGCTGGCAGGCCATTATAACCACATGCTTATAAGCCTCTGATTTCAAGGTGATAATATGCTTGAGATAAGGTGCAAGAAGCAAAGGGTAGAAATTATGCAGAGATGAGAGACCCACGGTGAAAACTTTGATTCACCAAAATCAGTTTTAGCGTTGCCTCCTGCTTTCTACAACCAAAACATCAGCCTTTCTTCTCCATATGTCTCTAAACTACCTTCTGTTCTGCCAGGCCTTTAAAAATAATAATATGATATCAGTGTCATGCAGATGGTAAACTACAGATGCATTCTGTGGCAAGACATCAGCAGCTAATGGATGAAAGCTGCAGGGAGCTCCATCTACGTGGGTTGATTTCAGTGATCATAGAAGCAATGAGAGATGCTTAAATACACCATACTTAGTATATTAATGCTAAGAGAAGACCAGACACACATTTCCCTATAAGAACACTCCAATTAAAGATTACATTTTACAAAGAAAAATTCTGATTTCAGTGTACAGACACACATTTCTTATCGTTGTCAATAATGTAGGTCCAATTCACAATCACATAAATGAGTTTGCCTTATTTACAAAAGACAAGAAAAGAAAGACCTGTTATAAAACTCAGTCTAATATAATGCTGCAAATGCCAACCTGACATAAGGCTGTTACCGCTGCAAAATAGCTAAGAAGCAGCAAGTGCATGGGAATGTGACTACAGAGTAATGGTAAAGAAAACAATAGGCATTATTCTCAGATTACACACTTGCTAGTGTATTTTTAGTGCATGCACTGTGTTATTGTGATCGAATCAGATATTGCTTTTGTTTGTTAAACATTCAGTTTTACAAAGCAAACAAAGAAAAAAGACAGGTTATAAAACCCTTCTCTTCAGCCTCTACCACCTCCCAGTCTGTTCCAAGATGCAGATTGAAGTTTTGCCCAATTTTAATAGAGCAGATGCCATTAACAAATCAGAATACAATCAAGTAAGATCTCTCAGTATATAATCCTCTATAATTTTATCACTGGCTTAATTAGAAATAAAGGTACCTTCTTGTGTGTGCGATTCCTCTTGCACATGAATAAGAAGCCACCTGCAGCCTACAACACCATTGTGCCCATGTTCCTTCAAATGACAGGACTGGAAAGGCTTTGGTCTGAAATTTCTTGTTTTGTACAAGCCAGGAACTTTTGTTCATTTAAAAGGAAAGATAAAGACTGAACGTCACATCCGTCTGATTCTCAACACAATAGATTAAATTGCTATCGTGTAAATCAGTGGCCTTTATTGCCAGAAAGTTACAATGAGAGGAAATAGTTTTAAAAACTTACATGACAGATAAGTCTTTGAAATCTATTTTTCATGTGTATGTGTGACAAATCTCACTGGTGGAGCCAATAAACAGCATATTTATTTAACAGACTATTGTTAAAGAGGAATAGTAGGATGCTCCATACCTCAAAGACCACAGAGCCGTGTAGTATTTTTTCCTGTGAACAACTGCTTTAAAGGAGAAAGAAAAGAAATCAGGGCTAGTAGTGACATAGTAGTTTTTGTTCTCCAGGTACAAACACATTTGAATTCTGTCACATTCTATTAGAGCAACACATTTGGTCAATGAATTTGCAAAGATTTATAGAAGTATCATCCGGAACAACACACGGTAACGAGTTAATCGTACACATACTTGTTTACGGAGGTGGGCATTTATGGGTGTATGTACAGCACTGAGCAAAAAATGCAGAGCAGATGACATCTTACTTTACTTTCAACGTCTCATGCTTCATATTTTCAATAGCTGTAGTAATAACAAAAGGGTTAGGAGGCAGCAAGTTCCCCCGTAAATCGTATTTTGCCACAGGATGAGATCCTTACTTTAAACCAAGAAAAACAGTGTAAGTGCCTCCTGTGAGTCCCCAGCAGGCCTGTCGGTCTTATGTACAAGCAATTTTGAGAATGAAGTTAGTATAATCCTTGCACACATTTCTTCAAAAACTAAAAAACAATCATTAAAAACCCTCGCATTGTAATATCGTAATTTACTCCTGCAGGACATTTCCCTTATGATTTCTACAGATGATTAGGTTGATGCTTGAAGAATGGTGATTTTTGAGACAATTTAGGTGATGGTTCTGCTTAGGTTGAAGAGTTACAGATAATACAAATAATAAATTGTTCCCTATACTTTGTCTTGTATGAACTCTTTATGCCATCTGCATGTTAAAATTCTATGGAGTTATGCTACAGGTACTGAGTCACCGAAAGAAAGAAAGAAACATGGACCAAACTGTTTCTTTCTACGTGAAAAAAATAAGATTTTTAAGCTAAACAAATTCTTATCAGCCAGATGCTCCTGCCTTTTCCCAGGCAGCAGTAAATTTTGCCTCACTCACATTCACAGCAATGCAAGGCCCACACCTGACAGCAGCTCGGAAGATCAAGAACATACAAGAAAATATCCCATGAGCAGAAACTTGGCATCCACTACAGTCAGAGGCTTTGCTGTGATCCACAGATATGTCTCCAGCACAGGGCAATCCTAGCACTGCTGCATTAAAGCGTTAGGAAAGGAGAATAACACATCCCCCTCCGGCTTCTGCCCAAAGTACTCCTCTGCATTTGCAAAGGAGTAACATCTATGAGAAAAAATATGTAACTTGAAGCTTTAAAAACTGTTTCTTTGGCATATTTGCATTAGAGGTTACAGCAGAAAAAGCAGGAAACCTCTATCTAGAGGAACCAGTAAGTGTGGAGGCTCCAACCCTGCTGAAATCTGCAAGCCAGTGTTTAACCTGGTCAAAACCTGACATGACTCTACAGAGAAAGCCTAAAGCACCTTTCATGTGAATCTGCTTTTAAGGCTGAAGTTACAGATGAACAAGTAGAAATGGGGCAAAGGCAGAGACAACAGGCAAGATGCCTTTTGTTTTTCTCTTAGTCTCACTTCTGATTCTGGTTCCCCATGAAGACAGAGGACTGGGAATCTTTCTCTCCTTTGGGTCCAGCTGCCAGCTCTCAGCAGGTTCTGCATACCTCTGAGAGCTTGGGCATTTGTGATCACAGAGAGATGTTCTCAAAACCTTTTAGTACAAGAATCTCATTCATTATATGGGGAACAAGATCTCCTGTCAGCATGGTCTTCAGTCTTCTCAGTTCTAATCTTTTCAGTGCTTGAGCTCCACATAAGTCCCTTCATTTGCTAACTTTCTCTCGCAAATCTAAATCTACCAGGTAGCTTTCATTAACATTTTTTTGTTTGGCACATACAGAAGACAGAGGGAGAGCCTCTTAAAATATTCCTTTAGAACAGAAACACTGCTGGTTTTGTTTCATAGAAATTTCTTTATATTTACTATAAAAAGGAGTCAGTTCTCCAACAATACAGGATTGTTTAGTCTGTAATTGTGATGGATGGCAGAGGTCTTCCTTTATTAGCTTTTGTGTCGCTGCTTTCACACCCTGACAGGCTTTATCTGGAACACCAGCAAGGGAGAGAGCAAACTGCATGGAAATCTTGAGCCAACTGAAAGGGGTTTTGGAGAGGAGCAGGCTGCAAATGAGCAGGTTACCAAACTTGAACAGAGCCTCTGAAGTCCACATGCACTTGTCTCTGTGATCTGAGCCTTGGTCTGCACTGGGGGACATCTTGTGACTTTCACTGCCAGCATTTCATAGATGGTTCGGATAAGATGTGTCATGAAGTCTGGCTTAAGAAAAAAAAAAGAAGAAAATTGTAATTAAAGAACATATTTATTGGCTAACACAGTATATTGCTCCAATACAAAACCCAGTGATGTGTGGGTAGATCTGATTTTACAAATAATACACCCAAGCCACGGGAGGAAATATATAAAGGACTACACACTGTTGCTGGAAAGCCCTGTATAGCCAGTTCCTGGAACAGAAAAGGAAGGACTTCTGAAAAAAAATAATAATAATAATGTCTTTTGTTGCTTTGTTCAAGTACTAAGTCATGTGCAATCAGTCCAATGCTTCCTAACAGTTGTATGGTAATAGAGGCATTAGACAGCACGTCACTTTTTTCATTGAGTTTGATACACAGACAAATACGTACGCAAAGTGCCGGTATTATGAAACCTGCAATACGGAGTGTAGGAAAAGTGATGACACATACAGAGCCTGAACAACAAAACAATCAAAGCATCTTGATATACCTAAACTAGAAAATTAAAATCTAGCAATCCTGAATTTGGATTATCTGCTTAGGAACAGGCAAATTAGATTAGACTATGGAAGCAAAGCAGGATGCCACTTTAAGACTATTTGAAAGATGCGAGTATCTGCTGTAAGAGAAATTCATTTTAAGGAAAATATACCAATGAGGTTCAGTTACAAAATTTTCTTTCAAATTGTGGGGTTTTTTAAGAGGGAAACAAGCCAATCATCTAGGACATCATCACATAGATCTTAATAGAGGCAATTAACGTGAAGACTCCAGCCTGACTCTAGCCCTGCTGTAAGCTTGTTGAGCTGAAGTACTCTATGTTGGACAAAGTTTGTTTCCATAAGCATCACCTAATTTCAGCAGACCTTTGCATTGATTGATTTTCTGAGGTCTAAAAAGTGTTCTTAGCATCTTGAGCAAACTGAAATCCCAAATGCCACATCCTCAGACGCCACACAAAAATCGAATCAAGGACAGTGTACTTTGAAATGCAATAGCCAGAATAGAAGGCAAGCCTGGTGAAGGAAGAGAAAGTTCTTAAACAGACTCATGGAGAAGGAAGACATGCTGCTTCGTTGCTCATAAGAGTCAAAAAACCTGAAAGAATTACAGGAAATGGGTAAGGAAAAAACCCCAAACATCATTGTGGAATCACAAACGCAAAGCACACTTCAACCGTGACTATTGTCTGCTCTCAGCCAGTCTATCTCAAAAACAGGGAAAGCCTTAAAGAAAAAAAAAAAGAAGAGATAAAATTGTGATTAGAGGTAGGGAGCAACTTTTCTGCAAGGGGAGGATATTTTCAGTCTTAGAAAATCAGCAAAATGCCATATCACAAAAGGCCCAGAGAAGGTGAATAAGAAATACGGATTCATCCTTTCTCCCAGGGTAAAAGCTGGGAGCAGTCAATGAAATTCCCACTGAATTGCCTTTAAAGCTCACAACTGGGAGACCTCGGCACAGGTCACTGTGTCAAGAGTCAGACAAATTAATGAAGGGCTGGTCCACCACAGGGATGGATCAGATCACAGGGACCAAATGATTAATCAGATAAGAGTTTGTGACTTGGAAAGTCTTCACCCTGTTGAGTGCTGGAAGTAGAAATCCCATTCTTTAATGTTATACTTCATTTCTTACAACTCTTTTCTTGAGCAACATCTGTTAGCCACTGGAATTCTACTTTTTGGTCTAGAAACAAAACAAGATAACTTTCCTCATCATAGTCTGAGGAAAGGTATGTCTAAGTGGTTTTTCATAACTGAGATTCACGTTAACTTTTCCACTTGTGACCCAACAGTGAAACTCAGATTAAGCAACAACGAATAAGCTAAAATAAGAATAATTGCAAATAGTTCTGAAAATAAGACAATCACATGACAGCTCCTTAAAGCTCAGAGCAGCAGGCCAGAAATAACACAGAGCACAGGCTTAGCAAAGTTACTACTGCATCCCCTCCCAAAGTCCAAGGAAAGAAAAAAAAAAGCCACAAACACCCAAAGAAAAACTACATGAGAATATCAGCTGGAAAATCCCACATAACCCTGTACTCGAATCCTTCCCTTTGGAATATTTGGGCTACTCTACTCCTTCGAGGAAAAAGCCAAGCTAGATGAACAAAGTACTCTAGTACTGACACGAGGTATTGACCTTCCCCTTGCAGAAAAGCCTTGAATAAGATTTATACTGCATAAGTACTCATTGACACATTTAAAGGGCATTAGTAAAATATGCCAGGTACAGATGTTCAAGAGAAAGAATGACATGCAGAGAGCTTTAGTGGCTGAAACAGGAAATTAGACATGTTAGCTGTGCAGTAAGATACCAGAAGTAAGGGATACTCGTAAGGACTGTCCAGAAGCTGCTTCATCTCCCTGAGCAGGGCAGTAGCAGTGTCTGTGTGCCCTTGGAGCTGCAAATCACCTCTCCACTGCTTCTTTGCTGTGCAGGGACTCCTCGGCAAGGCAAGATGGACAGCTCAGCTGCATCATAACAAGAAAGCTTGAGCCGCAATCTGTCCCTGTGGCAGCTGCCTGAACAGGAAAATATTTGTTGAACACACAGTAGCATAAAAAAAAAATTCAGCAACATACTTTTCTTCAAAGCACCCAAAAAGCCTCTCTGGAAAATGAAACAATGCCATTGGTTCTAGTCCTGTATGAATTACAGGGGCTTCATTGCATTTCTGGGCTCATCAGTGCGCAGTTCCTTCTCCTGGCACAGTTAATGATGGATGGTTTAAAGAAAGATGTCCCTCAGAGAGGACAGGAGGCACTAACCACCCACATTTTGTATTTGTAACCCCTCAGCCTCTGGACATCCTTCCACACATTAGGAAGTTCACAAGGCAAAACAAGTGCTTGGACGCTCTCTCTCTCCTAACTACACAACCCATCAGAGAAGGGCAGTATTGAAGATAACCTTTCTATCTAAGAGTTGAACTCCTTCCCTGGAGGCGAGTTTGTGGGATTTCCAATTTCACAGCTTTTCCAGGAGTTGTCTTTTGAGTCATCTGAGCCTAAAGTGCCTGAGGCTGTACCAGGTGAAGCAAGGCTCTTTGATGCTAAGCTTTACAAAGCTATTCAGCATATCTGCAAGACTACGAGACTACAAACCTGCCAGTAGCAGTCTGATACTGGGGCCCACGAGTCAAGGTGCATCCTATAAACCCAGCAATCTGCAACACAGGGTCAGAGCAAAACATCCTGCTGCTAAATTGAGTGGCACTGCTCTTCTCTGAGCTAGCTGAAGAGCCAAAAGACTCATAAGTTTGCATATGTTACAAAGAGTTACCAGGAGTTGAATGAAAGGGCAGTGGAAAGATTCTTTTTCTCCTGGTCTATGGACAATTTGTTTCTCACCTAAGTTAAGTATCACCTTGAGGATATATGCCTGATTGGACACTAACACAAGTTTCAGCATTCCCAGGAAGGGGAAGCTCCCATGGCAGAGCAGCAAAGCCTGGGAGGAAATCACCCATTTTCAGTCTCCTCCTGTAACAGTTTAGGAGCAGTTGCTCACTGCTCTTTCTCTTTTAGTTTTTAATGTCTTAAGCCTCCTCCCCGGGTTGAAATTCCCTGCATACAGGGAATCAGCTGGGCACAATTCAACAATTTGACTGATCCCTTCCTCTTGAATTGTGATTTTCATATTCTTATTTTTTTCCAACTAGGCAAAACTCTATCCTTGTAGTTTTATACAGTGTATTTACATGCACAAGATTTTCTAAGCAGGGTACTCCATGCATACATGCTGTTCACCTTACCAGCTCCACAGTCACCCCATGGAATGCTTTCTACCCATTTAGCCTGTTCCAAGTAGAGCAAGTGTTTCAGCATCTCTCATACCTTGACATCAGTCACTAACCAGTCACTCACCATCATAACATCATCAGGCTGCTAAAGAAAAAAAAATATGTACAATGCCAGGGAATTTTTCCATTAAGATAATAAGAAAAAATGAGAACTTGAATTCTGCATGATGTCACACCAGCTTTCAAACCCCATGATTTAAAAGCACTTAATCCTTCCCTCTTGGATTAATTTTGTCCAAATGCCTGGCTGCTGAAATACCTTTAAATGAAACAATAAAAATTATGACTCGCTAACACTTGTGGGCTGTGTAAAACAATTGCAGTAACAATTCACCTTGTACCTCCATATATACAGTAGAGTAACTCATTACCAAATTAGCCAAAGTCACCCTCAGATACACATCAAGATCTCCAAATCTCAGTTTTATGAAAAGTGTCCTCAGTTGGTCTTCTAACTTCAATATCTAGGTTTTGGTGAGCTTTTAAGGATTACTTTGGGACATGGTTTAGTAGGTATGGTGGTGTTGGCCAGACAGCTGGACTTGATGATCTTAGGTGTCTTTTACATCCTTCATGGTTCTATGATTACTGTTGGGGAAAAAAAAAACAAACCACCCTTGAGTGTACTATAAAAACAGGAGGAGGCCTACAGAACAAAAATGCAGCTTTTAGTGGATAAGAGACAAAACAGCCCCACCACTGTGCTCCCTATTTGGGCAGGATGGAAGAGAATCAAAGGCTGTCGATTCCAGAGAGACTAAGCACCATGAATGCATACACGTACAAACATAGCTCAACATATATGCATCTACTTGTACACATCCACCATTTATATCTGTTCTGATGGGAAAACATTAAAGTACTGAGTAAAGGGCAAGAGTAAGTAGGAATAGCCCAAAAAATGGGAAATACACTCTCGGGCTGGGCTGGCAGTTGCAAATGCAGCTCATGAAGCATCAGGGAAACAAGCACCAAAAGGACCCTGGGTTTTTCTTTTTTATCAATTAAAACACTACAGGCAACACTGTGCAGGGGGGGCAGCTGATCCCTTCCGACAAGCAAATCTGTTTAGGAAATCTGCACCTTTCCTGCACTCCTATAGGGAGTGGCAAGCAGAAGCCACAGAGCAGGACCGGGGAAAGCCACCAGTTGAAACTGCATCAAGTCAAACGAACCACATGTGTATACAAGCATAAATTAACTAATGTCTCCTACTCTGTGCACATGGCTGGTCTAAGGTCCTAGGAGGTTTACTAACAAAGCAATTTACTAAGGACAGCCTTCCCAAAATGCTCCTGCAAGAGCACAAGTTTCCATCCAGGGTTACAACTGTTAAATGTCTTTCTGCTGCCCAACTGAGAAAGCACCCAGGACCAGCTGGAGCGTTTGTGTTCAAGGCTGACCCCTGTAGGATTGTCCTAAATTAATTATTTTTAGAACTAGAGTACAACCAGAGTTCATTTACTGTTTCAACCTGATACACCTGTTAGTAAACTCTTCCAACAATTAAGGTCACACAATGTTAAAAATACATGCTGTAAGTTGGGTTTCAGCTAGCCTAGATGCAGTCTTCACACAGTGAATTATATGAAAACTTAAGAAACATCTATTACCACATTTCCTCCACATACCTGTCCAGACAATAAGTTCAAGTCAGTTCTCCACCATCCACTTACTAAGTACCTAAGCTCCCAGATTGTCTGCCTAAAATATATTCTTTCCCATCTTAAATGGCTTTCATGGCTTATCTCTAACACCTTCCATGCAGAGACCAGAACTGGAGCCAGGTTTAAATATCTGACACTGGTGCAAACACAACATTGCCTTTCTGGTCCTTATCGTTCTCTGCCCTCGCCAGCATCCTCTACAAACTCACTGATGGGTAATATTAAATAGCATAAGGCATAGCTAGACAATATCAAGACTCTACCAGAAACCAACCTTGTCAGAAGTATGATTATCATTTGGCCACATATGCTCAATGTCATGAGTACTCAGTCACTGGGGGGTTTTTTTGCATCATTCCAAACTTTCTAGTCCCCTAAACGATGTTACGGAAAATCCTGGAAGGCACCAAAATATGCTGCATTAATATTATTTTTCAAAGTTGTGATAACACTAAAGATTTATCAGGTTTGTTAGAAATTAGCTGTCATTCATAATACAACCAAAATTCATAAAAGGGTCAAGTGGCATAATGTAAATACTAATCTACCCAGATCCTTCCACACTGTTAGGAATAACTTAATTGACTCCGTTGGTTTAAAATATCTAACTTGAATTTGCAATTAGATTTAGCAAGAGAATGGTAGACGTTGGCTGCCCTTGTAAGTGATGAAAAAATAATCACATTAGAAATTCCTAATGAAAAATCCTCATATTCAGAAGAAGTTGTTTTTACATAAAACTGTCAAAGTACAGGTGACCAGAAATACCAATCAGTAAAAGGGGATCTTATCCATTAAAATATTCTTTCCGTTGATTTCAACGTTTGCTGAAATTCAATCACTATATTCAAATTGGCCTTCACTTAATAAAATATTTATACATGCTTTCAGGCTCGTTGACTTAATTCTCTTTTGAATATGGGCTACCAAAAGGAAGTTTCTCCGTCTAAATGTTCTTTGAGTGTGAGGAAACGCCTGCAAACAAACAGTTGTAAAGGTTTGGAAGAGTGCTGTGAATTCAATCAAATTGCATAGAAATGCCAGTTCACATTGAAGAAGAGGGAGATTCTGAAGGTCTTTTCTAGGAAGAGTAATTCTCAAGATTAAAGTCTTGGCCCACAGAAGTTCATTACACCGTGTCAAGGGGAGCCAGGATTTTACCTTAAATGTTTATTACATTTTCTTAATCACTTTTGAAAAAGAAAGGTTGTGCGTGAATGTGACTTCTATTTAGCTCATTTTTCTAATGCTGAGCAAGGAACAACTCTAATAATAAGCAGATGGTTAAGACAAAGTCACGTGTTTCTCTTTCTGAGACGCTGATTTACGCCAGTACAAGACAGAGCGTGTTACTCATTGTGGAGGACAATTAAGTCGCAGAAACATTCACTGCTCCCTGGGAACAATCGGCACCATTATGTGATCAACAAATCTGTGTCTTATGCACATTCCCCACCACGACTGGTTTTTTCCTGAAATCACCTAGCATAAGCACAGGGAATAGGGGGGAAAAAAGCTCAGATTGCGAAATGTGCCTCTTTCTCCTGCTTTTGCCTGGGATACAGCACACGTCCTAAAATCACAATACTAATACATGAACTATGAAATTCTAGAATAATAATTGGTTCTTTTTCGTATACCTTTTTTTTCTAACATCTAAGATTACCATTTACAAGATTTTCTTCACAAACATGAAGACTAGAGGTTTACTTCAAGATGAAAAATAAACCTGAGATATTCACAGAAACTCCCAATCCGCATATTTGTCATGCAAATAAAAGATAAAACCCTCCAAATACTATAAGATTATGAAATAATATTGGAGAAGTTCACAAAACAGATGCACAGACTAAGGGTGGCGACAACGTGAAGAAGGGTGTCTCTCCTTGAACTGCTCCAAAAATTATGGATTCTTACATAAATTGCATTACTAATTAAAAATACCCTTTAAGTTTAACTTGAGCACTCTGTTTTAACAAAAAGACATCGATCATGCAGTCCACTTTTTTATTTTCTATTTGGAGTGGGACAAAAAGCATGCAAAAATCGCATTCTAATAAAAGTTTAGGTTTTTGAACATCCTCAAAGTTGAGAGCTACCTTTTTTGCAAGACCATTTCCAAAGTTTTTATCCTTAGAACGACAGCATCCAGAAAGAGACTCTATCTTTCTTAGTTATATTTGATTGCTTTGACGTAATACCAGTCTGAAAACAAGAAACAGTTAAAAATTGTTACTTTCTGTATCAAACAAAAGTAATCAAAATATACTCTTTTTTCCTTCCCTTACTTAGCAGAAAAATGCATGGTATTTAGAAGGAACAGTGCCTGAGGATTTATGCAAGCATGGATATATCTGTATTTTTATATATTTGCTTTTTATTTTTGTCCACATCCTTCTTCTGTTTCACTTTTCCCTTTCACAGCACAGGCTCAGCACCCTTCTCGCTGGTCTTGAGCTTAGATGTAGAAACAGTTGTGGAAATACCCAGGTCCCAACACACATACAAAGCTGAGCTCCTGACCCCAGCAGTAACACGCTTTCTGGAAGGTGAGATTCAAGCATGATTCAAGTATAGAGACCCCAGAAAGGTTACGGCAGATTTTATGCCATATATGAAACAGGCAGAAGTCAAGTTTAGTTTGAACTTAGTGGGCTGAGAGGAAACCCACCTTTTGCTCTTCCTGTTCAGGTTAATTACTGCGGTGCTTGCAATGTCTTTCTCACTTTTTCACATTTCAGCTTTCAACTCTGGACACGAATTCATCTTCCCTCAAATTTCAGTTGGAAAATGAACACTAAGGGTTTCCAAAAGTTAACGCATCTCCAAACATTTTACTTTAATGCAGACTATTTAATTAACATGCTGTGACATACATTCTTTTACTTATATTCATTGTTCCCTGTACTACTCTATTTTTCCTCTCCTTCTCCCCAAGATTTGAGAATCACACCCACATCATGCCATGAGTCTCAGACTCTCACGAGGACAGGAAGGCAGAGATGCACAATAGCAGGTTGCATAAAGATAATTTTATAGCAATTACAGTGATGGCAGAAGAATAGTGTCAAAACTGATTCCAGGGAGTTTCTTCCTCATTTAAAAGTAGTAAACATCCACTACTTTAATTAACACCAGAAGACAAATAAATTAATCATTTCTTTAATAAGTACAACCATCAATTGCTCTACACAGGATAGTGGCAAAGAAAACCTGAAAACTTCTTTTGTCTATTACAAACATATTATAGTACAGGCATTTCTTTGGGGAAACAAAAACAAAAAAGAAAAAAATACATTAAAATTATCAAAAACACTGCATTTAAAATGAGGAGCACAGACATATATCATTTATTAAAAGACAACATGAAAATTAGCTCTTTCTAAGCACATGCTGATTTTCTTCCAGACTCAAAAGCTTTGAGCCAATTACATATAACTAGAAGTAGAAACACATCCAGCAGTAAGTATTTTATTTATAAAGGGGAAACAAGAAGACTTCCATTATAGGCCCCCTAGGAGTACCTATGTGACAACTCACAGACCGACACAGTCCCATTATGTTAAGTGCTGTACAAACATAGGACAACAAACTATTCCAAACCCAAAGCATCAGCAGGAAGACAAAAGGAAAAAAATGTTTGAGCAAGGTAGTTGAAAAAAATTTCACGGATCATTGAGCATACCTTATCATGGTTTGGGAATTTACTAGCTTTACTTACTGGCTTATTTAAGCTTTACTTACGAGCTCCTTTAAGCTTTAAATATTGTAGCATTACTTTTATCCATCTGCAGCTTCACAGTCTAAAATCGCTAAATTGAGTTAGAGTAAAAAGGACTTTTTAGGGATGAAAAAAACAAATAGAGTATTCCTCAAAGAAAAGCTGGAAAGAACCGATGCCTGAATTTCCAATAATCGTAACTACTGAGAATCAGACTAGCATCTGTAACTACAACCTTACAAACACGGACTAAAACTCTGATTTGGTCCTTTCACAGACTTAAAATTAAAAACATCCAGCTGCCATAAGAAATGAAGCAAAAGAAACTTGTATGCCACGATTTTATGTATGAAGCTCTGTGTTACCATCAAACTACAGAAGGGCTCTGTCCTGAAGCGGTGGTTCTCAGGCACTGATCTGAAGTTCATGCAGAGCTCCTGCCATGGAACCAAGCTCTTCCAGATTTCTTGGCTCACAGCTGATGGCTGGGGATTAACAGAAGTTAAAATCCAAAATTTCCTAAAAGGGATGTACTTTAACCTGTTTTTCAGCCTGGTTTAAGCATTATTTATTTACATATAGATACATATATATATAATTTTTTGGACAGTTTTAACCAGATGATGTTCTGATGTGTTTAATAAGTATCGGCAAGTTAACATGTTAGGGGAAGGAATATTGCCCCAGCAAAGGAAAAACTGAAGCACCCACTCATTGCCTCAAACACAAACCACCCAATGCTTTTTCCATGACACAGAAGGGTGAGGGAAGTCCGTGATCTGTGGGGTGACTTATTGACAGCAGGAAAGGCAAAATGTGGAGGTCAGAAAGGGGAGAGGAAGAGAAACTTTGGTTATTACAATGAGAATGAGACGCAGGGACAGGAGGTAGAGATCTTTAGGAAATCTAACTTTGCTACTCCTACTGTTCACAAAACTATTTACATATAGTATAGATCTATTTTTTCATGTTCTGTTTGGAAAATCTGACATAAGATTTGCACAGTTCCTGTTCTACCTCCTCATCCAAAGGAGGACACAGAAGCTGAAAACCTGGAAATTCCTGTTAGATCTGCAGAACTCCACGCTCCAGTGATAACTGAGCCAAGCGGGAAACAACTTTTTTTCCATTTAGAAAATCCTTCACTTCCAAAAAGTTTTCATTCCTGTTGGGGAGGCTTCCTAGATGCTTTAGAACTCCCTGCCCCACAACAGCCTAATCAAGCATTGTACTGATAAACAAGGGAATTGGGCAAGGGAACAGGCTGATACCTAAGCCAAAGGTACCACAGGCATAACACATCAGCTGATGAACTGGCATTTTCCAATGTCAACGCTGGAAAGCCTCTGACCAGCTGTACTGAAAATTCAGGAACCACAGCTTCTGACAAACAGTACCACAGTGCCCCTCTTCATCAATTAATTTGCCTAATGGGTAATGCACCAGGAGAACAAGGAGGCTGTTTGAGGGGCTTTTGGTGGGGACAAAGGAAGGCTTGTGAACTTACCCAGAAATGTCAGTTGGCCATTCAGGATGATAAATCTGACAAGGATGTTCTGGGCAGAATAATGTTCAAAACAGTTTGCAGCCTGGTTTTGTCTGGTCATTGCTGAACAGTACAGGAGCTGAGCAGTTCAATAAAAGACTGTACTCACATTGTTTGACCTAACAAAGATTTGTAAGTGTGATGGCAAGCTGATCTGCTACAGACCTCCACCTAATCAGGGTGCCTATAAGGAGCAGAATAGGACCCTAATGGCGGCTTAGTTGCAGGACTGCCAAGGTCACAGTATCACAGTATCACAAGGTTGGAAAGGACCTCTGAGATCATCAAGTCCAGCCTATAACCCAACACTAACACCAACCATCATCTAAACCATGGCACGCAGTGCCTCATCCAGTCTCCCCTTAAACACCTCCAGGGTCGGCGAATCCACCCCCTCCCTGGGCAGCGCATTCCAATGGCCAATCACCCTTTCAGTGAAGAACTTCTTCCTCACATCAAGCCTAAACTTTCCCTGATGAAGCTTGAGTCCATGCCCTCTGGTTCTGTCACTGGTCACCTGAGAGAAGAGACCAACCCCTGCCCGACTACAACCTCCTTTTAGGTAGTTGTAGAGAGCAATGAGGTCTCCCCTGAGCCTCCTCTTCTTCAGACTAAACAGTCCCAGCTCCCTCAGTCGCTCCTCATAGGGCTTGTGCTCCAGCCCCTTCACCATCTTCGTTGCCCTCCTCTGAACACATTCCAGTATCCTGACATCTTTCCCAAACTGGTACACAATATTCAAGATGAGGCCTGACCAGTGCCGGGTACAGGGGGACGATAACTTCTCTGGTCCTGCTGACTACACTATTCCTGATGCAGGCCAGAATGCCATTGGCCTTCTTGGCCACCTGGGACACTGCTGGCTCATACTGGTTCTCTGTTTTCTGTGTTCCTCCTGCCTACAGGTAGCATTTGTCTCTTGTCTTTTACATAGACTGTAAACTGTTTGAAATTGGCACCTTCAACAAATGAACAAACCTGAGCTCTACCACATGCACTGAACTTGTCAAGTTTAATCCCATGAAATGGAGGGAAGGTAAAGACTTTGCAAGTGATGAAAGACATATCTAGGCTAGAGTTTACAGCCATCAAGGAGCTAATCACACAATGGACACAAATCCTAGTCTAGACAAAGATTTGTACACTGAAAGGAGTAAAAAAACAGTGCAATAGCAAAGAAGAGACCTTCGCACCCTTCTGTAAAGGTTGAGATTGTTTCAGCTACGGTCAGAGAAGATTTTAAGCACCTGAGATTCATGCTGACTCCCACAGCCTTAAAATTTTAGTGGCTTTTAAGCACACCATTTAAGTTCAAAGCCCCTCAGCTACAGAACTACCAAACCCACCAGTTATTTATGAAGTCCATGTTGCATATTCAGGTCTCAACTGATGTCAGCATTTATGTTAGCTACTGCACATCAGTGAGAACCTGATGGTCCCCAACCCGGTTCTCTAGAAGTCCTTCACAACCTCATGCACCAGGTTAGCCAGTCCCTTGACTCTTGCTCTTTCCAACCATTTCCAACCAGCCTTTGCTGCCTCATGTGGAAAATAACGGAAAATAACAGAAAAATGGTGTGGCACTATGGGAGAAGAGGGAGAGTAGGAGACAGGGAAAGAATAGGTATGCAGCCAAGGCACTGAGTGCCCCACAGTCACTGCCAAGAAGCCAGGAACTCCAAAATCTTCATCCAAGGTTAAATGACCATCCTGTAACATTAATGTAAAAAATGCACACATCTTCACAAAATACTAATTTTTTAAAAAATCATTGTTCTTGGAAAGGTATGGATGCGTAGCAATAACTCATCCTCACTGCTAAGCCTGGTTAAAGGAATCTCCAGAAACCAGGGCCTGACAAGACAAGGCAGAAAACCGCTGAGAAGCGAGAAATGCAGAGCTAAGATTGCTTTGTGAGAAGGTGGCTACTTTAAATCCATCCTGCTCAATATGAGGCAGGAATAAATCTAAACTTCTATTGCAGCTGTTATAGAGGCTGCCCAGCAATTATTTCTGGCCTTCAGGACAGACTATTTCTACCACAATAAAGCCAGGAGGACAGAGCAGACAGCAGCACCCAGTGAGTCCAGCCCCAAAATCCCCAGCTGCGCAGTGAGTTGGGTCCAACTGTATTCACTGGCAGAGGGAATAACAAGAGGAGGCTGGAGAGGTATTAACATGAGGAGAAACAAGGGAATATGTAACTTCCAAAAAGCAAACACACCGTCTTTCAATGGGGAATTGTATTCTGAGGCCTTTTTTCTCTCAGATGCCACCACTTTTCTCTCTGCTTCCTGGCTTTCCTACTCCCCAGCATGTGTGTTACTCTTCTGCAAATTCTGCTGCCATAGAACCAGTCTTGCTGTGATAAGAAAAGGCAAGTTACACTATTTTAACTGTGCAAATACAATTTAAACTGTTTATCTCTAAGAAAAGTTTTCTATGCATTTCTAAGTACGAAGACTCAAACTGACAAGGCCACACCTGGATTTGCATCCAGCAGGAAAGCACCGACCAGGCTGCTGCTATCTATGCTGAGGACCCTTGAAATGAAAACAAACCAACCACAAATCACTCTAATGGGAAGGCTGTCACTTCTGGATTCAACCACAAAAATGAAATATAATAGGGGAAAATAAATACTGGCTTTATTCCCAGATACAAAAAATAAACCATCTGCAGAGAGAATGACATTTCTCTCCTCCCCTGCATCCCAAACCAGATAACAGATCTATGGAATTGAATACACAGAAAATTTCCCACCTCTTGGCAATCCAACTTAGCAAAAAAGAAATTTTAAAAAATACAAAAAAACCCTCCAAACCCAGAACACCGGTACATGCTTTGAAGACTATACATATCTACTAAATACAGGATTAAATTACTTAAAAATTTTAACAGCTTCCTGAAGTTAAACAACAAAATGTGTAATCTGAGCAACACCAGGAATCTAAGTTCAGCCCTATATTTCCACAGATTCCTTGAAGAAACCGGAGGGGGCGAGGGAGTTCACATGGAAGGCCTTTTCTGAAATTATATATGCATACATCTGAAAGTTTGATGACTGAAATACTATGAAGTTTCCTGACTTGGATGGACACCTAGAAAATATTAAGACTCATTACCCATTAAGTCTCCCACTCTGGTTTCAGCGGTTCCTCAGGAATCATAGTCTCTCCTACTCCATCCATCCCTCTGGCTGACCCAGAGCACAGGAGCCAAGGCAACGGAAAGAGTTGCCCCCTCTCAGATCTGTGGTCTTTGACTTTTAAAGGACTAGAATATATCAAATGGCAAACAAACTAGTAATAATAACCATCACAAATATCACATAATTGGCAATTCTTTTAGTTCTGTTTTTGCATCGTCTAATCCCAGGCTTGAGCCCATGTTCTGTGAAGCCGAGGTAGAATCAAGCACTTGAAAAACACAGATTTAGAAGTGTCAGTTCCTATTTAGACACCAAACTGAATGACCTCAAATTAGAAGTGGTGAATTTTTGAAATATATATTTCTAATCCAGGTACTCAGATGGGACGTGGGACTGTTCTAAAAACTTTGCTACCAAGTGGCAATTGAGCAGTGGAAAACCTGACTTTCATACGTTCGTTACCTCTGTTGTCAGAAAACAATTGTTGTGTACTCAAGCTCTCACAGCCTTCTGAAGAATATATTCCATTTCTCCAGAGCTCTGGTATCTGGCAAATTTTCAATACTGCATACTTGCTGACTATCCTAGTGTGCTCCAGGATAATGCTGAATTACAAACCCAGCCCTTTGCACAAAGTGTTCCCATATTCTTTTCAAAAGCCTTCCCTCCTCCACCCGGAAAGTTAAAGAAGCAATTCAAGACCAGCTGTGGAAATATCAAGTTTGTGTTTTAGCTACAAGCAGTGTAAAGCAGGGAGAAGAAAGGTTTACAGAGAAAGAAGGTGCAAGCCGACAGCCACCCTGAGAAATCAGAGCAGGCAGGGTGCTGAGGCCACACTGAAAAAAAAAAGCTGTAATTCTTCTTTCTGTGCAAAGAATTGAGAGCAAAGTGATCAGGAAACAAGAATGCTTGGGTCAGACATGAGGAGAAGAACCATGAGTCTAGAGGAAGCAAAAAACCTCAAGATAAGCCAGAATGCTACTCAGTAAAATAAAATAAGTAATTTTTTAAAAATCATCAAACAGATCAACAATCACATAGACATTTACCACACTTGCTGCCTCTTAAAGGCAGAGTCATGTTTGCTATGCCCTAAACCACAATCTCAAGCCATTAATGGTTTGGGATGAACACAGGATTTCTTTAAATCTCAAAAGATACCCAGTAGACACCCGCTACCTGGGTTGGCCCATTCTTCTCTGGCATCTCTGCACAGGAGAGAATCACCCATCACATCCTTTAAATTATGTCAAGGGCGTGAGCAAGAAAATGTTTTCCTAAGGAAATTATTCAGCTTGTACAGTGAGACGTCCCAAAAGGAAGAGGGGGGCAGCCCTCTGCAAGCCCTCTCTCACCCTGGCAGGTCAGCCAGCACAAGGAAGCAAGGCATCACACGCAGCCCGCCCCAGACGCCTGCTGCTGGCGTGTGAAGGAGGGAGCACGGGCTTGCGTGGCATCAGGCCATTCACACAGGATAAAAGGGTGTCATTCTGTGGGGAAACACAGCCACGGTGTCTTCAGCTCCAGGTTGTGCCATGGTAATTCCACTGTTACTGTTCACACCATATTGGATAGATCAGAAACCAATTTCCATTCCTGTCTGTCTAGCATCTTTTATGATTATTGAAGGCAAAAAGGCAGTTTTAAAGAAAATGAAACATCTTTTCTGCTTGTTTTCTGTGACTTGCTTTGGAATAAAGACACTTGGCAAAACCTCCTAGCTTAGCAATTTAAGTTAAGTACTTAATTCCAAGTTTAGAGACTTAAATACAGATATTCATACACCTGACTCACTGTTGAGCATTTAAAAAAGAGATTATTTTTAATAAGAACAAAGCCCGGGAGCTGAGGCCACTGAGAGAATTACAGCTTAAGTCAACAGTAGACTCCAAGGCTGAACAGAATCAGCCCTTTCTTGCCTTATATATAGCTGACTGGTTAGCAATTCCAGCCAAACATTTCTCAAGTTTCCATGATGAGTCATACCAAACACTGGTTAGCTGCATGGCAACAAGTTTGTATGCAAGTAATGGAAGGTAAAAATAAAATAACTAAAAAAATGCAAATCTGCAGTATTTATGTAAAGTCTGTATTCACATCTAATTTTAACTAGATATGGCAGATTTTATATCCCATTAGAGAACATACCTAGACAAGCAGAACTGAAGTTTATTTCATGTATAATTATTAGTAATTTTTAGGAACAAGTTGACTTACTATAAATCAAACCTTATATCAATGCAGCTAGCAAGGAACCATACAAAGCACACACGCAAGCAAGACTAAAGCATTCTATTAGATCAGAAAGGTGATTTATTGCTTGGCATTTCTTGAAGTTTTAGGACTAGAGTCAAATGCCAATTTTGAGACACACCTCACAGTCTGCCTCTACCTTCTGGCATTTGAAGACTGCTTGCTAAAGTTAAAAAGTCTGCTCCTCTTTTCCCCCGAGACAGTAAAAGGTTTACTGCTTTTATTTTTTGCTGGCTATATATTGTCAAGGTTTGGATTGACTTTACTTCAGTCCCCTATCCTCCACTCATCCTTCCTCAAGATGGAGTCTTCACAGGCTTTCTTAAGTGGTTATAATCTTTGGGGAAAATAAGAATCATTAGTCTCATTCTTGAAAAGCATGCTTACAGGTATCTCAAAAGATTTCTGAAGACTGCATAATTGTATTCTTTTCAGTTTGGAGTCAAATTCAATTGCCCTCTAAAAAACTTCTCCAGAGTCAGGTCTTCCTTCTATGCTTCAGTTTTAGATCACCCAACTTGAAATTCCTAAAAGAAGTTATAACTTTTACAGAAATACTCACTGCTAACTCTAAGAACCAGCTCCCTCTTAGTCATTTGGGTATGAACTCATTAATTCCTTCACATCTCCATACCAAAAGATTCATTCTAAAAAATGCAACAGTGCTTTAAAGCCTGAAAGCCACAAGGCTGCTTGACCAACTGCAAAGTTTAAGTCACCTGTTATCCTAACCTAAGGTGATGAATTGCTCACGCAGGAGAAAAATCACTATCATTATCTCAAAAAGGCCAAAAAAAGCTATAAATCCAACCTGTGTTTTGAGCAGTATTATCTGATACTATGGCTGTGCATAGTATAAATACAATTTCAAATGGTGAGCTGAATAAGATAACACCTTATAGTAATACCAAAGGATTTAATTATTTCAGTTCAAAAAGAATCAAAATAATATCACGATGCTTATTTACCATCTCTCTAACTTCTTGGGTGAAGAATCATTTCAGAAAATATTACATAAACAAGGATACTTTCAGTCCTTATTTCATGACTTGATAGGTATGGAAGACATGATTTTCAAACATGCTCTATCTTCATCCTTGGTTTCATTCAGCAGTTTCATCTGAGGATTTATCAAAGGAGGTTGTGGCACTGACTAAGACAAGAAACAGTTGTTTGTGATCAGCAAGGTTAAGCTCACCTGGGCTTATGAAGCAACCACAAAACCTATGATTTTGCTTCACTATGAGAAAGTCTCAAAAGTCAGGACAATAGACATAGAATACCAGCTATGCCTTTAATGAAAGATTTTTAGTTTAATGTAACACAAGCTGAAGTTGAGATAGGGAGAAATATAATGCTGTGGCTTTAAAATCATGCCTTATTCTTTGAAAACCTACAGAACCAGCCTTCCTGAGCAACACCACCCGGCATGTGCTGGCCCAGATTTCTTCAGGAGGGTTTAATTAATCATCATTTAATTTATGATTGTTTGAGGAACAGTCGGAGAAATCTGTGCCAATCATTTCAAGGCAGTTTGACTCATAGAAAGAAATGCAAGGAAAAAGTTGTAAGATATAAAAATAGAACTCCTTTGCTTTAGCCACTACTTCTTGTCTTTGATGAGAGGAAACCAGCTCTGCAAAGAATTACCTGGGAGTCCTGGAGGACAGCAAGCTAAACATCAGTCAGCAATGTACCCTCGTGGCCAAGAAGGCCAATGGTATCCTGAGGTCCAGGAGTGTTATTCTCCCCCTCTGCTCTGCCCTCGTGAGGCCCCATCTGAGAAACTGTGTCCAGTTCTGGGCTCTGCAGCTCAAGAAAGACAATGGAGCTTTTGTTGTTGTTTCCATTTTCCAACGCCTTAAATGCACAGGCAGATTGTAGCAGCCTTGTTTCTCACACCCTGTTTTGAAGATACAGATTGGTTCATCTCAAGCAGGTCTTGATGAGCTATGCTTCTCTGTTTCCATCACTGAAATAGATAAAGAAACGTCCAAGCAAGCACAGGCACCAAAATCATCCAAACAAAAAAAATTTCAACTCCCAAGAACGTATCTATCACCTGCACAAAGTCTTCTGCCACAGCTTCCCAGCTGATTCACATTTGACAACAGCAACTGAGAAGGGTCAAATTCTCTGAACTGCTGAGGTCAGTGACGGTACTCAATCATGCTTTTTAGTAGCAGCTGTAGAAAAATTAATTACATAATATGTTATATATGCTAGCTGGGTGCCCGCCCACAAAACTTCTGCCCTCCACTCTCACAACATCAAAAAAACCCACAAAACAACTTCTGGCAACACTGCATGACATTGGCATCATTTTCCAAAGCCTGAGATAATACTCAAGTACCTCCCATTAATTTCAGAGACAAATGCTCATCTGCACTTTAAAAGATGGGTCTGCTAAAAGCACATTTCAGGCCCACGACAACAGATTTTCAGGTGTAACATAACGTACAGTAGGAGATATGGTTAGATGCCTTTCTTACATAAAAGGATAAGCCACAACCCAGCACCACACTGGCAATTAAAGTCTTGCTAGGAGATTCCCTACAAATGATAATCATGGGCCTCCTGTGACACCAGCATGACCTACATGCAACTGTATAAAGCAGCAATTCCCACCTGAGGACCTTGAATGTTGTTCCAGGTCCGCAGGAAAGATTTGGTGAAGTAATAAGAGCAATGCTGATGGAAAGGGGAAGTGATTTTTCATACGCTTTTGAAGCTATGAAGCAACCTGCAGCGTGATCAGGAGGAAATGACCACAGACCTCATGATGACACTAGCACTCTATAACAAGAAATATTTGAGAAACTCTGTTCTCTCTCACTTGATTTTTTCACAGAAACTATTAAACTCCATGACTTCACTAGAATGGAAAAAATAAACAGTTCATTCTGAAATACAGTTCCTTAACACTTTTTCTCAGATACCTCAAATGATTTTTTCAGAGTTCAGATTCAAAGCACCAATATTCACCACCATTGTAGCTTCTCACTTTCAATGTTCTTCCTTTCTTTGTTCTCAAGACAGAGTTAGAAGAAACTAAAGGGAGAAAAGGAAAAGAACCGAGAAAATGGCAGAAGGATTTGAGAAATGAATTGGAATGGGGAGGATAAAGAATAAGGGAGAGAAAATTAGTTAATAGAATAAAATATAAATCTCAATCCTACTAACAGCTTTTTATTGATCAACATACTCAAGGGTATGTGTATTTTCTTTAGTTACCAAAGAACTGTTGACAAACTTAAAATCAAATTCATGTACTTGCAAAATAAAGAAGTTGAGATCAGTACTGGAAAAGAGTCAGCCTAATCTGATCGATCATTAATTAAACCTGTGCTGGAATATGTCTTTAGATCAGCTCCCTCAGATGAATGCTACTTCAGAATCCAAAAAGATTTAACTTCACCTGAAAGTGCTGTACAGTTACCCAGAAATAAGACCATCTGCCTTTAAGACAGAGTGCTTAGGTAGGAGGTTACTCTGCAATCCTGAACCTAGAATAGCAACTTGGAAATCAAGTCATGCTAATTTTCAGTGAGGTTATAGAGTTTATGGAGCTTTTGTGTGCACTACAACAGTTCCCAATGCCAAACTTCTACTGCTAAAAATGAAAGGCACCTTCTGATATTTTTCATTATTTTCAGATACACTTTTGTTGTTGTTTTGGATATAATTTGTTGTTCTTGGCACTCGAATAAAGAAAGTTTATTTTCTTTCTGAGAAGACAGTGTGAAGAATCTCCTGGCACTGCTGTGTGAACTGAAAAAATGGGGAAAAATATCCTCACTTTCTCCATCCTTAAACATTACTTCTCCTGCTTTCTTCAATTTAATGGAAGTTAAAACTCCAGAATTTTAAAGCTCAGTCACATAAATAATGTTGCCAGTCAGGTACAAAAAATATTTATACTTATACAAAAAAAAGTATCTATAAACAGGGTTAATTGAGATTCTGCCAGAGCACTCAGACTGATTTGCATCAGAAATTTAAATTTTAAAATTCATAATGTTACCATGAATCCCAGATCAAAAAGCTTGTCTTGACAATTTTGCCATCAGCCACCTAATAGCACCAAGAAGAAAAACTTGAGTATCTCCTCAGCCCATGCCGTGTGGCTCTCCATGAGTTGGGTCATGTGTGAGAGGGACACCAGAACAGCCAGGGGAATTTGTGGAAAAACCTGGAAACTCACCTCCACCCACCCCAGCAGAGCAGCCTGGCAGCCCTCCCACAGAAAAGGTGTGGGTAAAACCTGGATGAATTTGCACCACTGGGTGCAAGGTGCCAACACTCAGGAAAGGGGCAGAAAGGAAGAACGGAGAGAAAGGAGGAAGCAGAGGGAGCGTAGGGAGTGACAGAACGCGCTCCAGTGTTGAGAGCCCTATGTGACGTAATGTGAACCAAACACCTGCTCCGTGATGTCACCGCTGCAGCCGAATCCACATCCCGTTGACTTGGTGTAACCAACATCTGCAGCCCAAGCCAAGTAGACACAGTAAACGCTGACTGCCAGGATAAGACCCACGAAAGATTATAGAGCTCCTCGTGGAAACAACAGTAAAGATGAGATATATTTTCAGAATTGGGACCATAGCTAGTAATCATGTTTAAGAAGCATTTGAATAATACCCTTAATAACATGCTTTAACTTGGTCAGACCTGAAGTGCTCTATCCTATCCTATCCTGTCCTACCCTACCCTACCCTACCCTATCCTATCCTATCCTATCCTATCCTACCCTACCCTATCCTATCCTACCCTACCCTATCCTATCCTATCCTATCCTATCCTATCCTATCCTACCCTACCCTACCCTACCCTACCCTACCCTATCCTATCCTATCCTATCCTATCCTATCCTATCCTATCCTATCCTATCCTATCCTATCCTACCCTATCCTATCCTATCCTATCCTATCCTACCCTACCCTACCCTACCCTATCCTATCCTATCCTACCCTATCCTATCCTACCCTACCCTACCCTATCCTATCCTACCCTATCCTACCCTATCCTATCCTACCCTATCCTATCCTACCCTATCCTATCCTATCCTACCCTATCCTATCCTACCCTACCCTACCCTATCCTATCCTATCCTATCCTACCCTATCCTATCCTACCCTACCCTATCCTACCCTATCCTATCCTATCCTACCCTACCCTACCCTACCCTATCCTATCCTACCCTATCCTATCCTACCCTATCCTATCCTATCCTATCCTACCCTACCCTACCCTACCCTACCCTACCCTACCCTACCCTATCCTATCCTACCCTATCCTATCCTACCCTATCCTATCCTATCCTACCCTACCCTACCCTACCCTATCCTACCCTACCCTACCCTACCCTATCCTACCCTACCCTACCCTACCCTATCCTATCCTATCCTACCCTATCCTATCCTACCCTACCCTACCCTATCCTATCCTATCCTATCCTACCCTATCCTATCCTACCCTATCCTATCCTATCCTACCCTATCCTATCCTACCCTACCCTACCCTATCCTATCCTATCCTATCCTACCCTATCCTATCCTACCCTACCCTATCCTACCCTATCCTATCCTATCCTACCCTACCCTACCCTACCCTATCCTATCCTACCCTATCCTATCCTACCCTATCCTATCCTATCCTACCCTACCCTACCCTACCCTACCCTACCCTACCCTACCCTATCCTATCCTACCCTATCCTATCCTACCCTATCCTATCCTATCCTACCCTACCCTACCCTACCCTATCCTACCCTACCCTACCCTACCCTACCCTATCCTATCCTATCCTATCCTATCCTATCCTATCCTATCCTATCCTATCCTATCCTACCCTATCCTATCCTATCCTATCCTATCCTATCCTATCCTATCCTATCCTATCCTACCCTATCCTATCCTATCCTATCCTACCTTACCCTATCCTATCCTATCCTATCCTATCCTATCCTATCCTATCCTATCCTATCCTATCCTATCCTATCCTATCCTAATCACTTTATTTTGTAGATTGGGGGGACAACAGATGAAAACCTCCAAAAAGACTACTAAATAAATGCAACTGTTGCCTTTTGATAAAGCACTATTTTGAGTAACAATGCTGTTGTGGCTGGACAGCATGAAGTAAACCACTTTCTGATCCATTCTGCCAGTAGTCTATGTTTGAGACATACACTAGTGCTTGATTATATAGTGTTGACATTTTAGCTAAAATACTATTAAATGTATACAGGTTGTTCCTCATCTCTCCAACAGCACAAAAGCCCCAGAGACTAGCCCTGGGAAGAAATCCCAGATGTTTTCAAAGCTACATGTATATGACTATTTTTCTTCCATTGGACATATATGATGTACAGAATGAAAATGCAAAAGAGTGGCTATCACCAGTTTATGCCAGCCACTCACAGCAGGAGAAGCTTTTATGTTTAGAGCAACAGCTCAATTTATTCTAAATGGCACCTTATCTGACTTCCAGTCAAGGGATCCAGTTTAGAGTCAGTCACCTTTGGTGGACATTGACATCTGTCCACCAGAAGAATGAGAAATCTCACTGTGGCCTCCGTTTTCTTGGCTGTGAGATACAGACCTCAAGCCATTTTGCTCTTTGCTGATGCTACCTGTTTTTCTCTCTCAGGCACTTGCAAAGCCAGGATTTTCTTCCAGTTCCCACAAAAGTCCTAGATGACCTTCAGTGGCCTGATTTTTATTCTGACATCTAGAAAGGTTTGCCTTTAGTCACCACACACACTGCAGTGCTATATTATAGCAAGGGAGATGTGGCACATTGTGGGTTCCTGAGCACAGGAACCCACCTAACTCCACGCACCTCGACAGCAGCTGCAGCCTGTGGCCCCACTTTTGTCCTTTGGTCTTAAAATAATCTCACTTACACCAAGAGGTCTGACACGTACAGAAATCAAAACCACAGTAGTTAGATGAATCACACATCTGCATACATGTTACAGTCACGATTTCCAAAAAGGCATTTTGCAACCCTTCATACTCACAGCATTCGTCACTACCAAGAGCCTACTCTTTAATAAAAGCTTTGGTCTCCCATCCTACAAACACAAGACTGCTCACACATTGAAAGCCAGAGATAAGTACTATTACCTGCAACATGAGGGTCTTAAATGGCAATTTCTCTTGAAAATGAATTAAACATATTCAGTGGGGTGAAACTGCTTCTATGAAAAATTAAGGAGCATCAAATCTATTTTTTTTATTCCATGACAATTAAAAAAGGAGGTGTGTTTTCTTTTCCTTAAGTAAAACTATGACAATTTCCACATCCTTCCTAACTGAAATGACCTGCTTTCATGCTGGTTGTAATAAGACAGAGTCTGCATTATTTGAAACTGGTGCTTACACTTTGACTAAAAGTTTAAATTTAAACAACTAAGGACAAAATATTTTTGCTTTTTATCCCATTCATTCTGTCTCAGAGTTTGGAAATCATAACTGAATATGAAACTATTCTATAAGATTTCCTAAGTTCATACTGATATTTTCCAGTTGATCTCCTGACATTATCACTACAAATGTACTGTACACAAAGGTCTTATGCCAAACATTTGCAAGGATGTGCCTAAATCCCGTCTAATCTTCTTCAAATCTTGGTTAAAAAATAAAAAAGTGAATAAAAAACATAGAAAATTAAGAGGCCTGGCTTCAGGTCTTTACTTCCAGCTACACTTTCAGGTCTACAGGAATACCTAATTGCTAGTGAAATCCTACAGGGCTTTGTGGATTTTTCCAAGCCTTTGTCTCGTGGCAGAAAGCAGGCAGACTTCCAGGATGCACAGATTTACTCACAGCATAAGGGCTTTCAGAATTTGGTCTTCCAGACTTTATCTGTTACGTATACCAAACACTTTTCCTCCAGCAGTGGAAAAAGACCAGTGCCCCTGACATAGTGTTATCAGCATGACTGATCCTATGAGTCATTTTTGCAATGGAATGAAAATTTTGACTCTCCAGCTCCAAGACCAGCCTCTCCTTTGCTGCCTCAGATGTGAAAGCCAGCAGTAATCACTTACTCACCACAGCTCTCTCCCATGTATCAAGCCATTCCAAATCATTACTGCATTTAAATGAACCAAAGTATGTAAACTTGTAAAATTTGCTTGAAAAGATTAGGCCAGAATTCCTCAGACACTCAACCTAAAGTTTCACAAGTGAACTCCAGGACAGATTTCATAGAGGTAAGAGGAAATATAAAGCCACAGGCCCTGCATCGGTGTCGTCTGGGTCATCCTAAACTCTCAGTAGCATGTTTGCACAGCCTCCTCGTTTACCAAATTGCCACATTCAGCCCAGCATAAAGTGTACCAGAGTTACCAGTTAGAAAACAAAACAAAACAATCCCATTGAAGCTAAAAAGCCAGCAAAATAACCTTTTTCTTTTTCTTCTGTGACTGGCTGGTACAGTCAGAGATATTATTTCTCTACAAAGATTGTTATTATTTTTCACCCCTAATCCGCACTTCTGAAGAAACTCTGTTAATCCCTGTCCTTCCACTGGGGAAAGCTTTGTACTTTATCTCTCTGCAGTTCGAATCACTTCTGCCTGGCTGTTTAAGGGAGCTGAAAGGAACATTTTAAAAGACCTGAAATTGTTTATGCAAGGAAGGCTAAAGGAATCAAGCTGGTCAACACTAGTCCTTCGGCATATATGTAAAGGTAGAGATTTGGGAAAAACTGGTCAAGGAGGCTGTGAACATCAGTACTTTCAGTGCTTCTGCAGAACTTCCCTGCGGTTCCCACCATCCTTTAAGACAACGAGGAGAGAATCCCTCTTTCTCCTTTGCCTTGCTATATTAATCAAAGGATCACCTTCGGATAGCGCAGTCTGAGAGGAAAACCATTCCCAGTGAGAAACAAACACTTCACTATTGGTCTAAACAAGAGATCCAGTTTCACATTAAATAGGAGAAAATAATTCACCTTATCTATATATCAAAACTAAATCAGTGTGGTGACTACATCATTAGAAAGGTAATTTTAAGAGCCTTCTGGTAAACTAAGACTACTTTTTATCAGCAGCATCCTGAGTTGCAGTAGGACAAAATAATACTTTAACTTTCCAGTAGCATATTACACACTTATATTAAATATCTCATGTAAAATATTTTGGCCTATTATCCCATGTAATTATGAAGTTTTAAAATAATAAATCATTCTGAAGTACTTCTACAAGGGTCATGAATTTCCATTTGTGATTTATATTACACAGAAATTCAGTTTACTATTTCATTCCTATAGTTAGATATGTTCAGAAAGATGCATCTACCAGGTCATCAGACTCGCAAAGACTGAAAAATGAATGCCCTCTCCAGATCCTTCACATGGGAAAGAAAAAAATCTACATAAGCACAAATTGTAACTATTTTCACTCCGTATTCTTGAGAATACTAAAAATCTACAAATTGGTTTAACTCATTCATACATTAATTCACCAGATAACTGGGGAGACTTCGGTTTTAAATACAAACTCTCAGGAGGTTTTGACGCAACAGGTCAATTTCTTGCCTCTGATTGAAAGGCTGCCACCCATGAATTTTAATAGCAGTTCCTTTAACACAGTACAATCATGAAAAGTTTAATAATATCATGTTGAGGTTTTTTAATCAAAAGTGTTTTTTTAATCCTTAACTTCAGAAACTTAAGGAAAGCCATATTATTGATATTAAATAACAAGCATAAATGTGGCATCAATTTATGGGGGCAAAAAGAAGCCAAAAGCCACACAGAAAATCAGTCTCAGCTCAGAAATGAGACACGGGACTTTCACGTGCTCCATTTACAGTTATCACAAGAGTTTTACTCATGGGCAGCCAGGCACGATTCACAAACAGCAGCTGGCCACCCTTGCCAAGCTCTCCTTTCCTAACTGTGGTGAAGAAGCAGCAAAGGCCTCTTGGTTTGGCTATGCTTGTACACTGACAATTGTCTTGGAACTTTTCCTAGCCACTTTTCTGCTTGCTTTTTAATGACAATATACTCATGTTTTGAAACTTGATTTGGGTCACAGTTAACCAATTCAACATCTCCTCCACTGTATGAGCTCTGGAATGCGCTCCATCTTATAATTTATTTTGGCAACAATAACTCCAGCATATTTTTATTTGCATTTTAGTGAGTCTTTTCTGTTCTATCTGTTCCACTTGGGTTTTTTTGGACTCCTGATAACAGCTGAATTTCTAGTCACCCTGTATTAAAGAAAAATTAAGCTATAAGCCCTCAGTTTTCATTCCTGAGCTAGGAGACTTAGAAGTTGAAGGCTGAATGTCACATTAAAATCAAAGGGAAATTCTTCAGTGAAATTTAACGTGTTTTGCCTGACAGCTGAGGTGACCTAAGGGCATGTGCACAAGGAGTTGCCCTGGATTCGTTGGCGGGCTGAAACTTATCCCACTTGATTTTTCTAATTGTATGCTTGCTTCTAACTTTGTACAGACATATTTGAAAACGTAACACAGCTAAACTATGCTGTAAGTTTATCTTGCACAGCTAAATAACCCATTTAAGGGAGACTGATGTTATTGAAGTTAAATCTATGCAAAAGCAGGCAAACTACTGACCTGCGCACAGCTATCATCCATCCATTTTTTTGCACATGGAATTACCTCAACACGAGCTGGCAATGTGTGCTTGCAGCCCAGAAGGCCAACCGTATCCTGGGCTGCATCGAAGGAGGCACGGCCAGCAGGGCTAGGGAGGTGTTTCTCCTCCTCTGCTCTGCTCGTGTGAGACCCCCACGTGGAGTATTGTGTCCAGTTCTGGAATCCCCAACATAAGAAGGATATGGAACTGTTGGAACAAGACCAGAGAAGAGCTACAAAGATGATCAATGGGCTGGAACATCTTTGCTATGAAGACAGGCTGAGAGAGTTGGGGTTGTTCTGTCTGGAGAAGAGACAGCTCCATGGAGACTTCATAGCGGCTTTCCAGAACCTGGAAGGGGCTACAGGAAACGCTGGGGAGGGACTTTTTACAAAGGCAATGAGTGATAGGATGAGAGGGAATGGCTTTAAATTGGAAGGGGGAAGATTTAGATAAGGCATTGGGAAGAAATTCCTCAGGATGAGGATGGCGAGCCACTGGCACAGGTTGCCCAGGGAAGTTGTTGATGCCCTCTCCCTGAAAGTGTTCAAGGCTGGATGTGGCCTTGAGCAGCCTGGGCTGGTGGGAGGTGTCCCTGACCACGGTAGAGGGGCTGGAACTGGAGGACCTTTAAGGCCCCTTCCAAACCAAACCGTTCTGCGTTTCTGTGACTCTATGGTTCTATGATCTCCCCTGGTACGACGGCCGGTGGGACTCGGCACCACGAGAGCCACGCCGGTGCCCGCGATGTGCGGTGCTGCGGCTGGAAGTGCCCAAGCGTGCGACAACCCCTGCGGGTTCCCCCTTCCCCGCTCCCGAGGGTCTCCCCGCGCCCCGCCTCTCTCCGGGCCCTGGTCCCGGCGGGGCGGGGGCGAGGCCGGAGGCGGGGCCGGGCAGGTGCGGGGCGCGGCGGGCGGCGCTGATTGGTCGTCCGGCCGCGGGGCGGTGCGGGGCGGGGGCAGCCCGGGAGCGGCCAGCGCACAGCGGGATTTAAGGAGTGGCTCGGGACGGAGGGAGTGTTGCTACGAGTCTCGGTGGTGCTGCCGCCCGCTCGCCTGCCGCCGCCATGCCCGTCAAAGGAGGAACCAAGTGCATCAAGTACCTGCTCTTTGGCTTCAACTTCATTTTTTGGGTGAGCGACCCGCGCCGGGGGAGCCCTTGCTGCGGAGCCCGCTGGAGCTCTGTCCCTTTCGCTCGACGGGGCCGCTCGAGAAGGAGCCCGTGGGAAAGAGGGTGGGCGTGAGGGGAGGTTGACTTTGGGGTTTTGGCGTTTTGTTGCAAAATGTTTGGTGTTTTGTTGTTTGGCTTTGGGTTTGTTGGGGGTTTTTTTGCCGCTTTTCCTACTTTTTTTTTTTTCCCCCGAGGAGGAGAGGAGTGGGTGCCCGGCTCTGCGCCCCCGCACCCGCCTCTCCTCGCAGGGGTGGGCGCGTTCTGGGCGGTGGAGGAACGGGCGGAGCCGCGCGCGGCTGTGCGTTACCTGTGCGGGGCAGAACGCGCTGGGCTGCCCGAGTGAACCATGGAGTTATCGTGAAATCATTGAGTGGTTTGGGTTGGAAGGGATCTTAAAGATCGTCCTCTGCCCGAATTGGTTTCGGGTTTTTCGGTAGGGGTGCGTCCTGCCTGTGAGCAAGAAAGTTGGGGAGGGGCTTTTCACAAGGGCAAGTAGTGGTAGGACGCGGGGGAACATCTTTAAACTGGAAGGGCGAAGATTTAGGTTAGACATTAGGAGGAAATTCTTTATGATGAGGGTGGTGAGACACTGGCACAGGTTGCCCGGGGAAGCTGTGGATGCCCCCTCCCTGGGAGTATCCAAGGCTGGGTTGCCTGGAGCTTTGAGCAGCCTGATCTGGTGGGAGTTGTCCCTGCCCACGGCAAGGGGGTTGGAACTGGGTGGGCTTTAAGGTCCCTTCCAACCCGAAGCACTCTATGATTTTGTGATATGTGGTGTGGCTTTTTTCCGCCTCTAGCAGTGCATGCAAAGTTCGTCCAGAAACTCTTTGCAGGCTGTGCTTCTCCCATCTGAAGGCTGTAACTGGGGATTAGTTAGTTGGTTCCTTGCAAGCTAGCGCTGGTGGTTGTGATCGTCACCATCCTGTGTGTGAATTCGTCTTGATGGGGCTGTGGCTTCTGCCTCAGGTCTTCTGGACAGCATCCCATAAAGAAAAAATCCAAAAATAGTTTAGTCTGTAGGAACACACCACCACAAGTAGGAATCCTATCTCCAGTGTGGTTTCTGGCATAACTATCTCTTGTTTGCCAGGCGGTGTCAGAAAGCGTGGCTTAACTGAGAGGTTATGGCTGCTTTTCAAGCACTCAGGGTGTGGACATCTGAATTTAGCATTGTTTGCCTGGTGGAGAAGTACACAGGGAATGCACTACAACTGCCCATGTGCCTAATGTAGAGGTGTGAAGTGTGAGACAAAAGAAAATGAATTTTCTCTAGGCTATCTGCTATAGTGGATATAGGCATGTGTGACTCCTTTTCACCCTCTGTGGAGAAATTAAGTTGGAACTCTATAAAGAAATCTCTTTTGGAGTCGGTTACAGTATGAAAGGACTGGAAGATGCATACTTACAGATGAAGTATTATACATATGATCCCTCAACAAGGGGTTTCAGCAAAGTAAGAAAAGAACTGGCCTGCAATTGAAGCAGTTTGTGTGGAGGAACTTTACAAGGGCACAGGAAAGCACGTATTGCCAGGTGAGATTCATCAGGAGGATGAAGAAGGGGGCCACATTTTGAGGGTTATAGCTGCTAAGAAAAAGCCTGACAACATGCTGGCTGAAATGTTTGGGTCAGTGAGGTGCTAAATCCTTGTTGAAGTAGGAGGAAGTTTTCATTGTTTGCTTTGACTTACTTTAAAGCTACAAACTATTTTGTAGTGCAAGAATGCTTGTGGTGGCAAAGACATTGCCTCAAAGACACTCTTTAAGTGAGTGTCACCATTTTGCTTTCTAGGGCTCAGTGCTGAGGAGTCTTTTTATTTAGCTGAGGAGCCATCTGTTGATTGGGGGTTACATGGTAATAAAACTCAGAAGCTTTACTTCCACTTTTGGGTGCCCAGTAAATGTGGATGCAGACTTGACCTATTAATAGGGTGGAGGGGAGAAGTAGTGATGGTGGGGAAGGAGGCTGTACAAGGTGTAGACTGGTGCTGCTGCCCGAATAGAGTGGCTGTCAGAGGAGCTGTGAGGATGTAGCACTTTGAGTGAACTTCCCAGGAGGTGGCTGACCTCACTGGAACCTGACTAGGATGTGGGGGAAAGAAGAGGTAAAAGGAGATGAATGCTTCTTCCTCTTGAGGTTTCTTAACAAGTGGCTGGAAGTGCCAAGAAGTAGTAAATGCAAGCAGGTGGGATTAGCCAGGGATAATTGTATTTGTAGACCAGCTGGAGTAGTCCTTGACTCTCAGGGCACAGACACATGTAGTGAATCTTACCAAAATTTTCAAAGGGCATTTTCAATTGTTGTGTTGGTGAACTTTGTGTCTTCTGTGCAGGAATAAAGCTAGCAGTCTTTCAATGAACGGTATAAAGAGGAAACATCTTATGGCATTCGGTGCTAGAGGATAGGAACAGCCCTAATAAAGAAAACTTTAATATTTTTTATGGCATCAGAGGTGTGAGAACTCCATTAAGTAATGAATGTAAATTGAACAAACTTGCCTGAGTGCAATTCTGATCCTAAATTTGAAGGCACAATCAGTGACTGGCTCTTCTCCTTGGGACCTGTGCCCCAAGAGGAGGAATAAGACTTTTCTTGCTTGAGTAGTCCATGGGCTCCTCAGGATTGGTGACAATGTTCTAGTTAGTGCACTTCTGAAGCAAGAGTAACTAAAAGGTCCCATGAAGCAGTGTTCAAGTTTACGCAGTATCCCTTTTTTAAAATAATAAATCCTTCAGAAGGATGCATGAGGAATTTAAGTTGTCTACAGTAAACTTGCAGGTATATGTAGGTTGCCTGTTAAGTGGTGTGTATTTTCTTCTATCAGACTTGAGTGATGGTGGGAGGAACTTGGGTATAGGAGTCAAAACAAAAATCGTGAAACTCTCAAACTGGAGCTGTGTCCAAGGGAAGGAGATAAAGGCATATAAATGTGGGTGGGTCCAATACAAAAATATAATAAGGCTAGCCAAAACAGAGCTTTAGGTATAACTTGGAAAAATAAACTCACTTAACGTATCCCTCTTCAGACACATTAGTACTGAGGAGCTTCCCGATGAGTCTTTACAGACTATAACCTACTCGGGTATGGAAGGGTGAGTGATGTTTTGTGGGACTTTCTCTTACTGAGTGTGCTTGAGGAAGACCTTGAAGTTCTCTGCTGTAACTCAGCTTGAAACCCTCACGAGGTTTGAATTGCTGTCTTGATGAAAATGTGGTGAAACAACAACAGCAAATGCTGATTAGCAACTTGCCAGGGTCACACAACAGTTATTGAGAACTAGAAATGCATTATGAATTAGGTAAAACCTCCTACTTGACACCTACTTTAGTGCCAGAGGGCTGGAATGCAGTAATCTTGAGACTGGGTTTTTTGTTTTATGTTATTTTAGGTTATGTAGAGTGTGGCACATGTGGTGCCTCTGGAATAAGTGGAGGAGATTCTTTAAAAACAAGTTGGTGTACACAATGGAGATGTGACATTGGGGAAGAGAGAATGGCTATTGTAAGAAGTCACACTTTATAAAGCTATTGACTTTGAAGCTTTCAGAAGCCTGAATCTTGGAGAAAGAGTGCTCATTGGTGTTACTTCACTTGTTCAGTGTCTTCTGGAAATGTGTTGGGGAAACTAAACAGTCCTGGAGTAAGGTTGTCAGGGATTGGAATGCTGACTGAGCAGAGGCAGGGCTGAGATGAGGTAAAGCTCTTTTTGTGCTGGAGAGAACAAGCAGACTTGGCATGCAGGAGTAAGCTGTGTGGTGGTCAGTGCAGGCCCACCTAATGTGGAAAAGCATGTGAGGTAACACTTTGGTGCTTGAGTAGCTTCAGTTATTCAAAACAATGAAGCTGAGTACATGCAGGCATAGCAGGTTACATGACAAAGCAGAGTGACACTTCCCAAAGGTAGGCATAAAGTAATGTGTGGGAGGCAGGAGCAGGAGGCAACATTGAGTTACAAACTGGCTGGCTTAGGGGTATCTGCTGCCAGAGCAATGAAGACTCAGAAGAAAAGAGTCTTCGTGAAAGTTTTAGTCTGGGTGTTCAGCAGTAGCAGATGAATACCAGCTTCCAAACTGAAGTACCTAGAGAAGTGGAAAGATGGTGCCACTGCGTAAATCGAGTGTATTGCAGTGCTGTGGGCTGCTCTGGTCTCTTGCCTAGAGAGGAACATAGTGGAACTTGGTAATGTTTGGGAAAGGAAGGTGAGGGTTTATGGTATCGGGAATTGGGATTCCACAGCCTGGAAGCAGATGGGGAAATGTGCTAGGGGTCTGTAGGATCACAGTTGGCCAGGTAGTAGGTAGGGGTTGGCTGTACTGAAAGTCAGTGAGCAAGAACTGATGGGTATTAAGTCTGAGAAGAGGAAGTTTTGGGAAAGATTGTGGCTGTGTGCGCAATGGTGGTGCTTCCTCCCCAGCAGATATTGTGGAGTATGCTAGATTATAAGGATAACTGGTCTGATGGCTTTTCTTTAGTTGGCAAGGCCAGACCAGGCATATATCTTGCTAGCATGATGTCCTCCAAAATTTTTGGGACTCCAGAGCTTTTGTTAAAATGTGCATATGACCTGAATGGTGGGTGTGGGGGACTCATGGATGGTTGCACCTCTAAAGTCTGGTTTAAGCATTGCGTGCATCTGTCCAACTTGTAGGGAATAGTTTTTACTGTTGTGACTAAGTAGGTAAGTCGGGTGATCCAGTCCCCTCTGAGGGCTGGCTGTATCTTGCTGTCATTTCAAGCATCACTACAGACACCAAGTTCATTGCTGCTGTTGTGCTTCTTTGGTAGGCCTGGTGTACTCCCCCCAGGTTTGCCTATGGCTCTTCTGACATGGGACCTGGCATCTTTGGTGTGGTCCATAGTGAAAGCTCTACCAGTTTAGGTCTTTGCAAGTTTGGTGTTTGATTTGAGGTCATGAGAGAGGTGCTGAGGCTGATACAGAAGTAATACCAAGATTTTTCTACCAACTCAAGGTTGGCAAGGCTTCAGTGAAACAATCCCATTGTGTGCTTTAGACCCAAGTGGGTTTACTGGAGCTGGTTTTGAACAACCTTAGTGCAAGCACATGCTTGCTTACCTCGAGTTGTGTAATGAATGACTCCTTCTAGCTGAGTTCCCTTAACTCACTGCGTTTGCCCTGGTGACAAAGTCTTTTCCTAATAAAACTGCTGGCTGCTCTGAGCAGCTTGGTGCATGTCAGGCAAGTGCCTGGCACAGCTGTGCATACGGAGCATATGCCTGCATGTTGTCCCACTGCCTTTCTGCTGCTGAACAAAAGCAAAGGTTTTCATCATTGAGCTTAAATACCAGGTTTTTCCCTTGTGAGTTTTGTGGAAAACAAAGGCATCTGCTGCTAACGTTTATAATGTAAAGAAGTGCTGTAGCATACAGTTAGAGTAGTCTTTGAGTAATTATTTTCTTACTCTTTTATAAGGCAACCGTCTTGTCTCAGCTCTTCAGAGTGTTTTGTATAAACATGCATTTGTCTGTAGGAGTGCCTGCTAAAGTAAGGTGAGCGAGATTAGGCCTGGAGGGCTCTTTTCTGTAACTTGAAGATACCTGTGACTTTGTTCTGAGCCATAATCTCATCTGCTCATGCTGCACCAGGAACAGCTGGTAGCAGTTTGGGGCTGTGATTTCTGCAGAAGCTCTTCTCTCCTCAAGTGGAGAAGAGGACTTGCTGGATGGACAGGGCAATATGCGTGTGCGTGTTTGTATCTATGTATGCACACACATACTAAAGGAACAGAAGCTCATTGCTGTTGCCTTCTGTAATAGTCTGATTTAACTGCTGTCTGCAGTCTATGAATCAAAATGCTGCTTAGATACAGCTCAATGTCTTCTCACTCTGGCAATTGCTGTGAAGTCAGGAGTGGAGTTGGAAGGTCTTGCCTTGAAAAACCTGATGTGAAACTACTTGTACTTGGAGTTGTAGCAGTCCCACCTCCTATTTGCGATTTAAATTGCAGATATAGTACACTGGCTTCTGAATAGCAACTTGTATGAAATGGGCACCGGTCTTGGCAGTGGTTCAGGAATTCTGTAATGCTGCTTCTGCTGTACTGCAGCACCATTTTATTGCAATAAATGCTGTGACATTAACTTAGCCCACAACATTCTTGGAACTAGCTTAAGCAGAAAGAAAATACTTCCTTTCCAATCTAGTTTTTTTCTAAGGAGTTTGGAAATAGATGCAGTTTCTTATATAACTGCTAGCAGTCGTTGCACGTTTGTTCAGAAAGCTGGGGTTTTTTTCAGAAGTTTGAAAACCTGTGCTGTTGTGGATAGTGCTGATCCTGTAATTAAGGGTTTAGAAGGATGTTGAGCCTCATCTGTACTTACTGTTTATGGGGTTTTATTTATAGAGTACCATCAGCTAACAGGACAGAAACATACAATTCATTACTGCTTATAATGCTCCCAGTTTCTTTGCCTCTGTGCTTTCCAGTGTTCTTTGTTCTTGGCTTCATATGCTGCCTTACACAGAGGGAAAAGTTGGGTTATTTTAAGCAGAGGAAAATACAAGTCAGATTTTTAGCTAAGTTTTTGCTTGTTTGAGGTGAAGAGAAGGTAGTAGCATTTTCAGTGTACTCTTGGCAGATTCAGGGTAAAACCTACATAAGGAACAGTCGTGTAGGGCCTGACATCATCTTACTTCAAGAAAAAATAAGAGTATTCTGTTAGATGCAATGCTGAGCTGACAACAGTGAAAGTATTTGGGTTTTGACCAACTCTACTGTATTTCCACATATTGACTTACCTTCTGCTAGTGGTAATGCCATGAACTTGATAGAAGTTGTGTGTGAAGCAGAATCTATAGTTTCCTGTACAAAGGCTTTTTTTATAGCCTCTGATCCATGTATCGATTTCTTGCAGTGTCTCATTTCTTCTCTATCCCTGTCTTTATGCTGTGGAAGTGGAGGAAGAGCTAGGAGTAGCCTGGTGGATGTATTGAGGGGGGAGGTGTCCCCTTCCTGAGCTTTATTTGTCAGCTATAAGGATTTGGTAATGGCTTGGACCTTAAACCCCTTGAGCTGTTTCTGTGGATGGAAGGGTAAAATGCTTTAAGGTGTCTGCACCAAGTGGGGTTCTTGGCTAGGAATTCTCCTTTCTTGAGACTGATCAAGATGACAACATCTGAAGGGACAGAACAGAAATGGTCCTTGCAAAATAGTGTTTAAATATAGAGTAAACTTTCCAGCTTCCCAAAAATAGTGTCATAAATTCCTATATCATGGGGTATGTTAACAACTAATGGAATTTCTACTTTGAAAAGCCCAAGCTTTTGGTGTGGTTTTTGTTGCACCAGTATCATGAAAACTAATGACTCTGTGCAAGCTTTCTGCTAGGAGACCATATCTGTGAAACCTCAGGTGTGTTAGTAAAAGGTTGCAGTGAAAATTGCTTGGTAGTGTGCCTCAGCACTGAATGCTCCAAGCTTATTCAGGAAGTACGGTGCTGGGAGGAAGGCAATGTTCTGTATGTCTTCTTCCTCTGACATAGGTGGTTTCTTATCTCAAATATATAACAACTATCATCTGCAGTGCTGCAGATCCTTTGTGTCAGTTCTCTTGTCTCATGGAAGGATAAAAGAAAGCAGAATGTCAAAGGTTAATACTGTGCCACACCCTTAGATGTGCTCAGAGGCTAAACCATATAGTTTCCAAGGGGGAGACCACAGCAATGGAAAGGGCTGACTTTGGAGAAGACACTTGTCAGTATAGGCTAGATGGGTGGGAGGAGGGAAGTCCTGCACAGGAGGCTCACTGGAGAAGGTTCAAGGACTGTAAGAGGAAGACAGACCCCAGAAAAGCATTTTATTCCTTTTGCAGTGGGCAGAAAGATGGATGCAGCAGCGGGGCCTGTGAGGTAATGGGGATATGTTTGTTTATGAAGGATAAACAAAAACACAGGAAACCTCCCTGGGACTAGAGGAGGAATATCCAGATATTTTTATCCTTGCTTAGCGTATGTCAGTTGCAGCTATATGATAGAGATGAGTCAAGCAGAAATGAGATGGGAGTTGTAAGGTGGTCTAAGATGTAAGTAAAGGTTAGGAGAGAGGCACAAGGAAGTCTCTTTAGTTTGAGCAGGGACATTGGTAGCATATTTGTGCCAGGACATGCTGTTACTGGAAAATTGCAGCCACAAACTTTTCCAATACTGTGAGTGAATAGTAGCCCTTTGACTTCAAATTTTGGTCAGATCAGTAAAACAACTCTCCTGAGTTCCATTTCCAATGCTTGTTACTACAGAAACATACTACTTGCATGTTTCACAAACAAAGAACATGATCTTTTCTTAGTTTTATAGGTGTTTGCCCACAAAGTGACTGGCTTCAGGAAAACAGATGGTTTATTCCTTTTCTGTTAAGTTTCTTCAGCAGAGGATAGATCTATGTGGAAATATCCTGTATTACTCAACTCTTATGACAAACTGAGTCTGTTGGTCTGTTAGATTGGGAAAACAGCTGGATTAGACACCAACAACCAGCTCTTCAGGGTATCTGTATCCACACAGCCTGGGTGAGGGGCTTGCATTTCTTTCGTGGGGAGGAAAAACACAGCTACCAAAACCAACAGGCATAGCATTGGTGAGTAGAGAAGTGGCTGCGTACCAGCCTCTGGTGTGCTGGATTGGTCTGAGATGCTGCCAAGAGCAGTGGGTGCCTGTGGGACAGTGCTTGCTGCTTTCTCCATGGATGGCATTGGTGCCTTTGTCTTATTGTTTTGATGGAAACTTGAACCTTCAAGTTAGTTTCTTGCCTTCTGTTTTAAAACTGCCTTGTTTAGTTCAGTGGTTGTTATGGGTAGGAAGAGCACAAACACAAGTCTGCTTTCCTTAAACAGAAACAAAAAGTCACTTTTTCTTGCAAGGCGGAGTTGCCTTTTTTCCTAGTCCACCATGAAGAGAATTAACATTTTAATACTGCCATTTTTAGTGGTGTGGAGAAGTTCACTGGCATTAAATATCATCATTGTTCTGTGATCTCGTAATAAGTCTCTTGTCTGCTTGTGATCAGAACTTTTTCACAGGATGACGGCTTTCCTGAGGAGAAAATATGCCACCCAACCCACCTCTCCCACTGTCCAGAGTTAATTTGGGTTTTTTTGAAAGGAGCCACATTAGCTGTGTCACCTCTCCCTAATGTTAAACCAGTTTGTTTCTGAAGAAATTGTTAACTGAGCCTTCTGCTTTGCTTGGACTTGTAAGATTATCTATACGGATGTGGTATGGGCAAGAGTCTCTTCACAATTTGAATACTGTGACCTTAAATCTGTGGGGATTGGTTCTGGGTTTTATAGTCTTTTGCTGTGCCTTCTTGCTCTGTCTGCAGTGCTGCCTCTGAACTCTGCTTGAATGTTGAAGCTTGTCAAACCACAAACATAGGGAGATGCAGAGAGCTGGGTGTGCTCAGGCTCTTGGCTTGGTGATCCATGAACTCCTAGGAAAACAAGCAGAGGCTGTAGGTTTTTTCTAATGCTGCACATTTGGATTGTTTGTAAAAGCTGAAGACTTATGACCCAGGAAAGTGAGTCTTGGACAGAGTATTGTTAAATAATATTGAGTGACTTAACTGTAGGCTAGAAGTACTGTGTGAATTTTTTCCATTGCTAAGCTCTCCTGGCTTTTGAACTGAAGTGAGATGAGGCTGCAAAGGCTTTTTTTCAAGAGATGCTGTAGCAGTGAGTGCAGGTAGAGCAGCAGCCCTTCTCTCTGCCAGTCCCCATCTTGCACCTCCCTCCCCTTGGGGTGCTGCTGTGGCACAATAAATGGAAATAACACTGTTGTGACATACTGTATGCTACTGAGGTTCTTCAGCATAATTTAAAATTATTTTGTCAGCATAGCCCTAACTAAGAAAGCAGCAGGTATGTGCAAGCTTTGTTCTTGCTGTGTGCTTTGTGAGTAAGCCTGTGCCTACGCACCTGTGACACCAACAAAGTGCCTTTTGCGTAGGTCTGGAACCTCTGTTTGGGTTTGGCTCTTTGTGCTGTGTATCACTTCATCTTTTTCCCAGTTAAAACCCTGCAGCTTCTCTTTGAGGCAGGCTTGGGAGTCAGGTACCTGCCATACAAGAAATCCTGGTTTTTCTGGTATGCCTGACCTCTCACTTTTCACTGATACCTATACTTTGGATGCTTTCACTGGAGAAGCTAAGAGGGTTATGTCTTAAACTCTCATTTAGCTCCATCCTTTTTCCTATGTGAATCTTCAAAGCTTTCCATGTTTTGGAAGAGCAAGCGGAGGGGGCTAGAGGAGACAACCATGGAGCAGCAAAGCTGTGCTGGCCTTTAAGAACACTCCTATAACAGAGGAAAAGGGTTCTTCAGTTCCTCATGGGGGAAGTTGGGCTTGGTGTGGAAGGAGTATATCCATGGATGTTTTCTGTGGGAATGACTATAATATTCTCACTGAAAATTGACGTTAGTAAACACTTTGCAGTTGCTTGGAGGTGAATCAAGAATGTTGTTCCCTTGTAGAAGGAACTTCTTATCAGAGATAAGGCTTTGGTTTTTAATTTTCATGCATACTTCCCCTAACCAAAGCTCCAGGCTTTCTAAGCTTATTGCTCACTCTTAGGTTTAAATTTTTAATGTGTGCTGCAATGTGTGGTATTTCTGTCCTCATCTCACTTTCATAAAGCTTCTTTTGATAGTTGAATGATCTTCAAAGGAGAGATGGAAAAGCTGAGAAGCGTGTTCTCCTGCTTTCTAATTTTTCCTTTTTTAATGCAAGATGACCCTAGTCTTTTCTTTAAATTGGGGAGGATTCAGTCTGTTCAAAGCAAACTGTTAGCATTTGCCTTCCAAGAGTGCAGTTCCCTTTGTGTGCAACACTTCTCCGATGCTGTCTGCCAAGTGTTTCATCCAGAAGCTAATCTACACACACAACGATTTGCTGTAAACACGGGGAATCAATGTTAAGAGGAAGCTGGAGGGGCACAGGCAGAGATGACAGTTAAATAAAACTAAATATTATCTAAAATTTGATTGCTTTGTTCCAGATCAGCACACAGATCAGCACACAGCAATGTTGGTATTTCAATGGCCTGTATTTTCCTCTTCCTGTCAGTGCATTAACGTATTGGATTGGTTTTATCCTGTTTCGCAAGAAAGAGCGCTCTTTCAAAACTCTGTACTTTCATGCATTGAACTCTTGCCATTCTATTTTTAATATGCTAAAATTTGTACCTGGTCTTCCAGGTTGCTTTTTCATGTGATACACTTGTCCTTCAGTGTGAAGATTTAAGGTCACTAAACCATGCAAAGTTGTTGCAGTAATCCAGAATAAAACAACAGGTGGGAGGGTCGGTGGAAATACTGACTCTTGGCACTTTGGTAAACCTTGGATATTTTCAGTAAAGAACAAGAACGACATTGTTCTTGTGTGGCATTGTAGTTAAAATGTAAACACATCTGTCAATGAGATGCCTTATGTCAGGAATTAAGTTTGTTCTTTTTTTGGTATTCTTTTATGCAGATTTTGTCACTACCTCTTCAAAAAAAGAGCTGTATCCTGTGTTTAGTTCTTCTGTTGTTACTAATGCAAGGGTGAACGTATTGGTATGATTTAACAAGGCTTGTTTTTACAGCTTGCAGGGACAGCAGTTCTTGCAATTGGACTGTGGCTTCGGTTTGATTCGCAGACCAAAAGTGTCTTTGAACTGGAAAGCAATGACAATACATTTTACACAGGTAAGCTAGGAGATGGGTTGTGGTGATAAATCACACTTGTGTCTTGTTTTCCACACTGATTAGGAACCTTCACCTTGCTTGAAGGCTAAAGACAGAACAGCTCTAAACAGCCTTGGTGGGGCAGAGAGCAGTTTTTACCCTAGCTGGTGCAGTAGCCAGCCTCTGAGCTTTTGTGCAAATAGCACCAGTGCCACTGTAGAGGATTCTTTGCTCTCTGTGCATTGTATATCACTTCATCTTTTTCCCCGCTTAAACCCTGCACAGTTTCTCTTTGGGTGCTGTTGATAAATATTTTGTAATCACAGGGACTCCTGGTAAATGCAGAAGATGTCTTTTGCTGATGCTTCTCATGATGAGTCAGCAAAGTTTCACTCTAAAGTAAATGAGTACTCACAGATGACGTCAATAACTATTATTTTTCCTCCAGAGTGATCAACCTAAGCTACTCAAACCCACAACTTTATCACCTTGTATCTCAGAAGAAGCATATGTAATACTGTTTAACTTTTACAGCCCCGTGTTTGCTAACTTATACTGAACATAATGGAAAGCATGCACAAATGCCTTGGTCTGTATGAGCAACTATCACAGGCAACCTAGGTCAGTGTGGCTTTAGTTAGGCCAGGTGAAAGTTATGTATTGATATATTGTGTTTTACAGGATTACTGATTAGGAGATAAACATGCATGTTTAGTTTGTTATTCCAATGTCAGAGTTCCTTACTGAGTTGGATTTTATTGTAACTAACATTTTGATCTCTGCAGTCACTTTTAGGCTTGGGCAGAGGAACGTTTGCTTCTTTGGTTGTCACCTGTAGGTGCTTAAACCCTATTTGAAACCAAATAGCTGTGTTTGAAGACCTCTAACTACTGGGAACAAAGCAAATTCAAATACCTTTCTTAGCTATGTGTCAAGTCATCTTTGATTTGGAGAATCCATATACATACATGTATGTGCATATAAATATTTCACAATCCTATAGCAGCTGGATTTTTCCATGTGCTGTATGGCATTACTTGCTAGCTATCCACAGCCTGTTTGGTCTTTCTCTTGGCAAGAAATTTGGCTGCTGTGCTGAGCTACTTGATCTGTCTGAGTTAGTAAAGGCCATGTAAGCATCTGGCAGGTTGCAGTTCATGTTGCAGCCTTATAGTGCCAGTGTTGCTTGTGCCTACAGTGAGTTCTGTTAGGAATAATGAGTTAGGCTTCTTAGAAACCTTAGTTGGGAGTATTCAAATGCATGTGCAACATCATGAAGAGACCACAGGCATGGAAATGGCTTGTCTGTGAGGAAGCTTTTACATTGTCCTTGACTTGCTAGCATGGTGGCAGATTGGGTTCTTGCAGCTTCCAGAAAGACTTCCAGACACTTCTAAGCGGACCTTGGATGGGGAATAGAAATCTAAACTTAGCCATTGAGCTGAATATTTAACAAGTCTTATTTTGGGTAGTCTAAAAGAACTCTTCAGCCTCCTGAAACATAAAAGTTTTATGGTATGATACTTAAGCTGCTGGCTGCACGTAGCAAAAGAGTGAAACCTACTTGAAGTCTCTGTAGGTTAAACTGAGGTTTAAAACTTAATAAAAATCACTGCTTTGTGGGAGTAGTTACTGACTGCTGTTTGCAATAGGAAAGAAAATCTGTCAATTTTAATATAGTAACAAGACAGGTTATCTCAAAAGACTGAAAATAAACTGAAATAAGAGATTCTGACAGACTTTTTCAAAATGGAAAGTTTAAGCTGGGGTAAAAGAATTGGTGCCAGAATTTCCTGCTGATAAGAAATGTCGAGCTTAATCACTTACATATGCTTAATCAAGTAAATGTTTATTTTAGCAGCTGATCTGGTCAGTTTGCATTTAGAAAACTTGATTTGCAAATACTTACATATGGATTTCTTTAAGTAGTATTGATAGTCTCTGAAGGCCAGAACTGTATTTGTCTGTGTTGATAGAAATGTCATAGTAATTCTACTCTCTTATGTTTCACTACCCTAAATATACTTTCTTGCCATCATTTGGGAGGTTTTTTGCTCACTATATCTTGTTGCTCTCACAAGCTAGGAGCTGTAATGCTTATGATGGCAGTTCCCAGGCTTAGAAGAGGAGGATTGGGTGTAAATGGAGTAGTCTTTTAGCCTAGAAATGTTTGCCATCTATTCTCCATCACAGTCGCTACCTAAATTCTAGGCAGAATGGTGTGTGTGCTCGGCCCCTTGATGTGGTTTGAAGAAGTATCTACTTTTACAAAAGAAAGAAATGCCTAGGTTGTTGTAGTTAGAGTGGCTGTCAAGTTAGGCAGCTGAAGTCCAAACTTGTACTACCATGATGGGTGGAGTAATTCAGTGTTTCCTGATGAAGAAGCAGGGTAGGAAAGCCTTATGTAAGAGTATGATAGATGATTATTATGCCCTTTAATACCCATTCTCCTAGAGGTAGCATGCTTCAAGAATTCTCAGATGTTGATAAGTGACTAGTTCCAGCTGTCTTTAACTGCAACACACTCTTCATCTGAAGATAAGCTGGTAACTCTGGCTTGAAGACACATGTAAAATGTGTCTTACAGTTTGACTTAGATGGCTGTTCTGCCCATTTTCTAAAACCTGTGAAACTGCAGTAGTGAGACACATTAATTGCTCTAAGTTGAAGGTTTTATTTATCAATGCATTTCCCTATAACTGAGATGTTTGCTTTGAAAACTAAGCTCAGCCTCTGGGTTTTTTGAGGTGTGCTAAGCAAAAAAACTTAAACCTTGGTAAAAGCTACAAGTCCTATTTATAGTGCAACTAATTTTGTATCTTGCTGCTGAAGTCTCAACTAGCCTGTGTACGTGTTTCTGGTTTTGTCCTCCCTAGGGGTTTACATCCTTATTGGAGCTGGTGCACTTATGATGCTGGTTGGTTTCTTGGGATGCTGTGGTGCATTGCAGGAATCTCAATGTATGCTTGGCCTGGTAAGTATTCAGAATAGTATTTAAATCTTTAGCAGCACAATGAGGAAGGAAAACATACTGTGCAGTTAAAGGGCAGCAGATGCTGACTGGCTTGGCTCCGCAACATTTAAACTCCTAGTCACCTACATAATGCTAAAATGTTAAATAGTTTCCATTTCTGTCCTTAAATCCACATTTCCTTGTATTTGAAAGCAGGATGACTTCAGGAGTTACTGACACAATCAGATGTTGACATAAGAAGACCGGGAGTATGTGTGAACACAGAACTAATGTGTTCATAAGAATAATGCTATTCATTAGTTTGTTGTGAACTCTGAAGGTTGTCCAGTCTTTACTCTTTGAGACCAGAACTGTGGTATTTGATTCTTGAAAGAACAAGCCTCTACTGTTCGCAGCCCCAGGATGAGCTCTTCTAGTTGACAAGTGCTCTGCAAGCTAATTATTGGAGAGCAACCTCATTGTTTTCAGACTGGAGGGGGCAGTGGAGCTTACTGGATTCATGCACATCCATACACTTGTGGAACTACTCATCCAAATAACCAGAAGACTTAGTTAATAAAAGGCTACTATGATAGCTGGTGAAAGTGGTTCACCCTCTATGACATGGAAGAAGTTAACTTCATGTATTTCTTGCAAAATGATACCTCTGGCCCTTTGTATTTCTGAACATGTCTCTTTAAAGTGCTTTTAAATGGTAGTGGTGTTTTGGATGTGGTAGTCAAACAGATAACACTTCTATTTCTATTTTATGGATACATAACAAAATGACCATTAGCTCTCTGGGAGTTGGTGGCAAGCTAGGTATTAAGTAATGACTCCTAAGCAATAGGGATCACAAACCAGAGAAAAGAATTAGTGTCAACTGCTGTGATGTGTCTGAGTGAGCTGGACAGCTTCAAAGTCTGAACAGATGATTAGTTTTAATTAACACTGATCAAAAAGGAGAACTTCTGCTTGGAAAACGCTGCCAGGCCTTCTGACAGTCCTGAGAAGTGCTGACCAAGTGTTGTCCTCTTTCCTAGTCTTAAGTGTTTCAAACCTTCAGCTGGAAACTTGAGTGATGGTTCTTGCAAGGCTAAATACTGGGAACTGGACAAATTTCCATTGTATATACATACTGCTGTGGTCTTAATGATGTCCTCTTTCTTTTCTAGTTCTTCGTCTTCCTTTTTGTGATTTTTGCCCTTGAAATTACTGCTGCAATCTGGGGATTTGCAAATAAAGAAACGGTAGGTTATTCTTAAAAGATGGCAGGGTGGTGGGATACTGGAACAGGGTGCTCAGGGAAGTTGTAGATGCCCCATCCCTGGAAGTGTTGAAGGCCAGGTTGGAAGGGGCTTTGAGCAACTTGATCCAGTGAAAGATGTCCCTGCCTATGGCCAGGGTGTTGGACTAGATGATCTTTGAAGATACCTTCCAACCCAAACCATTCTCTGATTCTGTGACTGTGCCTGTGGAAAGCTAGTGACCTACTGAAAACAATACCAGTATTAGTCAAATCTTGATTACTGAGGGAATTTGCAAGAGAGGAAGAAGATGCATTCTAGCAAAAAAAGCAAGAAATTATACTCTGATATTTAAAAATTAGACCGTAGAAGAGAAGACAGAATGCTGTTGCATGCTTAGAGATGCCTTCCAGGCAGAACCTAGCTGAGCTGTTAAGCAAAGCAGGCCATCAGTGAAGCTTGACTGTTTCTAGATATGAACTAAGCCAGCTATGGGCCGAATACTTCTGCGTTTAAAACATGTCTGATCTGGGCTGCCCCCTCACAAACAGTTAAGGTTCTGTCTTGTTTTTAAAATAACTCCTGGGGTACAGAAATGAATAGAGAATATTTTTGTTTAAACAATGGGCAAACACCTGGTTCTCTCGCTACACCTACAAGTTCAGAGGTTTGGAAGGGAAACTCAATCTTATCTGTTCAGGTGTGGTTTTTAAGGTGAGTGTACCAGTTAGGCTCATCTGTTCTGGGTGAGAGATGCTGTCCACCCTCTGTTTCCACCCTCTATTTCTACATTTCAAAAAGATTGGTGTTGTAGGTTGCAGAAGTTTTATTGAATGATTTATTTGAAACAAGTTTTCCATAATTAATATGAAGGTAAGACAGTAATACACCCCAACTTTGTCTTGTAGATTATTGCAGACGTAAAGGACTTCTACCTGGAAATGTATACGAAGAGATCTCAACCGGGTGTCAGAGAGACTCTGAAAGCATTTCAGTTAGCTGTAAGTATATGGTTATACTTAAACTAGGAAGTAATGCAGCTTGTTCATGTTATCCAGTCCCCTGTACAACTCTAGTACATTACTAACTAGAAGAAACCATGGCAGTGTTAAAAATCAATGTGTTACTTCGTATAGTGTTAGTGAATTCTGTATGCTTTTTGTCCCTTTGAAATGCATGGGAGCCTGGTGCTTGTTTTTCCAAAACTCAAAAGCAAGTTTGGAAACTTTCTGTGGCACTGATCTAGAGACGCCATAGTTTGCATACCTGCTTCTCTATGAGGAGCTTACATTTGTGTCTGTAAGGAGTACAAGCCATCACCAAATCAATGTGTATGTATTTAATGAGATATAAGGCTTCCTTTCAGAATCTTGTCCTTTAATGCAATAAAAGCTTTTTAAGGTTTATAGCAGTCACATTGGCAAGACTTCTAAGCAAATTTGTATAAGGTCTATAATAAAAGCTAATGTAATATTTCTTTTTACAAAATACAGAGGGAAATTAAGGCTTATTTAACCTGGTTCTCTTTTCCTGTTTTCTCTTGTAGCTAGACTGCTGTGGTATTACAGGAGTTCTTGAGCAGCAGTTTTCAGATACCTGTCCAAAGAAGTCGGTGATCGAGTCACTTTCTGCAGTGGTAAAGTATAACTTAATTCACCCATAGCTCTGCCCATGAATAAAATGAAAAACTCATTTCTGAATAAACCCTTCCGGTGCATGGGAAATTCCCAAGTCACACTTACTTAGCAACCTATCTGTGTAATCAGTTTGGTTGTGGAAAATCAACGTGCTGTTACTGTGATAAGAACAAGTGAAGTCAGCAGGAAATCTGAAGCTGCAGAGGAAACGTGCAGTCTGTTTGTCACTGAACTCAGTGGTGTGATGGACAGCATAAGGCAAAAATTTCACCTAAAAAACCCCCTAGGGACCTCTGTTCTCCTGGCTGCTTCTGTCACCACAGCACCTTCCTAGTGCTGCATGTGGAAGCTGTTGCCTCCCATTCTGCTTAGGGAGAGCTGGAGCATGGAGTGGGAGCAAGTCTGAAGTTTTAGCAAGGAAGAGGAGAGTGGGGTAATGCATTGGTGGCCTGCTTAGATGAGTAAGTTGCTGTCGAGCCAGTTCTCAGAATTGGATTCCTCCTGAAATAAATGCACAAGTACCTGGGTGTCACAAGTCCTGTAGAAGTATCTGGTATAGTTCTTAATTACTCCTTTTCCTGTTCTTTAGAACTGTCTTGCACTTTTTTCATGCTCCAGGGCAGCTCCTATGAGTCTTCCCATAGAATATAATGTTCTTAAGATGCAGGAATTCAATTAATTACTTGATGGTGGTTTTTTTACATTACTTGTGCTCTTCCTTTCACTGCAGAGAATTTTGTGCCTTCAAATATCTGACCATGAGACATTCCAGTCTGTACTTAGACTGTATCTTTAGTCTTGTCCATACAGTCTGAGTCAGACTATATGGGAGTAGGCGAAGCAGCTTGCAGGTTTTTTGTTTGCTTTTATTTTACTAAGTGTTTTAGCTTCATCTGACTTAATCTTGTGATGTGTTTATGACCTAGTCCAAATTGTAGGAAGGCTGCAAAATTAGAGATGTAACAGTGTGGCTGATCTGTGTGCCTCCAAGTATTCTGATTTAAATGATTAATTCTTGCCTGTATGTACCTTCAGTCCTTGATTCAGTCTGTCTTTCTGGACTGGATGAAAATATAATTAACTTTTTTTTTCAGCAGCTCACTGTCTGCTGCTGGAATAAGTAGGACAGGAGTTGAGATGAGACTTTGACCAGATACCAGGCTCTTGAAAGACTTCTATTTCTGTAAAGGTTTTTTGTTCTTTATTGGCTCCCATGTGTCTTTGGGGAAAGGACTGTACTGAAATTTTTCTTTAGTTGCAATAGCAATTCATTGTCCTGGGAGCTTGAGACTGGCAGCTCCATGAATCTACCTATAGCCTACTATATATGCATGCAGCTCAAGAAACCCTGGCATGCCCCATGTGTTCACAAGGTGTCTGCAGAGTGACAAGAGGAAATACAAAGGGTGGCTTCAAAACTGTTTTGAGAAGGGTTGATAAATACAGCAACTTAAATTCCTACAGCCATTAGTAACAAGCCAAGTCTGATACAACTGCTGTTGGTCCTGATCTACCTGATCAATTGCAGGTGTTGAGAAGGAATCCTGTAGCCAAGGCATGGTTAAGAGATTAGATACTTGAAGAGCAGATTTAAACTTCAACTTTTGTGTTGGAATATCGCTGACTGTCTTTAAAGATGTGAAAATAAAGGCCACTGCCAAGCAGCTTTCAAAAGATCAGTCTTCATCTGTAGTGCAAGCAGACTTGGTCAAAGGTGTAGAATCAGCAGATGAGCTCAAACGAGCAAGTAGAAACAAACCTTTGGCATTTATGAAACACTAATGAAGAGTCTGTCTCTTTTCAGCCGTGCCCTACTGCCATTGATAATGTCTTCAATACAAAACTGGACGTGATTGGAGCGGTTGGCATTGGCATCGGTGTAACAATGGTGAGTTGCTGTATTTAGAGGGTAGCTGTTTGGCCAAAGGATACTTACAGCAGGAGTCTGTTCAGTAGTGCCTGCCATGGAAGTCCACAGGCCTGTTCCAGTAATGACAAGTACTAGCAGGATCAGGGTGTGTGCTGTGAGGCCCTGAGGCAGAGCAGAGGGTGGAGTGTCTTAGACCTCCCTGATGCTCCTTTGGATTAGGATCTGCCTCCTTGTAGTTTTAGTAGTGGCAAGATTGTCAGTGATGTGTGTACATGCAGGGTGAAGATCAACTGATCATCTTACCAGACTGCTGCTTTAATCCTAGTTATCTGTTAGGTGTCCTTGCTTTTGTCTCCTTTAACAATAAAAGACTGTGCTAAAGAACTGAAATAACAGTGCTAGTAAGAAAAGTCATGCTTGTTTGACTTCTCTGGAGGAAAGTGTAACATGGATGCAAATATGCTGGAATGATGAAAGATTTCTTAGGAGATACAGCACTAGTTTACAGCTGCTCTATTTTGAAGTATTGAGGGTGAAGGAGACTGTTGAGAATGGGCTGGAGTTTGGGGGAGGGTGGAGGGGCAGGAAAACAAACTGCAGAATAGTGTTAATGTGGCATCTGAGCCAGGAAGAAGAACTCAACTTGTTCCCGTGTTGATAGAAGAATGTGTTTTGTTCCCCCAGTTTCTAATGTTTGCTTTCTTTGCAGATTTTCGGGATGATATTCAGTATGGTTCTCTGCTGTGCTATCCGCAGAAACAGAGAAATGGTCTGAGAGCTAAAAACCCAAGACTACTGCACTATAAAATCTTTGTCATTAACTTTAGCGTTCTGAAAGCATTTCTAAAAAGTTATATATTTGTTACCTTTTTAATGCTTTACTTGGTACTGATGTAGGTTTGCTTTTTATGTTACAGGTTAAAATTATAAAGATATATCTGACTAGAGACAAATATTGTACATAAAATATCTGGCTTTCTTGAAACTTATGTAATTTGGATGTAATTTATGTTGGAGACAATTTGATACTTAATAAAAGTAAGATGTATTGTATGGTTTTGGGGAGAAGAGATTTTACTATGCTTATTAATCATACTGTTTGTGTAGCATGGAGTTGAACTTGCATAACATGGTAAATCACTAGGGATGTAGTATAAAGCAGGAAAAAACTGCTATGCCAATGCCATCTCTGAAGGGAATTCCAAGGGATGGAAAAGATGACTGTTGGTATTGTCATTCCTCCTTCACTTGGTGTGTGTGAACAAAAGCAATTGATTATATTCATACACTGTTACTGCTGTAACATTTTTACTGTTATCTTCATACAGGGTGACAAGGGGTGACTCTCACTGATGATATGCAGGCAGTGGTGTTTTGATGCAAACAGGCTGGGCTCTACCCTGGAGCCAGCTGGGCTTCCTTATATCAGCCTTTCTGCTGACATAACTCTGTCCCCTGGGATGTGGCATGGCATGAGTCCCTTGACGAGGCAGAGTTTCCATGGTGTGTGCTCAGGATTTTTCTCAGTGGCTGGCTTTGTGCTTTGTTTTTCCAAAGCTGGCAAAGTACAATCTCAAAAGCTTATGTGCCAAATCTCTGGTTTCTAAGTGGGGAAAAACAAAAGTTGCACGAGACTGTACAGTTCTGTAGTTGATGCTTGCAGCAGCTAGAGCTGTCTGTCCTGCATTTCAGTTCAAAAATGGGTATGGGAGGGAGCAAAGATACTGGTGTGAAAGCCTTAGCTTAACAAATTACCAGTTTGTCCTGTATTTCTGCTATAAATGTCTTCTATAAAATATCTTCTGGTGGCAGCTGCCTATGGAGTTGGATCTGTACCAGCAAGCAGATGAGTTATACCTGTACCTAGGCTTCCCTTTCTGTAGTGTATTATCTGTGTTCCTAGGAGCTTGTGTTCTTTCTTCTAGATACTACAGATGTTTTAGTAGCCCTTGCTTCTTCCCACCTTTCTCTTAAGGAAGTTGATAATTATTATAAGAAATAATCAGAATTGTTGAGGGCTAGGCTCTGGCAGAAGCTCTGGATTAATGCACAAAATGTATTGCCCACCAGAGTGTTACACTTTGTCACTTGTCTAAGGGGTTATGCAAATGATACAGCTCTCCTCTGTAATGCATTGCACTATTCTATGTTAATGAAGCCTTCTTAAAAATGTCTGGATTTCAAAAAAGTCAAATGGTAATTGTGCTTTTGTGCCTCCCAGAGCCTGGAATAACTTCAGAAAGGAGCTGATCTTTATTCTATGGATGTAGGAGAGAACCTGGAGGGGAAAAAAAATCTAATCTTGTGGGGGAATTTAAGACCTACTATGTCCCTGAGCTCTTGCAAAATAAATGTAGCATTTTTGACAGCAGTGTAAACCTGGGTATGAGACTGAACCTGGCACCTGAAAGAGCTGGGGTGAATTGCTGTCAACCATAGTGCAAGCTTACTGCTGACTTCAGGTGCCCTTGGTTTTATTGGTTCTTGTTGGTGCCTGTGTTCAGGTTGCCAACTCTTGGCTGTAGTCAAACACTGAGCAGTGTTTGGCAATGTCCAAGAAAATGGAATAAGTTGTAACTAAGGTAATGAGAACTAAGCCATAGGCTCAGCATCTCAGCTCATGAGATGGATTTGGGCGACAGCTACGAAGGAGCTCTCAAACTGGCATCCAAGTTAACTGCATTTCCAGAAGATTTAAGTTTATACCTTCTAGTGTTGCTGCCTTCTACAGAAGCTGGATGGGGGGGGGCTTCCTGGGAGTTAGTCTTTACCTTGCAAAACTGCTGCCTTAAAACCAGGGTTGAGGTAAACACTTCATGCCTGTGATGCCTGCCTCTCACCCATATATTTTTAGTACTGTAGCCCACTATTTGGTCCTTCATTGTGTTTATATTGATGTTTTCTCAGTAATCAACAGATTGATAAATAGTCTTTTACCAGAGAAGAAAGAGCTACTGTTTATTACTTAAATGTTACTTTTCTTTAAGCAGGAACATGAACTGTGACTGCAAAACCTGGTTGCAGTTGTCCTCGGGTCTGCAAGCTACCCTGGAGTGAATGCTTCTCAGTAATACTGAGTTCTATGATGAGAAGTTTTACTTTACATGTAGCACTTTTGACTGAATTTCCTGGAGAACTTGGTTCTAAATAATGGCAATGCTGAACATCTATGATTGTAGGGCTGACTGTCCAGGTAGGAAGTGAGTTAACATCTTCTAGTTAGTTTAGGATTGTCTTGAAGAAGTGGGAGAGCATTGTGACTTGTGAAGTAACACGTAGAGGCTCAGGTGTGCAAAAGGATAACAGATTTTTCTGGGAAGCAGAAGATTTTTTTTCCATGCATGTGCTGTGGGAGAAGTGACCACTGGTGGTGTAAAGTTTGTGATGGGAGCAAAAGCAAAGTGAGAGAGGACGCAGCAAAGACTCCTGTTAGGAAGAGGCCTGTTCTGGTTCAGTGGGTCAGCAGAGAAGCAAGTAGTGATACTTGGAAAAATTAGTGGAGGAAAGAATTACCCTAGAGGTGGGAAGCAATGTCTATTGGGAGGAATAGATAGGATGAAGGAAAACAAAGTACAATACTTTTCTGTGCCATCCTAGCATCCCCATCAGTGAACAGGAAGGTTTAAGTATAAGACCTCAAAGTCTCCCCAGAATGTGAGAAATTACTTCAGTGAGGGAAAAGGCTTAAGCAAGCTTTATTTCCAAACACAAGCAGATGTCATTAAACAGGTGCTGCTAATCCTTTGCACTGAATTTGCTTAAGGTAGCTGTGTTTTGTGGCCAGAAGGGACACTACACATTGTATGTCTATGGGAATTATTAGGTGCTAATGTAAAACACTGATTGTAATGCTGTTAAATCCATAATGTTATGTGAAGATTGAGTTGATAAAACATTTGTGGCAAAGTGATGGAACACGTGTTGCTACTGGGTTTTTGCTTGTAGATGAGGAAATATTGGTGGGCTCTGCACTGTATTGCTCTGAGGCTGCTGTCAGCTGTGCCCCTTGTCTGCTTCTGTAAGGAAAAGAAAGGGAAGATGAAGCCAAACAGCTAAAGCATGTATCTATTTACATGTTGTAAGCTAGCCAAGGACAGTAGGGAATATCAGAGTACATGCAGAATATGGGAATTTGCACCACAACACAGCATACCTGCTGGTGCAAGCTTAAGAAAATATTTGACTAAGGGGCAAGGACTGAAGAAGGCTGGATTTGGCAATCTACAAGATAAATATGCTAGAATAAAGATTTTTTAGACTTACTTGAAGAAAATAATAGCAAACCTGCTTCAGGGATGGAGTGTTTCCAGCTAGTTGCATGGTCAGCAGTGTTGAGAGAAGGTGCAGCAGGGCAGGAAGAGCCTGATTTTCCACAGAGATGGCGTTTACGGCTGGAAAATAACTTCTTCCTGTAGAGTGGAGCTGGGAAAGTCTTCTGTGGTACAGTACTTTATCACTTTACAGGAATCCTAGCACACCAGCACCATAATTGAGGTACGAGATAAAAATGACAGCACATCTAAGAAATGTGGAAACTGAGATGTGGGAAGAAGCTGGCAATAAAGAGGTGTGAGCCTGACAGGTTTGGGGTGGGAATAAATCCTATCCTTTCAGACACTTTAAAAATTTAAATGCATCTTACCACATTCTGACTAGGTTTTAGCAATTAATAAGTTTACTCATAAAGGGTGGAGAGAAGATGTATGTGCAGAAGGAGAGGATGTAGTTACCTGCAGGGTGGCTTTGAGGAGAGCTCCTTAAGGAGTTGGTCCAGTAGACAAAAGCCTGGTCTGTGCACCCTGGAGGGACAGGGAGGTGCTGCATAGTGGTGGAAGCAGTGCAAAGAGCCTGGTGCTTTGGAGTGATGTAAGCAAGTCCCTGCTTCTGCTGCCCGTGAGGGACACCCCACAGGGCTGGGGGATGCTGTCCCTGTGTGAGTTGCTGCTCCAAATCAGGAGCACAAACACTAATTTAGCGCAGCCCAAGCTGAGTTTTGTTGGGCCTCTATATTTAGAGGGTGGTTTAAATCTATGGCAACTGTATAATTATGATGATTATAAAATAGCCACCTCTTCACTTTCTCCTTGTTGGCAGCAATGAGAAAATGACCTAATTTGAACTGCCAGCACTAAGGACCTTGAACACTATCAAAAGTCACTTTTAAATGAACCTAGAACATCTAGACAGTTGCAAGACTTTTCTCGCAATGATAAAAATAGGTTAGTGAGATTTTTTCCACTGCAGGACACAGGCTTCCACATGTGTGGCTTCTACAGAATGAATCCACAAGGCAGCCATTCATGGGATGTTGAATGCTTCTCTTCTCTAGCTGCCTATTTGATGTTCAATAGATATTCAGGCAGTGACTGAGAAGTGACCTTTCATGCCTTGTTCTCGATGCTGGTGTTTAGTCCCTAATGTGCTGTGCACTGGACTACTGCACTTCTGCTCTGTTCCACCAATGAAATCACTCTTTAAAACACTAACATGGTGGGTCCTGCTGGATTAAAGGCTGCTCTGTGTTTCTGTACAGGGAAGAAATAGGATGGAGAAGATCTGGGGAAGTTACACTGCAGGACAGGTTTTTTGACTTTGAGCTGCTGCAGCCTGATACAAGCTGTATCTTCAGCTTACGTGGGCACACTGCCTCCACTTGTGGAAAGATGGGGGAGTACTCAGCAGCTCTTTCCAAATCTACAGTCTCACCTCAGTTTGAGGTTTGTAATTAAAAGAATAGCTTTAAATATCTTTGATGCTCCTCTGGTGGGATTTCTTGGTCCCTCTCCTTGTCTGGGTACCCAAGTGTGTGGTTATCCTCACAGTGGAGATACGGGGCAGAGCAAGTTACCAGGAGGGAAGTGGGCACCTCCAAATTTCAAACTGCATCCCACTGTCAGCAATGCAATGGGCAGAGGAGATACAGGGCCAGTGGTCAAGTCAAGAGTTATGACTTGGTCTGCTTGCAGGCTGTTCAGGGCACAGTGTAAGCGAAGACACGTTAAAAGTGGCAGTGGGTGTTTGAACAAAGTTATTTGCTCCTCCTTGTATTGGGGTAGTCATTTCTTCACAGTTCTCAGTGACTTTACTCTGTGTGTGGGTGAGGACAGAAAATCTTCTTGTTCAGGGATGCAAGTGGAGTCTGTCTCTGTTTTCAGATAGAATCTGGTCTCATAAAGCCACTGTGTGGCTGGTCTCCTAGTGAGAAAATTTTTCCTCACAAGTTTGAACTTACCTTGTTTCAACTTGGGCTTGTTCTTTCACTGTGCACCACAGTGAGAAGCCTGGCTCTGTCTTTTTGGTGACCTCCTCACAGGTATTGAAGGCTGCCATTAGGACCCCCAGAGTCTTCTGTTCTCCAGGTCAAACAGGCTCTGTAATCTCAGCATCTTCTCACAGGCTACGTGTTCCATTCAGTATGCTGACCATCTTGTTTGTCCTGCATCAAGGTTGCTGTCAATGCCTTTTTGTAAGGGGAGTGGAGCTGAGGGGAAACACCAGTATTTTAGATGTGGTCTAATGAGTGCTGAGAAGCTGGAGGTAATCTCTTCCCTTGATCCAGTGGTTATGCTGCTGTTAATGCAGCTGAGGATGCCGCTGGCATTCATCATTGCTGAGGAACACTCACAGCTCATATTCAACTTCCTTATCCACACAGCTGCCATCCCAGCTCCCTCAGTGTGGCCTCTCCAGCAGAGATGCTCCCCAGCCTGGCTGTACTCTTGCCATGAGGTTATTTCTTCCAGATGCAGGACTTTACAATTACCTGTGGTGAATTTCATAAGGTCTCTGGCCCGTTCTTCCAGCCTAGCTGTCTCTCTGGATGACAGCCCTGACCTCAAGCATGTTGACCAGTCCTCCTCCAAATGTGAGGAAAGTGGACTTCACTACCTCCTTGAGATTATTGATAAAGATGTTGAAAAAGACAGTTCCTAGCAGACACCTGCAATGCCCCACTTGATATTGGCCTCCTTTAAATCGAATGCCTCAGACACTTTGAAACTTGTCCTGGTTGTGGGCTATGTGAACTTCCATTTCTGACAGAAGCAAGTACATGAAACGTAGGGAAAAAATCTTCAAGACATCTTCCACATAGAGCAGTTGCCTGAAAAAGGTCACAGCCATGGCTTTTGTTCTGCTGCTTTCTGGGAAGCAAAGCTGCAAGCCTTGCCCTTTAGCTGTCCATTAGGATGCTCTGGTGTGTCAGCAGTCAAGGTTAGAAGGGCTGTACTGATGAAAAACAATAAGCAGTTTCTCTGGCATTTTATTGGTTTGTGAAGGATAGCGTGTCCATGCTCAAGGACTTTATCATGGAAAAAGAACTAAAACTGAAGGTGGAAACGGGGCAGAAAGCTGAGCAACCAGTAAACATGCTACTTGGCAAGTTGTTCCTGACAAGGACTGCTGAACCTGCATGCCAAGGTCCACTAGAAAGAGTAAGCTGCTCCTCTTTGCAAGGGCCAGCTTGGCTCCACCTTTGACTTGGCACTGCATTTAGTAAAAGCTGATTTTTGCTGCCATCAGTTCCCCTTCCTGAACTTGTCAAGCCTATCTTGTGAGCTGCTTCCTCTGCTTTTCCACCCGTGAGGATGCAAGCAAACCACATCCCTTCCCAGAAAAGCAAGCCCTTTGCTTATTGCTGATGGCCTCTTGTTACACTGTGAGAGGAGCTCTCCTCCCTCTGGCTTGCTGGCAAAGGTCCCATCTCACTCCCAGGGCAGATTTCTATTCAAAAGTTTATTTTTCCCTTCTCTCAGGATTTTGTTTTACAATGTGAGTCACATTTATCTGTGAAATTAGACCTGCAGCTGGTACTAACTATTCATCCGTGCTTGACTCTGTTATCAGCATGTTATCCTTACCAGAGTTCAAGTGTCTGGGCTAAAACTTTCTGTACTGCCTGCCTCAAGTTGAATGGGGTTTTTTGTATGCACTGAAGTATCAGCAAATGGATTTTGGTTATTGCCAACAATGAGCTTAGAGGAAAAAACTGTTGTTTTGCCAATGTGGGGTTGTTTTTTTTTAAAAAAAAAAAGTCTAAGAAGTCTTTAACTGAAGTGCAGCCTCTGTTTTGGAGGCAGTGCCTGAGAGTTGGGGGTGGTTTCTGCTTTTTGTTACACATGTGCCTGTGACTTTCTAAAAAGGAAAAGAGCACTGAAGTGTAAGCTTCTGGAAGACATCTTCATCTGTACAGTCCTGCTAGTCCTTAGAGGTGAAGCCCCCAAGATAAGTGGATGCCTGAGCGTGTCCTTGGGACTAGTATTGCAAAGCTGAAAGACTTCGCCTACACTTGGCCCCACATCCACCTAAAATCTGTAGTCATTAAGCAGTTCCCAGAAACAAAAGCTGTGCTGTAATGTGAACCAAATTTTCTCAGCCTGGTGAGAGCTGAGTTGGGTGGCTCTTGCCTTGGACTACTCCCAGGAGGACGTGGCCTCACCTGCCTCCCTGGGGAGGTCTCTGCTAGATGGCTCACCTGGACATGGTGTAAATATTCCAGTGGCTAATTTTCTCAAGGATGAGGCAGGTGGAAGGACTCTTTTGTACAACAGACTCCTCCAGGAGCCTCTTTGTCTGCTGAGGGAATGCAGCCCCACCTTTCTAGGTGAGCACCCAAACTACTACTCTGTATGCTACTGGTTGTCCTGGGTGGAGGAGACCAGGCTTTCTCAGCCCTATTAAGGATTAGATTCATCCAGGCCCGTGGTGTGTTCTCATCAGCATTGTGCAGGGCGATCATACGCTCTTCTGGAGGGAAACCCTGATGAGATAAAAACTGGAAGAATCAGACCTGGCACAGACCAGCTCTAGGAGGCCGTGAAGCACCCAGGCTACTGAAATGTGTCCTGAGGTACCAGTCTTTCAGGCACACCTGCAACTGGCCCTCTGCTCCAGTTTGCTGCCTCCAGTGGGTTTCATTCAGATTCACTAGTGTTTTTGGATCTTTACTGGTATCCCAGGTGCTCAGCTATTCATGTCAAGAGCTGTGTCATCTACTGTGTAAAACCTATTTGATCTGGTTCTATGGTAGGCAGCCTTGAAGTTTTATCTCCAGACAGCCCTCCTAGTTAACTGGTTCATGTTAATTCTCTCAGCTTGATATTAAATACTCCGTGGCAGACTTCACACAGGACCACATTGTAAAACTGACTGCCATGGGTGTGTTGCCAAGTTCCTGTAGAAACTGCACGTGACACCGGAGCAAAGCACGCCAGGTGATGCAGCAACATCTTGCTGTGCCGCAGCTATGAGAGCCAGGTGTTTTCTCAAGCCCACACCTTCACTGCTGTTCTGGTGTTGCAATGCAGAGGACAGTCTGACACGGGGTGAGATGTGTGGTTTTGCAGCTCAGTGGTTGTGGCTCTTCTCAGAGCTACGAGAAGAGAGGTACCAGTTCCGAGAGCATTTGTGCATTTTACGTGATGGCAAGGAAATATTTAGCACAGTCAGGCCTTTGCATCGCTAGGGTGGTACAGGGAGGGTTATGCACCTTCCTTTGGGACCTTTATGATTTTCCTCATTTTGTTTTAACATAAAAATGAAAAATTCCAGAGTAGCACAGTGACTTTTGTCCTTGTGCCAGTCCTCAAACCTGCCAGGGAGTAACAGCGCTGGAGGCACTTCTCTTAAATCTTGGGGGAGGGCCCTAGTCACTTGAATTATGAATGGATGAGTAGAGACAGAGGGCACCACATTCTCCTTCCACCCCCATTCCCCCTTCTGTCATCATTTTAAAAGAAAGCCATTAAGCCATTCCCCATGTTTGCTAGAAGCAGCGTAGAAAGCTTCCCCCAGGTGTCCTGTCCGGCAGCCTGGAGTGGGATTCACAGCAGTGCAGTAAACAAGGTGAGACTTGCATCATGGGAAAAGAAGTTGGAAAGAGGGGCTGTGAAAGTAAGGGAAGTGAGAAAAATTAGGGATGAAGGAAAAGGTCAGTGCTAGAAACAGAGTGGGGAAGGAAAATGCAGAGCATAGGTATGAGGATAAAGATGAGCAAGAACAAGAAGTAGTGGGGAATGACAGGAACAGGTAATAACGGGGAGAAAATGTAATGGCCTGGGTACACAAGAGATTGGATTAAAAGATATTAAGGCCTCTTCTAGCTCGAAACCTTGGCACTATGAAAAGGTCCATGAGCTTTCTTTTTAGCTCAAATTATGAGATAGAAGACTCCAGCCTCTGGTGATTGTTATGTGGCAGTATCATCCTGCATCATGAACTGTAGCTTTTTCTATTTACATAACAAAAAAAAAAAGAACAGCCAAGAGCAGAGAATAAATGACATTAAAAGTGCAATCTCGGGTGATGCTGGTATGAACAGCATGGAGGAAACTGCATGGCAATATAGATCTGCAAGATCTGTGCTTCCTTTTTCGTAGGAGCTTGGAGGTTCTAATGAACAAATCAAGGAAATCCAGGAAGAGAAAGAATGGTCTTATGATGACGATAGGATGATGCTGTCCTGCTTCAGGCCCAAAGTGATGTGGGGCAAGTCACCAGGTTCTTACTGTACTCCTCATTCTCAGAGGGTGTTAGGTAAAGTGCTTTTGGTTTTGCTGGGGTGCTGGGACCACATGACAGCACATGAATTCTGTAAGAGTCATGGACTACAAAACGTTGCACCTCCTGAAGAACTGTGCCTCTGTCATCCCAGTACCTCTTTCTGAACTTAAACATTTTTGTGCCTGAGCTCCCAAGCTGTAAAGCGGGGATGTAGAAGGGAAATGTAATAATGCCTTCTATGCCTGCAGGATATTATGTGAATGCTTTAATGTTTGTGGAACACTGACAAAAGATACTGATTGTCATCATCAAAATGCCACATGGAAATTATTAACTCAGTGAGGAATTAAGATTACATGGAGTAAATATGGCTGTAGTCACATACTGGCTGAAAAGACTAAAAAAAAGAATCCAAATTACTACTCACCCATTTGCTGGCTGAGACAGAGGGTCTGAGCTAAAAATAATTACAAGATCACATATGCACAAAAGAGGCACCTTCCTAGCAGTATTTCCTGATTTTTAATGATCAGCTCTTATTAACTGAAAAAAAAAAAGCTGCTCTGACATGTGCTGTTCTACCCTCTAAAAAGGGACTATGCAAGGCCCTGCTACTGCTGCCTGTCACTGGCTGTTTCTCAGCTGCACTGTGTAAAAGTCTCTACGTTGGTTTCATGTGCTGCCTGCCAGCTCTGCTTCCAGCAGGATATTTTCCATTTTGTACACAATTGCCAGTAAAAAAGTCCTAGAGAATTCCCCGCGTGCCTCTGCAGCCTCTCCAGATAGCAGCTCCTTTTTTATGTTAGTGAAACTATGTTGTGGCTAATGTTGTGCAAATACCTTTGAGGGCAAAAGGTGCTCCTGAACCAGGAACTTAATTTAGCTGAGAAGTTCAGCGCAGCTCTCTCATTTTTCCCTTCCTAGGCTGGATTTTGTAGATCCAGTAAGTTAAACGAAAACAATTCTTATTTCAGTATTTTATTCGGCAGCGTCACATGTGTGATGTGTGTCACTTTTCAGAGCAGAAGAGGGAGTTCCTTTTCCTTCTCCTCTTTCTTTATTTTTATTCCAATTTTTTTCTGTGCTTACAGTTGCTCAGCATGGGTAGGATGGAGGGAGGGTGTTGGTCTAAACCATGTCCAGCATACTTGTTTACCAAGAGCTTTGCCTGTGGGAGGAGTCTTGCCCATTGAACTGGAACCCGCTTAAGCTCCAGAGCAAATGCTCCTAAAACCAGCTTTCACTAAGGCTAAACCCGCTGAATCTGCCACCCCCCGGATCGCCAGAAGGGTGCTTTAAATCCTTGCAGGACTTGGCAACCTTCTTCCAGGCTAGGGGGAAGCACCTCTGTCCTCCTGGTTTTTGCAGGTGTGATCACCTTCCTCTCAAAATGCCCGTGATAGTGCTGGAGACCCTCTGCCTTACGACAGCCAAGGATCCTCTAGCAGTGGAACGACACTGTTCCATCTCCAGGCAGCGTTCACACTGGCTCACGCTTGGGGCAGAAACTATTTCATTTCACCATGAAATAAGTCAGAGAGGAATTAAACCCGTTTCTCATTGCACTTCTAATTTATAGGCACCTTGATTCGGGCAAGTCCTGCAATGGGCTGCAGCTGGGCTTGCACAGCAGGCACTGACTGCCATCCACCACCCCGGAGCTTCCCACCGAGCCTTCCCTCGCCCACACAAAGCTCTGCTACCCGGTAGCGCAGGCAGCGCTGTCTCCCCTCCCAGTACCCACCCGTGCCTCCACCACGTCTCTTCCCATTTCACTCTCTTTTCTACCTCTATTCAGACCCTTTGTAGCCGCGGTAGAGCAGGATTCCTGCAAGCATTACTCAATCTTTCCCCCATGCAGAGCCTTTCCTGTGGGAACAGCCTGGCACCACAGGGCAAGCCTGCCCTATGGGGAGGCAGGGAGACGGGGATTCCCTTTCCATTTCCTCCCTTTGTGTAGGCAAAGTTTAAAACAGTGTTTTAAATCAGTGGAATGACTCAGTAAACCTCTGGCAGGGTGGGGAGCCTAGTTTGGGGACCGAAAAAAAAAAAAAGAAGAAAGAAAAAAAAGGCAGTGACTTTTGGCTTGGTGATACATTGGCTGCTATTCAGTCATCTGTATACAAAGGGCTTTTCTTCCTGAGCCATTAACTAAATGAATCAGCAGACAGCAAGCCTCCAGATGCGTGGGGCAGTGTTCCTCCGGAGCCACCTCTTGCCCGTACTCCTGGCTGGGAGGCCGTGTATTCCTCTGCTGCTGCAGAACTTTACGCAAACAGGAAAATGCCTTTCAAAATGGAAGGTTGCTGTAAAAATAAAACACGAGTCTTCTGCAGAGAAGAGCAAACAGAAATTATGGGAAATATTTTCAGGCTTTGTTGTTGCAAATGGAGCGAGTGTAAACAACCTGGCCAGCAAAACAGGCTGCCAGCGTGTGTGGGATGGCGCGCAGCAGCAGCCTGCAGCTTCCTCGCACGCCAGCTCACGTTGGTGCAGCCCCAAAGCCACGGCACTGGGTGTGGGAGCTGTTGCTTTTCACAGAATATTTTTGCTGTGTTGAACTCTCCTTGTCAGCCCTGGCAGATGGAACTGGTGAGCATCGGGGCGCAGCTCTTTGTGACAGCCTTGTGAGCTCCTCAGACATGTTCTCCAGCCACCCCACCACCTACACGCTGGAGCACAGAGCCTGAACTTGGGATGGTGATTCCCCCCCTCTCAATAAGGATCTCAGAGTAACGTGTGTTTTGGTTCCTTCTTCCCTGACAGTGGCTCATATTAAACCAGTACCTGGAAGCCATTGGCTTACAAGAAGGGCTCCCATGGTGTTGGTGTGGTTTCACGAAGTGCTCCTTGGAGAAATGTGAAGGTGAGCTCAGAAGACGGGTACGTAATACCTCAGCATGCCAAGGCCAGCATGAAAAGAACAAAAAGATTGCAAACAGTGGCTAGAAGCCCCTGACTTGCCCTTCTGCTGGCGCTGGCTGCTGTGGGGCCACTGGGCAGCCCAAAGCCCACATTCAGTTCTCTCGTGGAACAAAAGGTTCAGGTGCATGGCAGGAGGAGATGCCAGGCAGCAGTGGTGCCAGCAGTGGGGATATTGCGTGGACACAAACACATTTATAACAAACCAGAGTTGTTTGTGGGCCCAGGATTCTCAGCACTGCCTGAAGTGTCACGCAGCATGCCTTTTCACATGTGTTTTTTTTCCTTCCCCTCTTTCTTACTGTTCCCTCCTTAATGCTCTGTTTTGTCTGACTTTCTCCCACCATTGTTTCTGCACAGAGCTCAAAACAAGAGGCTCTCGCCAACCTTAATTATCACACAGTTTTGATTTTTACAACATCTTCTGGAGCCACACAAAGTGCAAGGAAGAGCCTGGGCAGAAATGGAGAGGGCCGAGGCTTTGCCTGAGCCCCCAGGCAGCCAGGTGTGACTCCACGTGGGAACACCCACAACTGCCCATTCAACACACAAAAAAAAGCAAGCAAAAAAAAAATCCACTCAGCTTCTTTGAGAGGCTGGGTTGAGGAGAAGCAGCTATGTGATTAAAGGTAAGGAGGAAATTCCCTCCTCAGAGAAAAAGAAAGGGAGACCGGTGTCCCTCCCCTGAAACTATGCAGAGGCTTCTGCCTCAGCCTCTCCCTTGCAGAGCTCTGAGGAGCTGGGTTCCCTGTTTTCCTGAGGACCAGAAGGCAAAGTGGACACAAAACACACAATTTGGAGGTAAAACAGGCTGTAGGTTTCTCTCTTGTTCACAACTTGCTCAAAGTTCCTGAAAAGAAAGCAAAGGAGGAACTTCTTATTTATAGGTGCTGTAAAAAATCTATAGTAAGCACAGAGGGCACAAGAAGTATCCCAGGAAAGTGACATATATGCCTGGAAAGTGACATATATAGCTGGAACCTATAAGCTCTTGGCTATTTACAGCTGACTTGCTGTAAAAATAAAACATTTTTGTGCTGTTCACTTCAAGAACAACCACCCTTATTTAGCTGCTATCACAACCCTGCTCTCTCTGAAGCTGTGGGCTTGATGTTCAAGATTTACCAGCCCTTGTCTGATGGGATTGTGCAGATTCAGGCATGTGGGACACACAAGAAAAGTAAGCATTGCATTTAGGAGTCCCTCAGTGTTGGTTTTGATGACTTATGCTGTGCAGCCTCATCTGGCAGACTTATTATCAGTTCTGAAGGGATGATTATCATTAAACTAAATGAGGTATTACAGGTGTTTTCATGCTTGTCAGCATTTAGCTATGAAGATGCATGGCACTGTCAGATAATGGATTTGTTTGGTGGAGTTTTTCTTCCATGTATTTATTGTTCTTGTGCTTAGCACAGCAACATGAAGAAAAATCAATATTTACCATTCAGCAATGATATTTTCTCATGCTATTTGTGGCAAGCTTTATAATAAGCAATGCAAAAAATACCTTGGGAATTTCAACTGCTAAACTGAATCAATGTGGATACTTCCTAATGTATCCCACTTTACAGGAGCCTGTAAGAAAAGATTTCTCTTTTTGACTAAAATAGAACAGTTCATTCCTGAGGTTTTATGTGCTCTCACCACATGAAACAGGAGTTGTTTGTAGAAAATAATGTCTAATTGCTGGCTAAGGCATTTAGGAAAAGGTTAACATGCCAGATTTACCTGTTTATACATCAGCTATTTAGAAGTAGCAGAAAGTTAACAATCTAATTATGTTAAAATATGCAATATAGAAGAGAGATACGCCAAAGTAACTCTGTGTGTGCACACACTGGGGCTGAACAGCCACACTTTGGGTAACTGGACAAAACCTCTCCATTGAAATGTGCTTGCTGCAATATCCTGACTCTCCTTTCCAGTCTTACAACAGTAATACTGAATTAGTCCAATACAAATACACACATCCACAGTTTGTCTTTGCGCCTCGTAAAACTTCATCATTAATTAGGAAGAAACTCCAGCAATACTTAATAACACACACAGCTGTATCAATTTGCTCCAAGTGTGACTTGCTTCAGATTTCTGAGTGCTTGGCTCAGCTATTCTGGTTAAAATTACGATAGAGAAGCAAAACAATTTACTTTGGAGGAGGTGACACCACAGTCAGAAAGCCATGACAATTTGAATTTTGATGCTGCTCCCCTAAGTGAGTGTTCTTAACACTCAAAGGAAACATCTAATGATGTGAGGAAGAAGTTCTTCACTGAAAGGGTGATTGGCCATTGGAATGCGCTGCCCAGGGAGGGGGTGGAGTCGCCGACCCTGGAGGTGTTTAAGGGGAGACTGGATGAGGCACTGAGTGCCATGGTTTAGATGATGGTTGGTGTTAGTGTTGGTGTTAGTGTTGGGTTATAGGTTGGACTTGATGATCTCAGAGGTCCTTTCCAACCTTGTCATACTGTGATACTGTAATGGTAGTACACAGGGGCCTAAATCCAAAGTGCCTGTGCAACATGTACCTAATTCCACTAAATGTGTGTTGCAGTAGGGAAAATAGTGCAAAGAGCGATGAGATTCCAAGATATTAGTGCAGGTCTAATAGAGGGGCTCACAGACCCATGCAAGACCTTGGTGACCTGGCACATGGTCAAGGGCTGTCGCTGCTTCTGCCAGTGGCAGCATCAGGAAAAAAAAGCTGTCTCTCTACCAGTGGAGTGGATTAAACGTGGTTTCGCTTCAGCGCAGTTACTGGAACCACAGGAGGCATGAATCTGGCCATCAGGTACCCGCTCTTTCCTCCAGCTGTTAACACCAACATGAAAGAAATCTCAGTTCAAAACTTCAAGCCCAACTGAATCTGGCAAATTTATGATACAAGGATGGAAATGAATCAAACCATTCCAAAAGAAGTTTCCATTTTATCCAAAAGCTTGAACACAAAAGATTTTCCATTTCAAAATTTGCGCGCATTCAGTCCCCCAAAATTTTGAGATTGTATCACAGAGCACTTTGTGATCCTGAATGGTGACATGAGATTTGTAAGGGAAGTGTCCTGAGCAGAACACACAAGCTGGCTGCATGACTGTGCCTCCAAACAACATTCCAAAACATGGATTTCTGAAAATTAAACTTACTCACAGAACACCCTAAATTCATTTTTTCTTCTTCTGTAACAGGAAGGGCGGGTGGGAGCGGAGAAGCTGGCATTCTCTTGTTGAGTTTGTCCTTTTTATCTCCTGGAAGGATTTTTTTTGGATCCAGGGAATATTCATAGCCAGCCCTAGCTATTGAAGAATTCTGCTCTTGTCACCACTAACAGTTTTCAGAGCGCACTTGTAATTGCAGTGAAAACTCCTATTCACACCTCTTGGAAATATAAATCTGTCCCTGACTGTCCTGCTGAGTCTTCAGCCACTGTCAGACATAAACCAGTGTTTTACAGGAGAAAGAAGAAGGAGAGGAGCAACTGTATTGAACCCCTGCCAAATACTGTCTATGAGCAGAGTATGGAGAAGTTGAAACAGAAGACCCGACGTGGTTTAATTCCACAAGGTACAAGAAGGACACTCGCATCACTGTAAATATAAAAATTATTTAGGCCTTCCTTGTATCCAAAAGACAGTGGAAGGACTCAGCATTAAATACAGAAAGTAGTGAAGGAAACATACAGCTTCCTGCCACGCCACAGTCTGTCCACATAAGGACACAGCAAGAGTCTGCCATATGGTTTTAGCCACTCATATTATATATCCTCTCGTGCAAGTGGAGGAGGGCCTGAGAGTCCTGGTGGACAAGAAGCTAATTATGAACCAGCAATTTGCCAAGAAAGTCAATGGTATCCTGGGGTGCATTAAGGAAACGGTGGCTAGCAGGTCCAGAGGGGTTATTCTCCCACTATACACTGCCCTTGTGAGGCCCTGTCTGGAGTACTGGGCTCCCCAGTTCAAGAATGACAAGGAACTGCTGGAGAGAGGGCTATGAAGATGCTTAGGGAACTGGAGCATCTCTCTTACGAGGAGAGGCTGAGAGACCTGGGTCCGTTTAGCCTGGAGAAGGGCAGATTGAGAGGGTATCTTATCAATGCTTGTCAATATCTAAATGGCAGGTGTCAAGAGAATGGGGCCAAATCCTTTCCAGTGGTGCCCTGTGACAGAAGAAGGGACAATGGGCACAAACAGGAACACAGGAAGTTCCATCTGAACATGAGGAAAAATTTCTTTACTGTGAGTGTGACAGAGCTCTGGAACAGGCAGCCCAGAGAGGCCGTGGAATCTCCCTCTCTGAAGATACTTAAAACTCCCTGGACATGTTCCTGTGCAACCTGCTTTAGGTGAACCTGCCTTGGGGCTTGGACTAAACGATCTCCAGACATCCCTCTCAACCCCGGCCATTCTGCGATTCTGCAAAACTCATTTGGCAGCCACAGGGACCGAAGCTATGACTCAAGTCCTCTGCTACTGGTGCTGATGACTGATTGGAGACATATTTTATCTATTTTCTAAGCTGACAGTCCCAAGTAAAGCAGAAGCCAAGACTATCAAGCCAAGATTTTTTGCTCTTCTGAACTACTCCTGCTAACACTGCAGCATGATATTCCCACAGTAAGATTTGAGGAACGTGAGAGAAAAGTCACCGTTATGAAACATCCTGCCAGATGAAACTGCAGCACATCCTAACAGGATGCAGGTGTAAATGCAAGGCATAACTCATGTAAACCATCCACAGTTCCTGTTAACCAAAAAAGACAGTACAGAGCTTAACCTCTTTTGAAATAACGGAGTCAGACCCACGGTGGACTTCACATGGCACTTCTTGCACTATCTGGAGTCCCTGCAATTAGGTGTAGTTGCTGGAGTTCCTCCAACTGTTTTGCATACATCCTGATCTTCCCAGGCTCTCTTCCCACCTACTCCAGGATACCAGCCACAGCTTCTGATCTGAAATTTCCACCTACCCATGGGACTTGGTACCTGTATCAGCTCTTTCCTGTCTGTGAGCTCCTCAAGATTAGAATTTATTAAGAATAAAGTCATGACCTTTGCAAAAAACAGACCAGAAGCTTTTATTGATTGGAGTTTCCCTGCTTCTTTCTTCAGCGGGAAGATAATCATGGCAACAAGAAAATAAAATACAACCCCCAAAAAAAAGAAACAAAAGAGTGCTTCTGTTGCAAATATCGTCATCTCTCTGTCTATTCTTATTTTGCAGAGTTTAAAAGAGTAGTTTAATCTTCCTTTTTCTTTTCTCAGAGTGCAGCATCAGTCATTTGTTGCTTCTTTAATACCTGAAGAAAAAAACAGAGATTCATAAGAAAATGTGATGTCACATGACACAGAATGAAGTGATTTTTATCAAATGTTTTATATTTCACACTCACCCTCAATGATATTTAAGGCATATGACAGCTTTCAACAAATACAGAGTAAGGTAATTTTGTTTCCAAAATAAAAGTCTGAAAACGGAAACCCAAATAGAAACCTCTCCCATCTCCCTTCATCTCTTCTTGCTCAAGAAGCTCTGCCTTGAAGAGAAGTGCATATGCCTCTGGAAATCTTAGAAATAATCAGTCCTGAGAAGCCATTTGGCTGACAACAGATGACGTCTGACAGAGGACAAAACCTTACATGTGTTTTACGGACCTGTAAGTCCCCCTTTCTAAAAACAGATGAATCTAAGAACCAGATATGGGACAGTTGGACCTGTCTTGGAAAACAATCTAGAAAAAAACAAGCTCCATTCCAATTCATGCCACAGTTTTGATGCTGCATTCAGAGGAGTTACCACTGTCTTGGAACTTTTTACTTATCCGCCCCCTCCTCCTCCTCCTCCAAAAAAAAGTCAACTGGCCTTTCAGTTACCAACAATAGCCTCTCCTTTCTTGCTGTTGCTCTCTGCTTCCTCTCTTTCAGCAAGCGATGTCATATCTGGCTCTGTTTCATGGTTCTGGTATGAACTCTGGTCTGGTGGTGTCACTCCCTTTTGTTTTCCAGTGAGTGGCATGGATCCCAGTGTTGTTCCATTGGGCACTTGAAGAAAATATGAAGAGGAGGGCAGGCAAGGTGGCTGAGTGTAGGAAATCTGCTCTGTGAAATACTGTCCTCCTGCTGTGCTAGGAAATGGCATTCGTGAGCAGCACTGATTTGAGAACGGAGCCCCCTGCATGTAGAAATCATTCCAGGGAACAGCCTGATAGGCAGTGATGCCTGCTGAGGAAAAAGCAACAAAGAAAGGATAGAATAATGAAAATAAGGAAATGTGTATGTAAAAAAATTGTATCCTGTGCCTAAGAGAGCATGCTCAGTGCAAATACAGTATTACAGTTGTGCCTTAATGGTTACTGCAACAGAGCAGGTACCAGGCACACATGAAGGTTAACTTTGTTGTTTACATTGGTGTGTGCTTATCAAGAACACAGTTATTAGCAGGAAAACCTTAAGTTCATTGTATTGTTTTAATCTCAAAAACACGAGGTCACTTCAGCACAGATCCTGAGTGCATCTGTTATCAGAGACACAGCCCCTCAAACTTTTTTCCCCTTACTCCTATCTTCCGAGTTAGCTCTGCAGAGCATAAACTGGATGCTTAATCTTCACTTTCACTTATTAAAGCTGCAATCCAGGAAGCAGGAACGTTTTTTAATTAAGTCTATAATTCAGCTAACCTGCTCACTTGTTATATGCTGAAGTAAGAATTATGGGTGTGTCTCCACTGACAGATAGGTTGCCTTCCCACTGCACTTTTGGAACCCCAGGCCCTGGTCGTTTACACTGTGTAACAGTCAAGAGGGTCCCTTCCTTGAACAGAAGAGCTGATTCACTACACACTGCATTCCAGACAGAAGCATGGAATAAGAGAACATCAACTCTGCCTCTCTTCTTTCAACAATGCTCCAACTTTGCCAGTCCTAACAAGGCTTGCACCTTTACACATGTGTTTGTGCTCGCACGACACGCCCCAAGGCCTGCAACACACACTTCTGGCATCTTGTTCTAAAAACATTAATACAGTGCACTGGGACAGAGCCCTCTCAGCCCTTCTGGCACCTCAAACTGGGAAACCACAGAAAATAGTAATTATGCCTTAGAACAAGAGAAAAGAACCAGGCCAAGTGTGCTAAACAGCACAGGTGCTGCCAACCTGTTCTGGAGGATGTTAGCTACCAACAGTGTGAACACATCAGCCTGAGAATCAGACTTCTCTCCCTGGCAGGGTCCACAAAAATGGTACAAAAACAGGACCAGCATCTGTAGTCTGACAACTCTATTGTCTTATGTGATGAAACAGAAATGCATTTTTTTGACTGTCGGCCTAATAAAACAACCTGACAGTCCAAACAAACTCCGGTAGTTTACCTTTGGGTTGTACTTGGGTTTGAACAACATCAAAAGACAAATCCCTGACACAAAACAAGGAGACCAACAGTGACATTTTTACCTTGTTGCTTTTTTAGAAAATTATGACGAAGTGCTTTAATGTAAGTGGTGTTGCAAATTCATGTCAGAGGAAGAAAAAAGCAAAAAGCTATATCTATGTTCTGCTGGCCTCCATCTGTCTTCTTTTGCAGTACCATAAGATACATAGCATTCATTCTAAATGGTTTCTGCAGAGACCCAGATTTACAAGCCTGTTTTTCTCGCTGTCCCCAACTACTCCGTTTGCTGTGGCACCTTTTACACTTTGCACCCGTCACCCCTACCCACATCCACTGAAGGCATGTTAGTTTGCACAACAGTACACCCCTGAAAAAGAAAAAATAGCTCTCCATTCCAGACAAAACTGTTGCACTACCTGACACAATCACATGGTAAGGCTCTCTCACAAGCCTACGTCGTAACTTTTGATTCGAATTAATGGGTCACTCAGCACTTTAAAAGAAAGCATAGGTGGAAATTACATAAATGGGCAGCATATTTATATGCATTTGTACATATATGTGCACACTGCTTCCTTCTGTCACAGCCAGCAGCAACCCCACCAATCATCCAGAAGGTTTCAGAGTATCGTTGAGTTACTCCAGGATGCCAAAAGATTTCAGAAATTTACCTGAGTTTCCACTTGGCTGCTGTAACAAGAGCTGTGCCCCCACGTGATTTTGTACGTAGCCTTGCGTGGCTCCTGCTGCCCCACAGGTTATGACTCCACTGTTGCCAGGCAGGGCAAGGCAAGTTGTATGGGACTCAGCGGATGTTGTGGGTGTGAGGCGGACACTGGAGGGCACGTTGTTGGCCAGGTGACCTGGCAGATGGTGAAACTGAGAGAGCTGGTGCTGTGGGGGATATTGGGGCAGCTGGTAGATTCCCCCCTGGCTGCTGTAGTGACAGTACACGGTCTCTAGGTTGCCTGCTGACTCCAGCTGCTCAAGGTAATTGCAGGAAACTGGTGAACCCAAGCTGCAGAGGGCAAGGAGAGAGGCAAATCAGTCATTAAAGTAGGGTCAACAGCTACTGCAACCTGTACAATAAACAACTGTTACATCTTCCCCTTTACAGCCGCTCCAACCCTTCCTCCCAAATGCCAGGCATGGGACAAGGGCAACAGAAACCACTTGAGCCAAGTGCTTTCACAGCAGGATTCTTGAACAATGTGTATTAGTGGGGACGACCTTTCCTCCAGTTCTCCCCATTCTCCAAAGAACACCCCAATGCTTAAACACTCTCTCTCAAGGATTCCTTTCCCCCGAGCTTCTGAACCCCACTTTCACTTGACAGGCCTGCCATTATGAAAGCACTCTGATGAAAGGTATCACTTTTCTGATAGCAAGCACCCTGTCCTACCATGCATAGTATACATTTTTTCATACTTCGTTTTCAAGGACATTCTCACTGTCACATCCAACTTCTCACTTATGGTCCCACCTGCGTTCTTGCCCCACATCCCACTTTCACCCTTCCCAAGGCTCTTTCCAGTGTTCCCTTTTTTTTTTGTCTCCCTCAAAGACAACCTCATCTGTTCCTACCCTTGATTCTGGATGGTGTAAGCGAAGGCCTCCCCGGAGCCATTTTCCTGACTGGACAAGCTGCGTTCGCTGTTGGGAGCATCCAGCATCAAGGGAACAATATGACTGTGGGTGCTGAAGGACATGAGAGGTAAGCTGGCCCTGCGGATGGGTGGAGGGCTGGGGAGACCAGGGAAGCGCTCCATTCTGTTGGAACTGAAGTTGAGCTGTGGCAACACCTTTGTCTGAACTGCTTCACAAGATCCCACCATTCCTGCTGCTGAAGAGACTGTGAATAAAAAGAGAGACTGTCACACTGTGCCGTCACACGGGAAATTAAAAGGAGCAAGCAGAGGAAATGACAAGAGTGGCAGAACAGAAAAGCAAGACGCCAGTGAAAGAGTGAAGGTTAACTGATGGGAATAAAAGTAAACAAGTACCAGCATTGCTGCTGGGAAGCAAAAGGGAGTAGAAGCAAGCTCTCTGGAACAGAGGATGATGTTTATTGGTTAAATAAAATTACCTTTACGATTTCAATCTCTGCATACTGGATTTATTCAGCTCTCAAGAAGGCAGCCAAATGAAGCAAAGCACTTCCTGGAAAAAAGCCAGGAACAATCCCCCAGCCATCTTTCTTCTCTACTGTCCTCTGGGAAGAGTGTGCTGGTGCACAGATTACCCTTCTGAAAAAATTAACTGTGGTTTGAAAGAAACAAAAACGTATCTTTAGCGATCCACCGTCTAGGCCATTTTTTAACCAAATTTTCACTCCTGGTTTGGCCTTTGATGAGTCATGCCAAAAAAAAAAAAAGATTTAAAAGCAGAGATGTTGGCTGAAGGGCCTTGGGAAAAAGAAGCTGGGAGATGGAAAGGAAAACCAACACCACCTTGATTGCTAGAATCTTGTTTGGTGACCTGTCTCCTCAGTCACTGCTGGGAAAGGAGAGAAGAACAGTTTCCTACAGAACAGCCTCTGTGGAAAGAGGACAATACAGGAAACAAAAAGATCAGAATCATGTGATCCAGAGTAACAAGTATACACAGAAGTTCAAGAAGCTTGCACATAGTGCAAGAGAACAAGATTTTCTTTCATTATGTCTAAGAGCAAACGATGTCTCTTTTGAGAAGTGTAGACATCAAGTGTGTATGATATAATTTGAAATTATTTTTCAAGTCTACCTAGGCTGAACCAACACCAGGATGAGGCAGATAAGAGAAAACATCACTGACTGTCCAGGCAAAGCTGGTCTGCTCCCACACATTGTAAAGCATTCAGGGAAGGCTAACTGCATGGATAGTTTACAGCTGCACTTCACCTTTGCAGGCACAAAAAGTAGCATGAAATGCACTCCACCAAATGTGAATCAAAGGCCTTAAACATAAAAACTAAACCTAGAGCTGCCACAGCAAACATGAACAACTTTTAGAGAATTACGAAACGCATGCCCAGAGAGCTGATAAGGAGATTCCACTTCTTGCAGCACCATTTCTCAATTCCCCAGCGTGCTGTGCAATTGTGTCTACCTTGCTGCATCTTCCCACATCAATTTTTTTTCCACTCTCTGCACTTATGGATAGAGGGAGTCATGATGTTTCAATGAAAACTTGATTAGCCCTGATTTGGGGCTCATTTAGAAAAGTAGAGCAAGATTTAGGATGGCACCTCTAAAGCATTCATATGCCCAGGCAGTTCTCAGTGGTTTGGTTTTTCTATTTGAACGTACTATTTCTCTGTCTCAGGCAGCATCTAACATACCTGCCACATTCCTGGTTTTTGACACAGCACAGATCTAGACCACACAACAAAGCACTAGACAAGACAACATTTAGTTTCCTTGCAAGTCAAAATGGCTTAGCCAGAAACGAAGTTGAAGATTTCTTCTGATTTTTTTAAAAACCTTCATTTGCACTGGGTTCTCCAAACAATTCTGTCCCAGAATGTAACAGTTCACACAAACATTATGAAACAGCAGCCATGTGGGGCACAACTTACCTAAAAAGCAGTCCATATCCAGATAAAGCTTCAGTTCAATGATGGCAGTAGGTTACCTATTCTACAGATGGTGTTAGTTTTGCTTAGGATGAATACAAGAAGTGTTAACAACATAGCCCAGGAAATGACTTCTAAAACTACTTTCACACCTACTAAGAATTAAGTTCTGAATTAAGTTCTGAAACATTTGCAGCACGTGGTGCAGACAATATTGGTGGATTGTGGTTATAGGACCCACAGGCAATGATATCGCAAAGACGACACGCTTGGAATTCGAAGAGCTGGTTCAGCCTTTTCTAAAGTTTCCTCTAATTCTCTGTCCTTTCAAAGAAAGACACTGAACTTTCATCCTCTGAATAAAGTCACAAATGTAGTAAGAATAAACAATTCCCAGAGAAGTAATACCTGCTAAAATCTGAAACTATATTTCCAGCGTCTCGTTCAATGATAAATTCCAATCACCGGCTTACATTTTACAATCCTGTTGCTTTTCTGGACATCAATGTAGAGAGACAGATAACCTTAGAAGGTTTTCCAGTGTGCGTGGGAATGCAACAATAGGGGTTTTGTTTAAGACTTCTATCATTTCTGGGTTTGCAGTCCATAAGACAGCCTTTGGAATTTTTGGAAAGAAATTTAACAATTCGCAGCTTCAGATCTCTGAACTGGGCTATTCTAAATCTTCAGTTACACAGAGGTCTTAACCCTACTATAGCCGCTTTCTCAACATCCTAATACAGTTAAGAGATCTATTCTTTAGTGTAAATAGCTTCCAGTGAATGGGACAGAGTCTTAAATTAACAAAAATGGATGTGTATATTTCTGTTGGGATACCTGTGAGTTCAGTCTTCCACCATTCTTGAAGGAGGCTGAGGCCTATCCTAGAGAGGTGTCCGTGAACTTACAGTAGGGCCTGGTTTCAACTGTGAAAACATGGTTTCCAGGTGTTCTAGGAAGCCGCTTTCACTGATGTTAACAGACCAGATCACGTGCACGAGATTTATTACCTCAGAGACATCTATCTGCATTGGAGCCCTTCCCCTTGACATCAGCCATACATGTCTTTCTTAGTCAAGCACTTATTATGTTGGCTTCAGAAGGCCTTGGCATGAGATGCCCGCAATGATTCAGGCAGTAACTATGCAGCTGCTTGCAGACTGTTTGGAAGGCCGGAGACCATGATTACAAGTGTTTAACAAGCCCAGTGCTGGGCTCAATGCAGCTGACATTCTTTACAGGCTGAGCAACCAGTCTAACATCAGATGGTCTGGTTGCTAGGGCTGCTTTCTCAGGCATCACATCAAGAGTTCAGCAAACAGAGTCTCTACATCATACACTATACAAGCCAGTTTCTTTCAATGAATTGTGCCTATGGAACTGCAGCACTTGCTATATCATTAAGGACCACCACAATGCTTTTCACAGATATATTCTCTTCTTGGCATTGTGAGAAAACACGTCTCTTGTAAATGACATTTTGAAAGTAGATAAAATAGTCAAACTTCAGAGAAACAGCATTCTTCATTTAGTGGACTCAAGATATCACTAAAACAACTTCAGTCCCTAACTGCACAGCTTTGAGAAGTGTGTCAGTCTGACCCTCTTCTGTATTTTCAGTAGGTCAGAACCTACCACTTGTTTAAAAGGTAAGACTCTTGCTTGCCACATCAGCTACTCATCATCAGCTTTAAAGTAATTTGCTCAAAAGCCAGAAACCTATAAGTGAAATCATTAGAGCTTGACATTTATTTACCATTCTTTGATAGCTCATGTCCAATTTCACCCAACTGTTCCCAAGATTTTGATTATAATCCCATTGTTGCTGCTGCTGCTGAATAATCATCTTGCTATTTGCATAAGAGACTGGGCTCGTGATGTGTGTCCTCAGCAAGATAGCGACATGAAACAAAGTATTTCCTGCAAAAGCACCTGTGGAGCAGAAAAATCTCCTCCCACAAAACAGAAGCGTAGAAAGTAACTTTTATTTCTAAAGGGTCAAGTCTAAAGAAAATAGAAGCCAATGTTAGAAATCTCAGACAAAGAAGAAAAGCTTCAAATAACTGCAAATGTCAAAAAATCCATTAAGTTAAAGCAAACTATTTAGCAAAAGTAGTAAGAAAACAATTCTAATATCAAAGAAAACTCAAGATTGAATTTTTGAAGGACAGAAGTCTCTCAGGGCAAGCAGAGTGGCTAATACCAAAATCAGAAGCCATAACTTCCAGCATGGCAGAGTATATCTCAAACTTGCTGGTATTTTCACTCAGCTTGTTTGGAGAACTGTACAAAGCAGTGGGACATAAAAAAACCAAACAAACCCACAAGCCAACAGTCAGTCAAAACCATGGGCTGGAGCAAGTAAAACAATGGCAAAGGCATCAGGTAACAGATCATACTGTTCTCATGCAATTAAGTCATTTGCTTATCCTGCTGAAAGTGGTTAAACGCTGCTACCCAGGAAAGCACCCGAACAGCCACCCTGTTAGGCCACAGTTTCTGGGTGCAGCTGCACCATTGTGCACAGGTCACATTATTACACTGAAACCTGCCATGAGCTCTTTCCATGAGGGCCACTTTACAAAGCAATTGATTTCACCTTGTGAATTGATTACCTTTTTATTTTTTTTTTCCTTCTTTTGTTTGCTTCTGTATTGCTTTCATCCTTAAAGAGAGAAGTCTGCCTGTGCTACACTAGAGAACAAAAACCCAAGTTTCATTCCCCGTGGTGGTGTTATCCTGCATCTAGTAAGGCGAAACTGCAACTGAAGCTTTTCCTGCCATTGTGCTGTGCAGATCTCTCTTCTACAAGGACTCACCATACCTAGTAACAGGCTTTTCCCTCAGAGGGAGCACTAACTTAGGTCTCTACTCTCCCCAGGCACCAATTTTCCTATAACTTGCAGGAATGTAATTTTTTAAGGCTTCTACCTTCCGTCAAATTTTATTAGAGTTAAACAAATTTGAAGGGCAGGGTGGGTTTCATAAACAAAGAGAGTGTGTGGCTCATTACACACACCACATTCCACCCTCCCCTCAGGAAAGCAGGTTAAAACCTGATCATCAAATATCACAGTTTGTGTGTATTAGCAAAGCATGCCTCTTTTCTGCAAAGTAATTTAGAAAATGTACTTTTTTTCCCCAAATAGATCTGTATCTGGAAAGTATTTACCAGCCTTAGATGACACAAATAGATTTCATTACTTCTTGCCTAGCATGATTTAAAGAGAACAAGGGGAAGCTTGTTTCCTTACACAGATGTAGCAGTATGAAGTACATTATCATCTTCCCATGTCCTTAAAGCTGAAGATACGGGGGCTTCAAACAAGCAAAGGAAGCACGTGTTTCATAAAAGATGCATAGTTCAAAGAATTCAAGGAGTAAAAACCCAGGTGCTTTTATCACTCATTTTCTCACATACCCAGTCCACTCTCAGTGACATTCTCTTGCCCTTTTTCTTCCTTACACATTGCATGAAGAATTCAGATGGGACATATCTTTGCTATTGGAATGATTGTTTCTCTTTTCCATATAGAGAATTGCATCCCAGAAAGAAATTGCTCAGTACTCACATCCTTCAGTGAAACTTTATTTCTCTAATAGACATATTCTCTCGACTAAATAATTCGTCTGTAGATGTACTTCAGAAACCATGAATACAAGTATAAAAATATAAGGATGTCGGGTTTGCTTCTTTTAAATGAGTTCTGCAAAATCTTAGTCTTTATCTAATTAAATACAGGAGTCAGACTGCACCACTTCATCTTTCTGGAAAGCAGCGAGTTATTCAACACTTTGACCATATTTACTCTGCTGCAAGAAGTGGTGGAAAAACTGGAACTAAATGTATTGCAGTTAAGTTGGTTAAAAAGCTCATAGAAATTACTAAAGTAGCACTTGCCTTGAGAATATAACAGGCAAATTTAAATGACAGAAGTGCTAAATTACAGTATAAAAAAGGTATCTCAAGTACTTTTAGCTACATATCTGCTTATTAGTACTCTATGTGTATTGATATACAATACAGTTCCTTTCTACAGTGCCAAACTATTTTAGAGCATCAGCATTATTAAAAATACATTAAAATCACTGGGTCATTATTAGAAAATGACTTGCACAGAACTGCCCTTAATACTGATAACCCTTTATACTTAGAATACAATGAGGGGGCAGAAATTACGTCATGAAATTCAAAAGCGTGAATTACACCAGGAAACGAGAATACAACAGTACTACATGTCTGCACATTTATTGCTTGGGATATCCATTCCTAAGGAAGTGGTGAAGTCCTCATCACTTCAGAAATATTCTCAAGTTGTTCCAACCTGGAAACGTTAACATGTGTATGAAATGCTTGAGGGAACATTCCTGACGCTAGGGAATGCATCAATGCTCCAGGCTTGAATACACAATTGAACAGATCCTCCCTTTTTGGTTGCCATCAATCCTTAGAGTCTAAATGCAGTTCAGGTAGAAAACTGATCCAACAGCACACCCCACTGACTTTTAACAACACTGCAACAGCAATTAAATTGGGCTGTACACTTAAGAACTCAACTAACCTCACTCCTTCGAGGCCTTGCACAAAATGGAAAATTGCACCAGTTGAAAAAGTCAGGGGTTATTCTTTGGAGACTTAAAGGATAGGGAGACTCTAAAACTCCAAGAGTTTATACAATGTACTTTCCTCACATAGCTCACAGACAGAATGCCACAGACTAAACCAGAATATGGGATGTATATATCTGCCAGGAAGAGCACAGTAACCAGAGTAATACTTCAATCATCATTCAGTGAAGCAGCACCAGTGTCAAACTGGTAGAAGAATGCCCCAACCATGTATCATTATGAAGTCATATTCAGAATTCCTTGCTGGCTTGTGCTAGGACATGAATAAGGACTGCAAATTTGGCTCTAATGCTAGCACAGAAGCACCACTGTGCTGGTACGTGGCCAGAAACTCAGTTAGCAAAGAGCTGTTAAACCTGGTGTCACTTTTTGGACTAATGGCATAGGGCTCTCACATGACCTTCCCAACAGTGTTTGTGAACCTGCCAACAACCACCAGTTAACACTGCAGCTACACAAAATACTAGTGCTGACTGGGGTCCCACCTGAGGAGGAGGCAAGTGGTGCTGGATGTCCACTGAGCAGGCTGGAGTAGTTCCCAGCTGTAGTGTCCACACTCAGCATGGCAGACTGGTCACGAGCAACATCAGGCAACGGAGGCATGGCTGGAAGAGGTGCCCTGTAGGTACACATAAAGGGTGTGAGATTGGACTAGCAGACAGGATATTATGACAAAGTATACAGTCTTCTAAGGATCCTACAATGGGCAAATCCTAGATTACTAGCAGGTGGAAGGGGAAAGTGCTGGCTGACTTATGACTGAAAGGAGAAACAATGCAGGGGATGCTGTACCCACAGTATTTGGAGAAGAAGCTCCAGGCCACTAGCGTGGAAAGGACAGGCAGCAGGAACCATGCAATGAAATTAATCATGTGGTCTCCAATTATTCATTTAATTTTTCTCTTTCCATTCTGTATTCTTCACAGGAAGACTCTTGCTCCAAATTGCCATAAATACCTCCCTCTGGAGACTAATTTTTGTCCTCTTTCCCTCACTCCCCCTTGAAAGACCATCTACCCTCTCACATACTCTCTTCCCCTCAATAAGTGTTCCCTGCTCACCTATGAAAGTTGCTAGCATGTATTTCTTCAAAGAAGCCCATAACCTTGTAAGCAGCATTTCCACTGCTAAGTGAAACATTCACGGAAATGGAAAGCAATGGTGGGAGAAGGACTGGGATAAAAGAATTCCCGAGTGCACACAAAGTACCTGGCCAACACATTCACAGAAACTGAAAATAAAGGGGTGCTTCCACAGACCTTTTCTATCTCATCCTCTGCTCTCTACATGACTTCAGCAAGAGGAACAGTTTTATTTGAAAACAGAGCTACCAGTTAATCAAAAGCACTCTCAAGCAGACCCACTACAATTTTCCCAGAAATCCATCAGGCAGAAGAATACAGAGGACAGCCTGCTGAGGTGCAACTCGATGGTCAGCTCTCCAGTGCCTAAATGTAAAGGGGAAACAGCAAAGGAAAAGATTTATTGCATTAGGTATGTATTGTGAAGAAATGAGAAAAGTCCCTCACCCATAACCATCTGACCCAATGGGGTCTGACAGAGCAGATGATGATGGACATTTTTTGTTGCTTTTCACATGCAGCTTCTCTGATTTTCGCCACTTTGCCCTGCGATTCTGAAACCAGACCTAATAAAAGGAAAGAAAGGATGCATTCAGAGAGGAAACCACCTACATATGTGGACAGGAGTAACAAACCAGCAATAACTGCCTCCACACATCAGCAGGTGAGGCCAGAAACTTTTCTTCCAGAAAAAGGAACCTCAAGGAACATTTCTTCTAAAGAATATGTAAGTTCCACTGCAACCAGGAAGAGAACAGCAGAAAGATATCCTCAAACACCAGCTTCCTTTGTCACCCACGGGCTTCATGATTAAAAGATTAACTCCAGTCTCCTTAGTCTCTTTTACGTACCCATTATGTGTCTCATAAATGGGAAGAAATGGTGTACACAGCTGCAGACTCCGCTCCCATTTTGGGTGGGGTAGTTGGTTGTGCAGTGTCCACCTCTGAGCTCCCTTTGTTCTCTTGTCACCAGTGCAGGTGCAATCCCTATCTCATTACTCATGAGCTTCTCTTTCCTTAATACTCAGGCTCCTCCTCCCTGCCTCAGTCCCTCTCCCTGTCAATGTTATGCACTGAACACAGGGAGCACTGTTACCCACACAGGCGTTACCATGATACGCTGTGGCGTTACACCAACCACAGCAGCGATCTCCCTCCTCTTCTCATTGTCAGGGTAGTGGTCTTCTTGGAACATCTTCTCCAACTGTTCTAGCTGCTCTAGAAATGATGTGTTGAGAGATGGGGAGTATGTGATAAGAAAACAACAAAAGAAGCCCAAGAGAAACATGACAGAGGAAACAAAAACCAGAAAGTTTTCTACTACACTTAGAAACACATGAACAATATAAAAGATCTTTTTAAAAAGAAGTAAACCGCAAAAATGAACAAAAATCTTCTTCCACAGCAAAAAAAAAAGAGCATCACTAGTGATGCTTGAAACATATGGAACTAAACAACCTTTATTTCAGGAGGTTTTCAGAAACCTAACAGTGTAGAATGCACTGCAATGCCAGTGAGAGCAGTTCAGCACCTCCATGCTGAGCCTATGGTGAAGGAAACATCAGTGCCACAGGCATCAGAAGTATCAGTCTGACAGTGGGTTCCCCATTACCTACCTGCACTATAGAAGGTGCGTGATTTCTTCCTGACCGGCAGTAGAATTTCTGGATTCCCAAGTAACTCTTTTTTCCCCTTGGTCCTACCATGGCTACTTGCAGATTCTGGGACAGAAGGCACCTTGTAGGACTGCTGAGCTGCAGTGTGGACAGAAGTGCATTTGGATGATCGGTGAGTAGCTGGGTCACACTCATCCTGCCTGCAGAGGTCTCCAGGGATTCCACTAGATGCTTTCTCAGCACATATTCCACTTCCGTCATTACCTTTTTTCTTCTTCGCCTCCTTTTCAGTCCCACCAGAGTAATAGCTCTCACGCTGTTCATGTGACCTTGACTGAACTGTGGGCTCCTGTGCAAACTCAACCAGACAAAGTGGGGGCTCAGCCTTCACCTCACTGAGGAAATTTGACAGCTGCCCAGACACTGAACCAAGGTCGAGCTGGCCGTCAAGGGCCACTGAGTCTTGGCAAGTTGACCCAATTGCCTGCAGAGTGCAATATCTTCCATCTTCCTCTACCTTCTTTACAGAGCTGATCCCATCTTCTGTTCCCAAGGCATCCTCATCTTCTTCCTTTGTAGCTGTTCTTTGGAATGCAGCTAGCACACCGCTCCCTGTACCATTCCCACTGACAGCATCAGCATTTATCACAAACTGCTCAGTATTCAGTAATGAGCCCTTGTCCTTGCACTCTATAAGCAAAAAAAAAAAGAAAAACAACACCATCCCTCACCACATGCACACTGTCTAAGCCAGATCTGTCTGGAGAGCATGAGGAAAAGGGTGTGCCTGGGTAGGAAGTTCCAGTTATGGGAGAGGGAGAACACCACACAAAGAAACTCAACAGTCAAAGAACTAGGAAGTTCAAAATAAAGACTGTCATTAGGTCAGAGTACTGCTAGGAAAGCAAGAGCAAAGAGTGTAACATGGTCAACATGGAGATATTCAAACATCTGAAATGAGAAAAGCCTCGTTTTGAGAGAGAAGATGCCTGCAAAAACAACCAACTGTAAACTACAGGAAGAATTACTTCCAGACACAGAGAATAAAGAGAAGGTCGCTTGTTACAAATACAGTAGTAGGAAAACAGCACTGGGATAACAAAGATTCTTGGAATAAGGAACAGAACAAAAATCAGTTACTTATCAAGATGTTAAGTGCCACCTTATTAAAATAAGCAAAATAAAAAATAGAGGAAAAATTCATGTCATGTCATCAGTGATTATCTGTCAAATTACATTACTTTTTAATTTATAGAGATTACCATCTCTATCATACTCAAGCTGCCCAAGCAAAACCAAAAATTAATTGTAAAAACTTCTAACAACTGCCTTAAATGAGTTTTCTGCAGCTTCAGCCTCAACACGTGAATAACAGACTGAAAAGACAGGTAATGAAATAATTGGCTGAGGACAAAAATAGGTGGAGAAGTCTGACAAAAAGCACAAACTGCATTACACTAAGAGAGACTGAGTCGCATAAGACAGGTCAGAAAGAATACAACAAGAGAAATAAATAAAAGAGGCAACAGAATAATAAAGCAGCATTACACTTTCCCAGCTGAGACATACGTGTCCAAACCAAGAATACCCACTGATTGTGTCAGAACGTGTGAGTCTTTGTGATTTTTGCTCTTTAAGAAGGAAAAAAGAAGTTACTATTTCTTAAGCATAGAAAGTAAATAATAGAACCAAACCCACGTATCTGACTCTGCCTGGAAAAGATGAAAGTTTGAGCAGATTGTTGGCAGCATTTCAGCCTACAGAGAAATGTGTTTTTATAATTTGGGGGTGAAAAGCTCTAAAATAATTTTATAAAATAATGTCCGAGTTTTGAGAAATATTAGCGCAATAAAATAAAGGACTTGTTTTCTGCCTCAGCGTTTCTTCCTTGAACAACTGTTAATCCAGAAGGAACCCCACAGCACCAGTCAGATCAGAGAATCTTTGTGGAAGTATGAGGGGATGCCAGGCTGCTTCCAAGACCTCCTAATTGGCTTTTTATAGGATTAAGAGAACCAAATTATTTGCAGGGTAAAGACACAGAAGCAGGAAACTATGCAGCTATAATAATTTGATCTCGCTAAGCAGCGCCAGTTTCCACTGCTGTTAAATGAGATGGAATATCCTGCTGGGGAGGGTCAAAAACTGAGCAAGGCAGAAGCTGACTGTGTTCTATACAATTCCTTTTTCCACCATCCTCCTCACTGCCTCTGAGCTCAGGTATCATCCATTCTGTCACTCACCCTCTGCCTCAGATCAGGAATAGACGTAAAGATCAAAGTCTTGTGTCTGTATCTTGTATCTGCAGCAGAGAGAGATTGATCCCTGGAAGTTTTATATCATCTACAGGAGTATTCCTCTAAGAAAAAGTAAATTGTTGTCTCGATTTCTAAATCATACAGCAAATGCCTGACAACAACTTGGCATTGCCAAAGAAAAGACCCGAAATGAAAACAAAGTTTGGAGAGAAAGGCCTACACAGCAACATCTATAGGGAGTTGCTAACCCACTCCTTTCTCCCAGCACTCATAGAGACCAGACTGAACATCACTTTGCCCCACTTTTAGATAAACATAACTTTAAATAAAAGGGATTTTAACTGACTGGGAACATCATATGTACAGAGTCTAGAACACCTGAGCTGCTGAAGGTGCACAAACAAGAAGCAAAGTCTTCTTTTTCTTCTCACAACCACCTCCTTAGAGGTTTCCTGGAAGAAGGTAACCATTTGCACAGCAACAGCAAGAATTTTTAAGTTGTTTTGAGCGTTTCAAAGCAATGTGAACACACACAGGGTCCACCACCCATGAAAGCTCAGACAAGGAGGTGGAAAACTGGTCAGTGGTGGCAAGCGAAGCCACCTTGGAGCCTGGAAACCCTAAGGCAGCAGGAACCCCTCAGGGCGATACAAAGGGAAGCCCACCTGCCCCAGCCCTCACACCAGCCACTCAGGCGCTTTTGAAAGCCAGGTGACACGAAGGACATCGCGGCAGCCCCATAGCCCACCAAGGCGACGAGAGGCAGCAGGGGGCTGATGGTTGCCACTCCTCCTCGCCACCGGTAACAGCCAGGAGGAGCCGACAGCATCGTTATCCTCCCCCGGGGCAGCTCATTAGGCTCATTGCCGGTTGCCTCCCCCCCCCCCACTTCCCTGGGCCATTAATGAGAGCCCCCAGTCCTTACCCAGTCCCGGGGCCGCCCGCTCCGGCTCCGCGCCCGCCCCGTCCATGCCGGCCGAGCCCGCCGCGCCCGGCCCGGCCCCGTTAATGCCCCGCCCGGCGCGGCGCGAGTCCCGGCCGCCTCATCAGGGGCACCTGGGCCGGAGGGAGAGCGGGAACGGGGCCGCAGCCGCTGCTGCCCCTTCGGCCGGAGACATCTCCTTTACCAAAAGGGCTGTCGGGGCCTGGAAGGGGCTGCCCCGGGAGGCGGTCGAGTCGCCTTCCCTGGAGGTATTCAAAAGACGGGTAGATGAAGAGCTCAGGGATGTGGTTTAGTAGTGGACAGGTACGGCTGGACTCAATGATCTCAAAGGTCTTTTCCAACCAAACAATTCTACGATTCCTTTGGGGAGTGGAGAGCCCGTGTCCAAGGGGGAGAAACCCGGCCCCTGCACATAGGGGACAGGAATGTCTCTGGGACATTTATTTCATCCTCGCCTCCAGTGAGGAGCAGGCTTAAATACTGCTTTGGAAACCCAGGTGTTACAAAATGTTGTATGAGTGAGGCAAACCTTGTCTTTCCTGGTGGGAAGACAGGCTCGTTTATTAGGTGCTCTGCCTGCAGATGTTTAGCAATGCTTCTGACTCTCCATAAACTAGCAGCTGCAAGAAATAAATGGCACTACTTGAGTTTTAGGTGCTGTAATTTTGCATCCTTTCAATAGTTAACAACTCTAAGAAAAAACAAGTCTCCTAACAGAGAGGTAGTTGGGGATCTCACACTACAGGTGGTGTCATCTGCTCTGGTAACACTTAAAACAGCTTTGTGTGCTTGCAGGTGATGACACAAGATGAAGGGCAGGAGTGAACCAAGCCTGGCTTATCTGACTTCTTTTTCATCCCATGCAATTGATGGAGAGACCTGTGCTGTAACTCGCTTAGGTCACAACAGTTCGAGATATCAAGCCCTCAGCTCTTGTGTCCTCCACATAAAGCTTTCCTCCCTGCTGGGGAGCAAAGCTGGCTCTAACACAGCTTGCGTGTCTGCAAACAGCAGAGACGGTGCTTGCTTGAAAAATGTGATTTGCTTAATTGCATTCTGCTCCACCAAGACAGAACATCCTTCATCCTCATCTTGGTTATTGGCTCAGTGTCTCATTGTTGGCAGGGCACCGTTCTCCTACTGTGCGTTTCTCTATATGCCCTGTCTGTGTTTCAAGGTTTACTGTAGCATTGAAGAGCCTGCTTCTGCAGATGCTTTCACCTGAGAGTAGTTTCTTTGTGTAAAATGAGTGTAACCTGAAACATGTGTGCCAGCATTTTGGAGACTGCACCTGGTTTCATCACCAATGCAAGACATGATGGCTGGAATGTTATTGCTGTTGAAGTTGCATTTAATTTGTTAGCAGCATTGAGCTGACAAAATACAACTCTGGTCTTTTCAATATTAGAAAAAAAGTGCAAAGTTAATCACTGACTAATTTAGAGGTTCCTGTTTCTGAGCAAGGTTGTGGTTTTTTTCTGAACTCTGGGCCTATTGTCAGCTTTTTCTAGTATTGTGAAAGGGAATAAGAACTCCTTTAGGAGGGACCAACATAGGTCTCTAGAGCTGTGAGCTTTTTTCCTTGAAACCCATATATGTATTATTTGTATTTTCATATACACAAACCTCTATATAAACCACATTTTTAAAATGTAGTTTGTGCTTGTATTTCATTGCTGTTCTTATCACAGAAAGAAATGAGTGTAACTTCCCCCTAAAGGTTGTCTTTAAGTATGTCTACACTAAAAAAAAAAATCAGTTTCTTTCGTCCAGTTATGCTATGTACGAGTCTCCACAGATTCTTGTGGAAGAGGATGGTTTCTTCATGCTTCAGTTTACAGCCAGCTGTTTAAGGTATGCTGGCATCTCTCACACAGCACAACTATTCTGTGGACTTGGGGATCTTAGTAGAAAGGTATACAGAATTTGGCTGGCAAACTCTATGCTTCTATTTCTATTTAATACTGATTTTCTGGGAAATAAGGTTATCCACATTAGATAATGTAGGGAAAGACCCTGACTCATAATTCAGACTGTAATAGGACACAGTGAAATATTCTGACAGCTTGATTTCTGCCTCCTGAATATGCAGTTGTTAAGTGATAATTGTAATAGCTTGATTAAGTTTGTACAAACCAAGGAGATGATAATCAGTTTCAAAAAGTAGGAAGCAATTCAGTGCAGCTTTGTTTGTGGATTTTGGTGGCAGAATGGTGCTGGGGCTAAAAATTTTGCTAAATAGTGAGAAGTTGAGGCCTATCTGAAGTATAAGCAATCAAAGAAAAACAGGGTATAAGGCGCTTCTTAAAAGCATAAGCTGACCTTCGAATGTTCTTAAACGTACACAAACCCAACAGCAGGAAATTAAGGCTGCTTCTGTGACAGGGAGAAGTTAACCTTTGATCCAATTAGTTAAACAGTCACAACAGTGGCCTTGAAGTTTCCTATCTCAACAGGACTTTTAACAAGAACGTGCAGAATTTAACATGTAAAACTCCTTGAAAGAGACTAATGAACAAAATGCCTGCTTGTTTTTGAGAGTGGAAGTTGAAAAAGTAAAGAATTCTTGACTTCTAAAATGTTTAACAGGATGACTTCTTATTTAGAATGGCAATACCTATGGCCTGCCTCCTCATGGCAAAAGTAGCAAAGGTGAAGATGACATGGATATGCAATGCCTCAGAATGCCTACACAAGGTGACCTTAAGTGGGCACATACAGAACTGATCCTGTGGCAGTGCTCTGTATCCTGGTTGAGGCATTGGTGATCGTGATGATTTATGTATTGCATAAATTCATAATGGCTTTAAATTGGAAGGGGGAAGATTTAGATTAGATGTTAGGAAGAAATTCTTCACAATAAGGGTGGTGAGAGACTAGAGCAAGTTGCCAGGGATGCCTCCTCCCTGGAAGTGGTCAAGGCCAGGTTGGATGGGGTCTTGAGCAGCCTGGTCTGGCGGGAGGTGTCCCCACCCATGCCAGGGGAGGCTGGAACTGGATGGGCTTTAAGGTCTCCTCCAACCCAAACCATTCTATGATTCTACGACAGTGTGCAACAAGCAGGTATTCCGGATCTCTGAACATTTCATGGGTCTTGTTGAAGATTATAACTCTTACGCCACTTATTTTAGCTCGAGCTAGGGCTTTCCTTTTGTTCTTAGCTAGGGACGAGCTTCATTTCCTCTAAGGGGAAAAAAAAGCATAGGCAGACTGTAGTCTGGACCATAGATTAAAAAACAATCAAATAATTCAATCCTGTCTGGCTGGTATAGTGGACTGGACTGGTCACACATTTAGCTTACCTTGATGCAGTGATGACTAACGCTACTACGAAACCCTCAGCAGCAGTCACTTCAGGGCTGATGGTAATGCTCTGAAGAACCTTAGGGTATGGATGGCAAAGCAAGCTTTCTTTGCTGCCTCTACTAAGTATACTTGTTCATGTTTAATATTAACTTAGAAAGGAGGGTTATATAGAAAAAAGAATGAAAATACTGAACATCTATTCAGTAAATATTGACTTACTTATATTTGAGATGAAAACCTAAGTAACAAGGAAAGCGGAAAGTTGTTTATTTTAACTGGAGAAGTGCATGAGTTTATTAGGGCTAAAAGCAACTTTTTTTTTTAATCCAGCTCAAATTATTGATATAAATAGGTTGTAATAAGCTATACTAAATACAACGTAAATGGGAATTAAAGGCAGAATGTTACAGAGATAGAAAGCTGGAGATATGAAGATAACTAATTCTTCAAATATATTAAATGCAAGAAGGCTACACGTTGCTTCTTTGGTGTGTTGATTCTTACAATTGATCTTGCATTGACTGAGCTGAACGCAAACACTTTTACACAGAAACAGTATTTTACAGTTGAAGGCATGTCCTCAAATAGACAGGTTCTGCACAAAAGCAGGACTGCATGTAAACCAGACTTAAAACCAGAGAGTTCTTAAAAAAACCAACGTCCCTGGTGCATATATTGACTTTATCTACAGTGGCTAAATAGATATCTCAGTGTTTTCTATAAGTGTGCAAAATGGTGCATGCAATACCACATCAGCTATCAGGTTAAGAGCAGCAGGAAAGTGCCACTTCATTGCATAGTCATGGTTATTTTGTACAGGGCATGTACCAACACAGAATACAAATGTTTGTCAAAAGTCTCTATTGTACTTTAAGTGGGACGCAGAGTGAAAAAAAAGGGTCATTTCAGATGGCTTAGTGGGACATTTGTTCAGAAGAGAGGTGACCTTTGTGAAACATTCTTCAGCCTGATACCTCTTAAGGTGGGAGAAATCATCACGGTGGCTTCTGAAAAATTCTCTTAACTCAAATGGATTTCCTAATGCTGTCAAGGACTCTTAACAGTATGCAGACAGTGAGTTAAATTTAGGTACAATGAAATATTTGCCTATCTAAAAAACAGTAGACTCGCACGATCAAATAGATAAATTGTTCTAAATGGGAATTACACTATGGAGATCAATACCATCAAGATATGATAAGGATATTCAAATGGGAAACTCTCCTCAACTATATTGTGCTTTGCATTTAGCACCTTCCTTCTCAGGAACTCAGAGCTCTCAGTATACTAACACTAGTGAATTTAGCCTCACAACATCCAGTGAGGTAGGTAAGCGTACTCCCATTTCACAGATGGGAAAATAGAGACAAAATTCTGAAGTGACTTTCCCAAGGTCTTCCAACTTGTCAGTGGTCAAACCAGGAATATATTTTCGGAAGTCCAGATTCCAGTCCAATTAAAGTCCCTCCCTACTACCACAAAGCAAGCAATGCATGCAACTTTTTTTCCTCCTGCTGCTGCCGTAGTCCCGATGACACAGAGGAAGTGAATGATTATTCCTGACTGAATTCCCGCTTTCTTTGGCAAAAAACTCCTGGTTCTGTCAAAGTGCTGTATTATGCTCTTCACAGAGGCATTTCTTCTGAGGCACAATGGAAAAAAGATGGTTTCCCCGTGGCAGGAAGATTGTACACGTCCAAACCAAGCAGAGTCTTATTTCTTGCAGAAGACCTGCTGCTTGGCATTCTTCACACGTTGTTCCTCCTTCAGGTTCTTCTGCCGTGCATGTTTGCTGGAGATGAGTTCCACATGTTCTGAGGGGAACCAGCCTCTCTCCCGGTCTGAAAGTTTTACTCCTTCCATCCATCCTGTAGGTGCGGGGAAAAGCACAATATGAGACAAAATAGTCAAACAATTTTTTTTCATTCTTTCCCAAAAGCCCCCTCCAACAAGGCCCTAAAATCAAAGAAAAAGATCCCCTTTCAGCTTCCAAATAAAACGTCTTAATGAAGATGAAGAGTCTTTTCATCTTTTCAATCCAACAATTGGGAATGAGAGGCTTCTTCTCAAGCCTGATTGTCCTGCTAAAGCTTTAAACTTCTAGAATAACCTCGAACTCGTAATTTAAGACAGCCATTGTTGATTCTGCTCACCATCATTGCTGTACTGCATAACCATGATGATATCTGCTTTCTCCAAAGCCAGCTCATCGTTTTCCCGAGCCTTGTAAGTCTTTATGCATTGAACCTGTGGTGCATCTAAAGGGGAGGAAAGATCTTAATGGTATATTAGAAAGCAACAGCAAACCTGTGTGCATCAGCCTCAGAGGAAGCAAGGGATAATGGACTGCCCAAACACTGAAAAGCAGAGAACCGGAAGGGAGACAGCAGGTCTTCTACCTAATGTGAAGACTAAAAATAGGTAAAATAACTGGCAGAACTTGATGCTGAAGGAAAACCCCAAAATATCTTCTCGCTTTACAAAAAGGCAAGAATTCTGCCTTGGAGTCATTTCTGGGATGTTCCCACTGAGCCAGACCACCCCCGTTGCTGTAGTACCACAGCAGTCTCACCAGGACATTCCAGGAGGTCCAATTCTCCTCGTGGAGGAGCCAACGCAGAGATCCACCTCAGCTTCTCACTGCTGGAAGACATTACCAGATAGGTGTCAAGATTCAATGTGAGGGACAGCAGTCTGATGACAGGAATGGGGGTGCGTGTACAGCTTTGCTCACAGGAGGCGTCAGGCAGGGGGCACTCAGGGGAAGCAGAGAAAGTGGAAGTGAAGAAAGGAGATGGAAAAAAGGCAAAGCCTCCTGTTTTTGGAGGCTGATGGTATGACATAATGTGTTATGTTTGTATGAGCAGCTAAAATGAGAGAGGAGCAAGGTGCTTCATTAGGGACTTTTTATGGCAAAAGGAGGTTTTTCAAGTCCTCTGCTCAGCAGCTGCATTTGGGTAGCTGTGGGACAGTCATCAGGCTCCTAGGAGGTGCCTGGCTATGGTAACAGGATATATTGAGGGATATTGAGGGTAACCTTGAGCTCTTACTGTGTCTCTGTACGAAACAAAAACTCCACTCTCTTTCCCTGGTAATTCTGAAGTAGAAAGAGACGGAAAACATTTTTGTTCGTTCCATGCAGTTTCATCTCACATTTCTCCCCACGCACATCTGAGAAAGCGGCATGATCAAACACAACAAAACGTCCACCCCTGCAGGTAAAGAGAAGAACAGAACAAGTTGTGAGTTTTAAGGTGATGAAGGTTACAAAGTGAGTCCCTGTCATCTTCTGATGTCAGGAAAGCAAAAAGATTTTAATGATTCTTAGCCTGATTCAGGCACCTTAAGCTTTGTACTTGGCTAGAGCAGAAGGCCAGAGAAGAGAGAGGACTTTATGAAAAGGATAGAAGTACTAAGCTCTGTCCTGTCAGAATTTTATTTGATAGCTTACAGCTTAAAAACATAGCCACTCCCCCAAAAATCCCAACACAACCAGCCAACAATTCTCTTAGTTTCTTGACAAACCAGTGATGTGCACCGTCACTAATCTTCATATTGTCCTTTAGGAAGAAATTATGTATCAAGTAAAACTAGAATAAAAGATTATTATTATAGTGTTTCACGTTACAGAGATGCAGAACAAAAGTGATGCACTAGGGAGAAGAAGATACCTTGTTATATTATATGTTGTAATTAAGAGTTGGGAATAACAGATTCCACGCACTTCCATGATACTCACGTAATGCAGGTTTAGGAGAGTGACTTGACAAATGCTGCCACTTGCTGGCAGGCAGAGGGAAAGGACTCTTTCACCAAAGCACAGACCCAGAAAGAGACAGGTATTTTAGAAGGGGCAGGAAGAATTGTGTTGAAGCACTCACTCCTTCGGCCGAGACAGGAGCAGACAGTCATTGAAAAGATGTAGGTAGATGGGACGGGTGGTGACTTTCCATTTTGGACTTAGGGTGTTGAAGTCCAGTGCTGTCAACTCACCACACTTCACAAGTCGCCTCGACTGTGAGATGAGTGGGAATATCTGCGAGACACAAATGAGCGTTTATTTCAATTGTGTACAAAGAAATCGGTATCCATGAGTTTTGAATTTGCATTTTTGCCTTCCTCTAGAGAGGAAGTGTGCTTTCATCTCTCCAGCTAGGCAGGAGGACATCATGATAGGCACCTTCAGCTGAAGGCTGACACAAATGATTGGACAAGGGAAGTACTGATGAACAGCTGACCTGTGTATGATTTTCAGATATATTGGAGAGGAGAACAAAAAGTAACTGCAAGTAACTTTGTGAGGAAAGAGAGAAAAGACATTAAGCTAGAGCAAGGCCTGGAGAATGGACAAGCTCACCTTGCACTCAAATTCAATCTTTTGGCTGAGGTAGATCAGCTCTTCAGTGCTCTTCATGCGCTGGACATTTTCATTGCAATCCTTGATGAGCTGTAGAGGAAAACAGACGATCAGTGAGGTGGGTGAACTGCCCAGTGGGATCAGTACTACTCCCAGCAGACCCTCAAGAGTCAGCATAAGTGACGATTCCTTAGGTATCCTCCTGCAAAAAAAGGTGCTCTTCCAGGCAAGCATACTAAACTTCTACATACCTACAATGATCATCCTTCTTTCTTAAGGAAGATATTCTTTAGATGAAGTCTCTGTGATATTTTTTTCAACTTTGGGATATCTAGGGGGATACTAAAGAGACCTCTCTCAGGCTAGAGAGGTTGAATTGCTGGTTATTTGGAAGCAGCTCTTATTAGATGCTGCACTGTAAACAGAAGAGGCTGATTAGATAAACATCAGCTCTGATTTTCCACAACCCAGAGCTTGTTGCCAGGACCTGTGAGGACAAGACACAATGAAACAGAGGTACTTCAGCCTGTAAAAGCTGCCTACGTAGCCACCTGAGGTGAAACCATGCAGCTGCATAACAGTGTCACAGAGATAATGCTGGCTTGAACACACCTGGAGTCTAAGAATTTCAGTGTATGACATCTTGCCCACCTACCTCAGGCTGCAGTGTTTTGGGAGCTGCACAGCACACAAGGTGCAGTCCTAAGAATTTTAAGTAGGAATCTATCATGTTGAACTGGTCTTTAGGTTTGTGGTAGAGATATAGGGGAGAGACTGTATGGAAGAGAATGACACTTCCAGAAGGTGAAATCATCCCTAGGCAGAGCAGAAGCTAGCTAGGGACAAATCTACCTTGTGCTGCTATACAAATTTTAGATAACAAGTTGTCCAAGAAGACTTTAAATCCTGCCTCTGCAATAAACAGGAGAGAGGAAGGTGTGCAATAAAGTAACGTCTTGCCATACCTTTTTCTTTTAAAGTAAGATTTTCTTGTGGGGACTAGGGTGGGAGTTGATCACTAATTAGAGACAAAGGGAAGGAACAAAAGGGGGAACGTTGGTTAGAAGACTGGAAAGAATGAGTCTTGAAAACAGTAGTTTGATACCATCAGTGCAGGTTCAGTCACTTCCCATCCGGCTCCTGCTTTAGTGCTTTCTGCTTAAAGCTACCACTGCACATGCAGGAGAGACACATGAACACACTAATTTTTTACTGGTGAGGATCAATGACAAGGGCCCTTGACAAGAGCAAGGATGAATAAAAAGGACAGGGCTACCCAGGTGCCCTGCAGCTGTGTGATGCAGCGTGGCTGGGGAGAATCGCAGCATATCCCTAAAAGCTACCCCAAGTGATGTCCAAACACTTTTGGAACACTGTCAGGCCTGGGGCCATGATCAATTTCCTGGGAAGCTCGTTCTAGTGCTTGACCATCCTCTCAATTAAGAGCTTTTTCCTAATATCTGACCTTAACTTCCTCTGATGCAGTTTTAAAACATTCCCTTACATCTTATCACCAGACACTGGAGAGAAGAGCACCACCCTCTTTGCTCCCCCCTCATGAGGAAGTTGTAGACAGTAATTAGGTCACCCCTCAGTCTCTAACGTGAACAAACCTAGCATCCTTAGCTGCTTCTCATGAATCACGCTCTTTGGTCCTTTCACCACCTTTGTTGTCCTTCTTTGGACACATTCTCGTATTTTTACATCCTTCTTTTACAGTGGAGGTCAAAACTGCACACAGTACCTGAGATGAGACCACACCAATGCTGAGCATAGTGGGACAATCACTTCTTTCGGCTGGTTAGCTATGCTGTGCTTAATGCACCCCAGGATAAAGTCAGCCCTTTTTGGGGCCGGGGCACATCTTTGATTCATATGGAGGTACTATCAACCAAAACCCTCAAATCCCTTTCTGTAGGGCTGCAGGATTGGTTGACAGCCTTACCTTTTCAAGTGCATCATAGGCCTGAGTTGCTTGCACTTCCTCCTCAGACCCCGGCCGAGTTCTCTTCAGGATATTCTGCAGGAGAGAAGAAGTTTTTCATGATGCAGACAGGGCAAGCTGGACATATGTCTCTGGGAGGGGTAGGAGAAGTACAGACACACAAAGATGCCAGCCTCAAGGGAGACTAAACCAGTGGCAGATGATGAGATGTGAAGATAACAAGGCCAGAAGTTTGAGATATCAGCAAAGTATCACTGATAAGCTGCACTGAACATGATATCCCTTAAAATCGAAATCATATTAATTATCACATGCAAGTTACATGACATAGGAAGCAACCACTAATTCAAGTACGAACAGCCTTATGTACAGAGTTGTTCTTTGCCTGATACTCTTTTTCTCCTGTCCAAATGAGGCTATACTACTACTACTACTACTAATAATAATAATAATAATAATCACACAGAAAGACCTCAAAATTAATTCATTAGGGACTTCTTTGTTCCCTTTCTGGAAGGTTCTTATTGGTCAATGCTGCAGGCAAAGAATAGAGAGAGGCTGCCTTCCAGAGGGCAGCCACTGAATCCTTACTTTGTTTTCCTAGCAGGAAGCCAAAAAAGCTCAATAAAATGCAAATCAACATGTTTTGAGATGACTCCATCAATTATTTATTGGAGTACAACTGAAGCAGTGTTGCAATAAAGTCCTACCCAGCACACTGCCTCACAGTGACTGTCATATCCAGTGCATGGTGTTGGTCTAATGCACAGCAGGCATTTGTACAATGACAAACAAGTTTGTTTGTTTGCAAAAACTGTATAAAGTCCTTCCACTCAGTGCTTGGAGCCAGCTCATACTTCTGTGACTTTCAGACTTGAAGAAGGGTGAGCTTGAGAGAAACTGTAGGAAAGGAGAGAATCACCAGAGTTACCTGCAGGAGGAGTTTGAGGCGAGTGATGCGCTGGAAAGGGAGGATGAGGAAAGATTTAAGTGAGAGGCGCTGGCATACTGGATCGCTTTCCAGTCTCTCCAGGACTTGCTGGAACCCTGCATTTCCATTTCTGTGGGAGCAGTAAAGAAAAAGAAAAAAGATATCCAGGCATCAGCGCAAACAGTCTTCCAAGTATCAGATATCAGTGAGTGTCAGAGTACTCTAGTTCCAACAGTCAGATTTTTGTCCCTGGGGCAAGAGATGTCAAGAAACTACGCCACTCTGCCGAGGAAGAGCAAGTTTAGGTTTCTAACAGCTACAGGAGGATAGCAGTACAACTTTTATTATATTTTTCCTCTTTCTGCCACAGCCCTCTGAAATAAAAGCCAGAAGTAATATCTACATTTCACTTCTCCCCTGTCAATAGGGCACCCTTCACAGAGACAGTGGTGGTTTGTATTCTTTCCTTGCATTGAATGGATCAGCTCCAGAGTCTGTGTCCAGGGTCTGGAAACAGATGTCTCCCCTCTCTTGCTACTCCTGAAAGGGGTTGCCTTCCCTTCTAATATCTCTCTCACCCTCTTAGATCCAGTCACTGTCATCCAGTTTTCCGTGTTGGGCAGCAGCATATACAACGCAAATGGTATGAAAGTAGCACCTGCCACCAGAATAGCCAACCCCATGTTCCTGAAGAGATGGGGAAGAAGGTTGTAGGCCCAGTAGATGCTGCCCTAGACAATATCCTGCAGGTTATTTCTGTCTGGAACCAAGACTTCCCTGAAGGGAATCAATTGCGAGACTCTTCCTATTAGCAGCACCCAGAAACAGTGCCTGAATAGACTGTTGGGAACAGTGACTTCTGGAATCTGTAGCTTCACTGGAATGGGGTTGTTATGAAGGGAAACAGTACAGAAGTAGTAAGGAAATCTTGCTCAGGACTGGGTCAATGCCTAAATGTTGCTTGCTTATGCCACCAGGTACACAAAAGGAAGGCAAGAGATGTTCCACTCCACCACCCAGAGCAAGAGACTTACGGTGGCCCTAGGATTTTTTTAAAGACTCCTGGATAGCCAGTTTAAGCTTACTGACAGCAGCCACATTTTTCTTAAATACAGAATCACAGCATGGTTGAGGTTGGAATTTTCACGTGAAATTATCACTTTCCAGTTCCTAGTAGTCTGAAAACCACAGACTAAAAAACACTGTCCAGGACAGTCATTTTTGGTCTCTGCAGTACAGCATAGACAGAGAGAACAGGCTGCAATAGAATCAGATATTAATTATTCTTTTCCTTTCAATGCTATGGAAGAGGAGCCTGCAGCATCTCTGTCCTGCTGTCCCAAATGCCACTCAATTGAAGAAGGTTCCTGCCTGTTCTTCTGGGGGTGAATTGCAAGCCCTGGCCAACGGCCTGTACCTGCTGCATTCCCCATCCTTTGAAAGAGTGAATATTCGAGGTGCAGAAAGGAAGTAAGGAGGAGGAAGGGTGTAACAAATGAGAAAACTTACAGTAACCGCTGGAAGGTTTGCTCCTGATATGTCTGGTTTGTTACGTATGGTAGATACACCCTGCGGAACTCAGGGGCGTGTTTCAGAGCCACATCGCACACATGGAAAGTGAACATGTCCTCCTCAAATTTCTCCTCCAAGTCAAAGAGGAAACTGCAGCACATAGTTTTGGTGCCATAAAAGAGGGAAATACCAGTATCATTTAGTAAAGCAGGAACATCCTCAGTCCTCTAAAACCCTGACAGCCCACACATAATCATAAGACAGTGCTTTACTTCTAGAGAGGGCATAATGCCTATACAATGACAACTTAGGGCTATATATCTGCAAGGAAGAAGCAGAGGCAAAAGGCCTCTGTTCTTGTATGGACACACTTGCTACTTCTAAATGTGTGGTCAGGAAATAACTGAAAATCAAGACATCATCAGAGTAATCCCACTACTAGAAATAGAAAAGGTAGCAGCAAACCTGAATAGCTTAGTGATATATGTAGCCAAGCTTTGCAGGAGAAAAGCAGAACAGAATCCTACAATATACAGGATTCCTTGCATGTGGGGTCATGTCTACATTTACGACTTATGCTCAACTGATTCACATTAGTCTCTGTCAAGTGATGGCTGCAACTCACTTTTTTTCCCCTCTTTTTTTTTTGGTCAGGGCTCATGCAGCTGCTTCTTTTGCGTTGTATTTGGCAAGAGCTGCATTGGGTTTGGGCTGAGATCTAGTTAGTGAACTTTAGTTGTAGTTGAAGCCAGTAAGGCATGGCTACAGCCGCATTTTCACATTTTTATCTCCTGCAATGAGCCCTGTGCACAGCTGTGCCATAATATCTGAGACTTAACACCAAGATTTACATTGCCCTGTCACCTGTAAAGGTGAATGTTCCTCTCAGGGCTGTGCTGGTATGCAGTCACGAAGTGCTATGTGTGTGTATCTATCTCAAAGGTCAGTGAACACGCAGAACAGGAGTGAGAGACGTTACTGATGGAAACAATGAGCTGTGTCTGCACTTCATGGAGGGTTTTAGTGCTGGAAGTAAAGGGCCATATCTCACCTGGCACTGACATCGCGTACGTCATGAAGGCGGGAGAAGAGCCACTGCCGCTCTTGATTGGTGAGCATTGCCTGGAGCTCTGCGGATCGCTGGAAGTGATCCACTGCCACATTTAAACTGCGCAGGTATGAAGCCTCAGACATTATCAACTCAAATTTGGCCTTGGGATACAAAAGAAGGGAGCACACCATCAGTAGACTGCACAAGTCTGTGAGGAATCTTACGGAGACACGGGCAAAGCAAGAAAACCTCCCAGTACATGATGCAAGTAGTGTGTAATTACAGAAGAAGAGAGGCCTTAGGAATGAAGGGCAAGCATGCCATTATATATAGTCTTTCTTTCTTTAGAAGACAGACTTGTAGTATAACTTAAAAGAAAAACAGCTACCTCCTCTCATTTTACTTTTTATTCCCCCTCAAGTCCACTTTCTCTAGGTTCCCCGTTTAACATGCTCCCATAAATTTGCCAGCATCCACATCACTCGTGTGTTTCTCTTTCATCATGTTTCCCATGCTGTTGGTTTTGCCTCTTTCTCTGGGTCCCTCCATTCTCTCCTCAGTTCCTCTCATTTTCCTTATCCAGTTTCTCTATGTACCATTTTGCTGAACACGTACATCTTCCTATTTCCTCTCAGCCCTGCAGCTCACACGGGTTATTTTGCAAAACTGAGATTCAACCACAGGAACTACAATTCAGTGTGGTTTTATTAGCATCTCTCAAAAGCTGATGTGTGGTAGAATACTGCGAGTCTTCTACTTTAATATACCCTTTTGCATCAAACATGCTCAAAATTCCTTGTTCTACCTCGTACCCATTTCCCCATGTCTGTTTTCATGAAGTTACTGGTATGTTCCAGATTCCATCATTCAGTGCTCCTTTTCTCTACAGTTCTGAACTTCAGCACTATACTTCCAAAGCACTGGCACCACATCCCCATACTTCTTACATAGGTATAAGTGACCTCTGCATTCCCACATCAGATATTTTCGCTCTCCACTTTAAACACCCTCTTCTTGACTACAGACCACCCATCTGCCTTGTTATGGCTTTCCATTACCTCTTGCAGCTTCTGCTCATCACGGGACATATTGAGTAGCATTCTGCTGCCCCGTATCATGGGGATGTCCTGCCAGAGGGACGCATTAGATGAGACTGACAGACGTTGCAAATATGAGTCCTGCGGAGACAGCACTTTCCTCCGTAGTCTTGGAGAGCTTGGGAAACTCGACTCTATATCCTCTGCGAAAGAGTCCACTCTCTTCTGGCTTTGAATGGCCTTGTTCAGAACCACATCACTGTATTCCTGATACAGCAATCTTGCTGTGAAGAGAGACATATATGTTTACTTCCTACAGCAGCCACTCACCCTCTGCTTCAATCTGGAGAAAACTGTTGCTGCCTCAGATTAGGATAACTGAATACATTAGGCCACATGCACCTGCTTTAAGCAAAGCTCACCAGCTGCCCAAGTGTACTGTGGGACCCTGGTTTCACTGCCTTCACTGAACACTGCTCTCTAATGCTCCCTCCTTGCTACCGTGTGGCAGCAGCCCCTCTCTTTTGTGCTCTCTGCAAGGCTGATGGAGGAGAGGGGTCGGCCACGGCAACTCAGGCAGAAGGTACTTACATGAGTTGATCAGTTTGGAGTGCCGGCGCCTGAAGTTCTCCATCGCATCTGCAGGTTTCCTCTCCCTGTCAGGGAATAAGGATTTGGAAACAAAGAGCAAATGAAGAGCAACGCACCAGAGAGATGGCTTAAATAAATATAAGTAACATATCTGTCACAGCAAGGACATCTTTTTCCAACAAGCCCAAGCTCCGCATGTTTTACTTAACAAAAAGCAAAGTTTGGCTTCATGGAACCCCATCCTAGAGGGACAGAAATACTTCTGTTGTTCTGAAACACAGGCCTAAGTAATTTCATTATCATTTTCTCCTTATCATCATCTGTGGTCCCTCAGGAACAATGAAGAGCATCAGATGTCTGTGCTATGCAGGGATGAGGGCAAATTCTAAGAGGCCTTTAAAAGACTTACCGCAATGTAACTGTTTCTGAACTAACTGGCGGTTCCCTGTGTGCCTTGTGAGCTTCTTCCTCTGAAGGAACAGAAGGGATTTCTGCACCTAAGACAATAAGACAGTAAAAATGTAAGTCCATTTTTAAGGTCATGCTACAATCCACTGATACATAGATACCACTTACCTATACCACACCTAAATGGTGTGGTGGTCTTGGGTTGGAGTATAGGTCCCTCCTGACCTTTATTTCTGCGTCAGAAATATTCTGGTTTTAATAATCCTTGACATAACTTACTCTTTGCATCTGTTACTTAGCCACATTTTCTTTTCATACAAAGAAAAAAGCCTGACACTTTTCAGCGATGACAGTAACCTCAAGAGCTTCCCTCTCCAATTGCCCAAGTAAAGACTGCCCATGGGTCCTATTTGGTGCCACCTTTCCCCTTCCAGCAACTTGGGGCTGGCATTTGAGGATCAATGGACCCAAAATCACTATTGATGTTTAAAAGTCTAAAAAGACTTCTGTGGACGCTGAGGCCCAAAAGCTCTCAGTGACTTCTGAGGCAGAAATACTGGACATCTAACAAAGTCACTCCTGTGAAGAGCCTTAGAAGGGATGCAGCCCAAGAATAAATCCAATTCTCACATTGATGTACTATTCAGCATTCACAAACTGCTGTTTGAGTCATCTGTTTATGTCAAATGAAGAAAGTACAGATTTCTCTTTTGGTTTATGAGGGGTTTAATTAAATAGAGTACATATATAAATTGTGTGTGTGTGTGTAATTTATATATAAAGGTGCATATCTAAAATTCACTGGAAGCAGGAGGAGGAAGCAAGCCCAAAGACTGAGCTGCAAGTACGGGTCAGAGGAAAGACAGTACTGTTGCCTTGAATGTTTTAAAATTTGGAACCAAGAATTTACAGGTCAAATACAGGAACAAATTGTGACTGAAGTGCTGCCAAGCCATTTACACCCCTCAATGCTCCCCTTCTTTTTCTCTGTGCCAAAAATACAGCATGTTGTGGAGCTTGGAAAATAAACTAAGAGCTGAGGATAAGCAAGTACGTTTAGAGGTCACGCAAGATACAATAAAGAACAGACATGCATCTGACAGTAAGTACTCTCTGAATGAAGTGCAATACAGAAGAGGCATGTTTTCCATTCGTGACATCAAGATCTGGCTTCCATGCAAGTTGGGACCTTGGATTTGACAAATTTGCATTCTTACCCGTAATCTCAAATCCTACATTTTCAGGAAGATCATCTCTTTCAGAAGGTCGAATTAGAACCTAAAGATGTCAGTTGCAGAATAAAAGCAAGTAGCAAATAAACAAGGAACTAAAACATGCTGTAGCAGATATGGGCTACTGTGGGGGTGTGCATGCGTTTTCCTTCCTGCTTGGAAATGGGATGCTAAAAGTGCAGCAAAATGCAACGGCCATGTGATGGCAGCAGAGAAGATCAGCAAAAGCTCTGAACTGAGCCCCCCCAAGAAACTCATTCCCTCAGGTAGGCCAAAATAGCCCTGGTTACTGAGTAAGGGTGACAGATCGTTAAACACGGAGAAGGGCCAAGAAGAGGAACTGGATGCAAAGTCGAGGGGTGAGGGATCCATGAAGTTAGATAAGTTGCAGGTGTTAGTGTGAAATGAGGAGAATGAGACCCTAGGGAGAGCTTGGGGTAAGATTTGGGCAGTACAGCAATGAGACTATAGGGCTGGATTGAGAAGTATTACCAGAAAGGCACAAGAGCAATGCCAAGCTCTCAGCTCTCATGCCTCTCTATCACATTGCCTATTTAATTTAATCCTATGTTTTTGGTATCTGCAATAAATTGGGGGGGGAATATGGAGGAGATTACTCACCCTGCAAGATGTCTGGTGGTACTGACGTCCTCTTCATACCCTGCCGGTGCCAGTCTTTGCTTTTTACTCGGCGTTTAATTGCGTTTTCTTGATTGGCTGCTGGCTCCTGTGCAACCCTGATTGTTTTTTTGTCTGGCCAGCTTGATGATTTTTCCAAGGGCGAATGTCTGGGCATCTCCTCCTTTGACTGAGCAACCAAAGGCCGTTCTCCTTCTCCTTCCAGTCTTTGCTTGACCCTCCTCTCATCTTCTGTTTTCTCCGTGATTGCCAACGGATCTTGGATGTTCTTTGTGTCCACACCAAAGACACCTGGGTGTTGCTCCCATTGCAGCTCCCCCGAGAACACATCTTCGTGGCAGGACATTCTGGTCGTTGGTGGTGATGGGGGGCTCAGCTGGAGGAAGTGGATTGGATTGGTGAATGCTAGAATTGGAAGTGGCTGTGCAGAGACTCTGCTCTTGGAGTCTGTGGATGTTATCAGACCTTCCAGCGAGGGCCAAGAAGGGTGATCAGGTGAGGATTTTCCACACTGTGTATCCATGTGTTGATCTGTTGTTTCAGGGCTGGTGTCAGAGCAGCCAGTCAATGCCTCATTTCCAACAGCTGAAAAGCTTTTGCCCAACAAACTGACCCCTGAGTCATCAGAAGTCTCTGTATCGTGGGTACCCGAGTCACCAAGATCCCAGTCTCTATTTACTGAAACAAGGTCATCTTTCTCTGCTACATCTTCTCCATGAGAAGCAGAGGCCACAGTGTTAGAATCAGGCACAGAGGCAGCGGTCCGGAAAGGATGGCTTATAGGAGGGTGAATGGCCAGTAACTTATTATTGTCCACACCACAGCTTAGATGTGGCTGGGACTGGGGTACAGGAGCCAGTGGCTGGTACCTTTCAAGGGATGGAGGTTGAGCAACATGATTTACATTAAGTGCAGGGGCATGAGCTTGACTAGGGGTCTGGACATGGGAAGGAGGATGAGGAAGCACTTTGGCATCAGGCTCAGACACCAGAGGTAGGCTTGAGTGGGACACAGGGGACAGGGGATCTCGCTGGTGCACAGCAAGAACATCTCCTTCAGAGGGCCAAGTTAGGGTGCTCAAGACACCAGAGATTATGGATCCAGGCTCATCTTGGTTTAAACTGCAGTCGGGCTGATCAAGTAAAGGCACTTGTGCTTGATAATCCACATTTGTTCCCTTTTTTTTTCCTTGGATAATGGCACTTTTTTCTGGTTTTTTTTTCTGAATTGTCTCTGGGTGGTTCAGGGGAGTAGAAGTCCTGCCTGGTGTCTGGGGTGGTTCCAGAGGCCCTGCAATGATAGCCACAGTCCTCTTGTCCTCAGGAAGGCTCCCCTCTAGAGGAAGACTGCTCGAGTATATTGCAGAGAAAGAAGATGGGCCGCTGAAGCCTTCATGAAAGCCTTCCTCAGAAGTAAGGAGTTCATGAGAAGCGTTGGCCTCCCCTGGATCAGTATCTACAACAGCAGTTTCCCCTGATGTTGAGTCCTGCACTTGCACAGAAGCAACTTGGTTGGCTGGCTCCTCTATAGAGTTGCACAGTTTGTTCAGGTTAGCACCAGGACAGTCCTCAGGGGTCACAGAGGCTGCCCCACTCGCATCCTCTTGCTGTGGGCTAGACTTTGAAGCCACAGAGGTGAGCTCTGAGGGTAAAGCTGGAATAGAGTGCTGAAGCTCAGCTTTTTTCAAATTTTCTGTAACAAAATGAGCATCTATGGGATCAGGTAGCTCCAAGTTCTTGGTACTACAGGAAGCGTGTGCTGGAACAGAAGTCTCTGGGTTCTCTGTGCTAGAAGGTGCTGACACTCCTCCATGGAGTGAAGCATCTCTTTTATCAAACCTCTGCATAGTCTTTCCATGCCTATCACTGTGCTCATACTCCCTGCCCAGTCTTGGCCTGTCATCCCAGTCAGCTTCTCCCACATCCTGACCACCAATGGAAAAGCGGCCAGAGTCTTCTAGGTCTTCTTCTTGGCCAGAGATATGGTATGTGTGTGGAAGCACCACTGGAGTTTCAACCTCTGGGTTCAGGTTATTTGAGGATAGGGTGCTGACGGCAGGTGGCTGACATACAGAACCTGCTTCCGTGACATGAGATTTCAGCAGTACATCCTCACCAGCATGCTGACCCACAGAGACAGGTTCCCCAAGAGGAAATGTGGATTCTGTTTGCCCAGCCAAAAATACACTCTCCAAAGCACGCGAGACCACATTGTGCCTGGGAACAGAAGATATCTCTGACCTGAAAGCTGATGATGGAGCCTCCAGTCTGAATTCTTCCTCTAGTATGAGCTCTTCTCTTTGCAGTGGTTGCTCCTGTTCATTTTGTTCCTCGTTTTTCTGATCTTTGGGCTCCAAAGATTTTCCTTCTTCTTTGCTCCCTTTCTTCTCCTTTTCCTGCTGAAGTTCAGACACTGCCTCCTCCTCTGCTAGTTCCTCATGTCGTGAAGTATTCACTTCCTCAGTTCTTTCAGCAGCATCCTTTACTTGGAAGGCACTCTCTGCTAGAGAGGCAGGTCTGCCCTGTGTTTTTCTGTAATCATCTTCAAGACGAAAGCATCTGGTAGTGGATGAGTTTTCTCTAGGAATCATTACTTCTCCCTGGTCATCGACCATGCTGCTATTATTTGTTTCACCACCTGAGATGTCTCCTCCTGCTCGTAGTGAACTTCTTTGGCTGTCATGTGTTAAGGTGGAAGACAACTGATGGGAAGAGGAAGACTCTGTATTCTCTTCCAAACCCTGAGGCGCTCTTATGCTTTCCTTAGCATCTTCAGAAGTGTAAGGTTTAGCCACGTCCTCTACTGCTTCCTTTGAGGTAGGCTGCTCATCAGCTGCTGGTGTCAGTTTTTTGCTGCTTTGCCTCTGCTCTTCACCAGCATCAACCTCCTGCAAAGAATCCATGGAGATCTTATCCAGAAACGGCTCAGCCATGTAATGCCCCTCTGAAACAGTTTTACACACCAAGAAGCACTTAGGTGTCTCTCTCTGAGAGGAAATGGCATCAGCCAAAAGTGATTTCTGATGCAGGGCCTGATGGTCTGAGCAACAGAAAGCCAATTCTGCCTGGCACTGAGAAAACTCAGTGCTGAAGTCCACAGCCTTCAGGACAGAGTTGCCAGGGGCTGACCCATCCTGGACTGGGCTGAGTGAGGAAGAGCCCTGGTTGCTTTCCAGGTCAACCAGCTCTACTTGCTTAAGTTTCCGTGAATGATCAAGTCCACCATCCTCTAAAAGCATTTTTCCTTCCCATTCCGAGAGTCCCTTTAGAAGCTCTGCATCACCTTGTTCTTGTTCCAGTCCTGCCGGCACTTTTTGCACAGCTTTAGAGGGCCTGTCCAGCATCTCTGCTGCTTCCTTTGGAGCAGAAAGGCAGTCCTCGGGAGTGCTGAGCTCTGCTCCCTTGGCAGAGTCAGATGGGCTGGTGCTCATTTCGGCTGATATCTGAGGGGCATGATGCTCTCCTTGGACTGCTGCAGAATCCCAGGCTCCCCCAGGGGTGCTGCTGTCTTCTAGAGGAGCAGTACCTCCTTCACTGGTTTCTTCAGACTCCATCAGTGACACATCCTGCTAAAGAAGAATGCATTTCTCTGTTACTACTACAGAATGATAGCTGGATCTAATTGGCTTAAGAAACTTTTAAAAACAGATACTAATGCAGCTGAGGAAAAAAAACTGAAACACACACTTAGTGGGTGGTAAGAGTTAGGGAACAAATATCAAGACCAAGGGTAGGCCAAAACCCAATGTAAGCTTGTAGTATGAGAGTAACAGCAAAATAAGACTACTTTTTTCCTTTTCGTTTTACATGCAAATCCAGAAAGTGAATTTAGTCAAGGAGTGGAGATGTTGATCTCTCTGTAATGGCTGCAGTGCAACTTATGAAAATAACTGTGCATAGCTAGCTACCTCAAACCAAAAAGGGGATACCAGAAGGCATTCAAAGTACAAGAAAGTAATTAAAATATCCATTAATTTTTGTGAGGCATGGTGGAGAAATACTCATGACCTCTTCTAGTGGGTAACTGAGTCTTAGAGATCTCTTTCTTTGATTTCAAGAGGAAAAGGCCTGTACTTTGGAGCTGGTGGCTGTCTTTACAGATCTGTGTACGTAGGTACAACACAGGGCCTTATTGCAACTGATCACAGGAACTGATTAACAAGAAATAGTAATGTAAGAATTTGGTTAACAGGTAACTAGGACATGACACAAGACACAAGATATTTGAAGGCTGTAAACCACACATGTTGAAAGGACTACCTGTGGTATGTGTGGACATATCTAGAGACTAACAGAAAGAAACAATATCATCACTTAGATTACCCTTCTAGGAAAAAAAAAAATCATCTTAGGATTGTTGGACAGTTTCCCAAAGGATATGGTGGAATTTCCCATCTAGTATCGCATTTGAAGGCCAGACATGACAAAGCACTAGGGAATGTGCATTTGGGAAATGTCTGTGAAAAGGATCATAGAATCTGATTCATTGCTTTTATCTTTCTGGCTTCTACCTACCCCCATGACCCACAATCCCTACCTTAAAAAGACATGAGGAAGACACGAACGTTAGTGGTTCCCCTCCTTTTTCTTCTGCCTGTGGGACACTTTCTCTAGAATTCCAGCTTGTCTTCCCCAGCCCCTGATTATCAGAAACAGCTTATAAATTGCTGCTTCGGGCTGCTTCCCTTCCAATGGGTAGCCTTGCAGTCATACCCAGAGCTTGTAATGTAGCCCTGAAGGGTCTGAAGCCACAGTCAGACTTCCCCCTGAACAAAGCTGCAGCATTCTCCTCCTTCATCCTGTCTTACAATGTCAGTTTCCAGACATGAACGCGGAGCCCCACATCTTTTGGTCAGAGAAACCATTCCACATGTCTTCAGGTAAAAGCCCGGTCACCGTCTAGCAGCATGAAAGCCCCAAGGCCTGGCTCTGGAGAGTTCACAGAGGTTGTGCAAGAAATCATTATTTTTCTTGCTCAAAACAGACAATCAATTCTATACTCTTTCTCTTTCCCTAGCATTCCTAATTCCTCCAACGATTTTAAGAATAGTATTTTTTTCCATAGTGTCAACTCCTGTTGTGGAGGGTGTGCATCCATGACAATTTCAGCTTGGGAGGCTCACAAACAGAGAAAGGAAAGCCTCTCCATGGAAGGAGAAATCTTTGAGATTAATTATGGTTTCCAGAGTGGTTCTAGTCACAAGCAAATTTTTCCTGAGTCCACACAGAAAGTAAAAGTAATAAGGACATGACTACATCTAGACTAACTGTCCCAGTTAACTCCATGGCTGGCGCATGCCTGACCTGAAAGCCTTATATTCCCCCTTTATGTCAAGTGAAACAGAACACCACCTCTGAAAACAATGAGCCCATGCTCTGGAGCAAGAACAAAACCGTTATACTCGTATACACCTTAATCATGGGGATTTTCATCATCATCAAAAAAAAGGGAGGAAAAAATTGAGTTAATTCATAAGTTAACTTTGTTCGTGAACATATTTTCTGATGTAATATTTATTTTTTTTACATTCAAAACATAATATTTCCAACAAAACCAGGCTAAAACTTGGATTATTCAGCAATTTGGATGTCCCCCCCTGCAAGCAGCAAGTATTTGCAAAGAGTCATAATTTCAAAAAGTAATTTTCAGAGCTACATCCATCCAGAAAGTTCCCTCAGGGCTTCTGCTATGTCTTACTGCTGCTGGTCAGTAGCGAACTACCTCAGTGCTGCTAAACCACTTTTCACAACTGTTGCACACATGGAGGTACAGAACTGTCAGGAAAAAGTTCCAGCACAGAACAGCCTGGCAGAGCACACAGAAGTGCAGGGTCATAAACCTGTAAGAGCCCACCTTGTCCAAGGCAGGATCAGCCTCACCTGATAGGTACACCTACCCCTCCTTTAACAAGGGCTCCATGATCACATCAGATAGCTTGTGTGCTACACTACTCTTCGCTCTTCCTGCTACATGACTTGAGTCTCCCGTGCTCCGTGACTAGAACAACTCTGCTTATCGCACCTAATACAGACAGTTTTCAAAAACAGGCTCCCCAGGAGCAGAGACTGCTTAGGGAAAGGGTTAGTCCTGGACATAAACTGATGGATAAATAAGGTTTATCACTAATAAAGACAGAATGGCCTATAACGGTCTGAAAAGCAAGATCCTCAAACTCAAGCCCACACTCCGTGAGGGGAAAAACATTTGCTCCTGTGTTGTTACAGATGTATACAGCAGTGAAATTCCTCTTATTAAACTCAAAGACCCAGTTTCCATTTCCCTGGCTCTGTTGCAAGGGATTTGGACAGGTGAAAGGACAAGTTTAGAGCTGCATTTGGAGCAATTCCAGGATGATACTGGAGACAGGGTAGAGGGAGTCGCACAGCAGATCAACACTGGAAGCTGCCAAGTGAGATTTGTCTCATCATATTGCTGCCAGGTGTTTGACACACCTCAGGGAGAGCAAGAGACAAGCTTTGAGAAGTGACGCAGGAGAAGGGACAGGCAAACTTTGTGCAAAGGCAGTAGGGGAGGACTTATACATCTAGTCAGAGAAGCAGCTAAGTTCCTGATGGAAGGCTGGTTCACTGTACTGAAAAACACGTCTCTGCAAAAAGGACTTAACAAAGATGGGAGAGAAAATAGTAAAATGAGATTGACTACACCTGTAGCCTTCACATACAGAGGAGCTACATACAAAAGCCTAGTAGTTACTGGAAGAGATTGCCTGTGGAGCACTGCTGTGTTATGCACCTGCTACAGGTCAGCTTGACCCTCCAACAGAGGGGGCCCAGGAGACCCCCAGAAGCTGTGTGAGCCAAAGCAAACATCCAATTAGCATTTGCAGTCAGGCTAATAACACAACAGGCAAGTATACAGAAGCCTACCTGAAAACTGCCAACTTCTAGCAGGCTACATAAACTCTCCCAGAAACCTCAGCATTACCGCAGTTGGGGTTTACTGACCTCTCACATCTCTCTGGATCAGACGTTGAGTGTGCCATCTCTCCCTCTGCTGTAACAGTACCTCCCAAGTGAGGTGGTCTGATGGCCCCTGTTTAGATAAAGCTAGCCATACTCTTCTCCCAAGAGGACCTGGAAATCCAGGACTTCAGCTCATGTACACACAGCAGTGCAAAGCCGCTACCACCTAACTCAAAGACAATTCTGGGTACAAAAACCCACTGCAAGCTGGAACTGTGAGAGGCTGCAGCTGGCCACATGCCAGCACGAAAACAAAGGGGCAATGCTTGGTTGTGCTGCAGTAGGGAATACAAAATTTGAGAGGGAAAGGGCAAGGAAGGTGGCGACCTAAGGAAGATGGCACAACAGTGAAAGCACTAGTGGACAAAGCAATTCCTGTGATGATGTGTGCACACATCCACAGGTTTCCCAGATTACAAAAGGCAATACGAATGTCATACTTCCTTCCAGTGTGAGTTAATTCACCAGCATGGAGATGACAAACACTTCTGGTTTTAAATAGAAAGTTCCTCAGCTTCCTTCAGCTTCCCTCCCCACCTCCTCCGACAAACAAGAAAGGAGAAATAACAAGTGCCATCACGCACAGACAAGCCCTTCAGCTAGCCAGGAAACAAGGCAACACAGAATTAAGTGGAGCTTCGAGATCCTCCTCCTCCTCCAAAACAGGGCAGACACCTAGGTTGGAGTGTGCCACCTTCACCCACCCAGCCAGCCTCAGCCCCCACAGCGGGGTGAGCCATGCTCCCTGTTCCGCTTCCCCTCCCTCAGGCGCTGGGGCGTCCCGCACGCCCACTCCCAGGAGAGAAAGCCCTGCCCTGCAATAACACGCTGGGCCGGGCTGCCCTGCTGGAGCTGCACTGGCAGCCAGAGACACTCCACAGCCCACTGGGGTGCTGTCAGTGCTCCTCTCCCCGGCTCTTCTGCCTTTTCTCCAACAGAGCAGCGAGAGGTTCTTGCCATGAGAGAAGAAAGCCATTCATAACAACCTTTAGGTGGTGTGGAGAAGGACATTGATTTTCTTATTAAAACAAAGGCTTTTCCTAGCAATCCATTGCTCGGGCATATCCTTGCTGGTGTGGCCACAGCTTGGTGTAAAAATGCCAAAGTCACCATTAAGTGCTGCAGCTCATGCAGGAAAGAGATCCATGTAGGCTGTAACCCCTACCCAAAGGGCAACAAGGCTACCCCGAGCCTCTTCCTGCTATTTCAGCTCAGCTTAATCATCTCCGTCTTGGAGTTGCATCAGCGGGGGCTTTAAAAGGAGTTGCATCAGCGGGGGCTTGCTATCAGCCTGCATTTCTCCATACAGCATCCAGAGCTCACTGTGCAGGAGAATTGCCACTAGGGTTACCATCTCTCCAGGGAGGCCATGCTTTCTTTCAGTTCAGTGAGACACTTAGGAAAGGGCTTGGGACAACTGCTCCAACACAAAGCCTGCCTGACTGCAAGCCTCAATTTCTATTTTGATGCAGCTACTCACACCGTGCTTCAGGCTGCTTTCTCAGCCCCTCTACGAGAGAGATGCCCACTGCATGTATTTTCTCTGCAAAGAAAGCCTCTGATACTTACGCACCACCCCTGGCCTGCTCTATCACTGTACAGCCCATCGAGAGGTGAAGGAGTGAGGTCAAAACTCTCGAGCTCAGGAAGAGATTACACGGGGCACTAGAGATTAGAATGAAGGTGAGAAATAATGTTACGTGGAGACAGTTTGGAAGGTATGGAGAGCAGACAGAGCTCGCTGAAGGAAAATAATATATAGAATACGAAAAGCAATCTAAAAAGGTATGTGCCAAAATAGCGTAAAGTCTACTACTGTGCTAAGTGTCTGGGAACTAGAAGTACCCTCAAGCATTTTGGACAAGGAAAAAAAAAACCCAAACCTATCAATAGTGCCTGATCTCCTGGAAATTTCATCTGAGCTGTTAATGAAGCTCGGCAAAAGTCAATGAGACTTCCTGGGATCACTGTTGCAGCCAACTTGTCTTAATTTTAACAGTCCCAGTAGCATCTCACTAGCTTTCTCTCATGGTAAGCACACTCAAGATATACTCAACCTATTTATTTTCCAACAATTCACTAACTGATAAAAAAATAAGGATAACTTTCCTATATTTGTTTCTATTTAACTGGATTACAATATTTAACGCTAACTTAAAAAAAAAAAAGCCAAAGAAACATTTTGAGTAGAACAAAACTTGACCTTGGAAGTCACTTCTGAACATTTGCCAAACAGCAAGTGTAGACCATGGCTTGGATTGCACTTTGCACTTCCCAGAGAAGCTATAAAAATCATTCAGTCTTAAGATAAAATGAGGCCACCTCTATATCAAAAAACCTGGTTCACTTTAAGCAGAGCTTAAGTTTTATATTCATAAAAGCACTGGACAAGCCTTGATATTCCACAGTCTCTCAGTATGGGAACAAACGAGATTGGTGTGTTGTACTTACTGCTGTACATTTACAGAGACTATTGACACTACTGGGGGGACTGAAGAAGAATTCCTGCAGTGGAAACAATGTAAGGAGTCACTGGAAGTTGCCCCACACAAGTCTCTACAAACTTTGGGGATGGAGAGATGACTTCCAAAAAGATCTGGGGCACAAAAGGAGGCACAGACTTCTGAGACATAAGCTGTGATGTGCAGTCTTGGCTGCTAGCAGCATGCGACACACATTCCTAGACAGCAGGTTTGCTATAAACCAGAGGAGTTCTCAGTTTCCCTTTAAAGAGGGTGATTCAGGACCTAGATGGGAGACTTTCTCACGTTAGCAGCAGAAATTTCGTAGTCTCTTACTATGTTACAGAAGCATGAGCCAGAATCCCACGCTGCTCTTTTCTGAGTCTCAGATGAAAGAATGCTAATGTTTGCACCAAACCATTTTGACAGATGCAAATGCCATTAAAACATCAAAGGGCTTGGAAACACACTTGAAAGTTCAGCCTTGCCCAGACTGCACAGTGCAACCATTGCTGAGCACAGTTGTTGTCACGTTACCTGTACCAGTCCTGAGCACGGATAATGGACAGATGAAGACGAACAACATTCAGCACACTGGATTTATCCCGTGTGATGTTTTTGCAAATACATAATACCACCTCTTTCATAGCTGGATCGAGTTCTGCTTTGAAAACTCTAAGACTTCTTGTCTTAAGAATAGCCCTACAGAACAGAAGATAAAGTTTGAACACTGTAGCAACACGGGAGGACTGATAAGCTACACAGCAAAATAAATACAGCCCTGAATATAATGGCAAAACACTGGTTTTGTATCAACAGGTAAAGCCTCTCCTATGCAACCAAAGCATTTCCTAAAATAGCAACAAAACTGTACTTGTGTGTCATATCACTCTAAGGGCTTCTACCAGCACAACTTCATCAGCCACAACAGCTGCACCTCCAGCAGAAACCTATACCTTGCATCTGGCTTCAGCAGTCAGTACCATCGACTGGACAGAGGAAGAAAAAATAGTTGCTATCAAAATACCACGAGATAGGTACAACAACCACCACCCAATCTTGAACTCGTTGGTCCTCATTTTGTGCTTTTAAAATGCAGGTTTTCAGCTTCAGCTCCCCCTCAGCATTTTAATTACCTTATAGCTTGAGTAATGAGATTTATGAAAAAAAAAAGTGAAAGAAACGTTATGAGACTTGTACCAGAATCAAAAATACTTGGCAATATGGTCACAGTGGTGCACCTTTGTACTAAAAACTGCAGCTAAAGGGGAAAAAAAACCCATTCATCCAAAAGGGATGAACGGATGTGTGTGTGTGGAAAACAGGTTTTAGTTTAAAACCTTTCCTAACCCAGCTTTTCAGGGAATGAACTATTCTTTCCTGGAAATATAATTGCTGTGCTTAGTCTGAAGAAGCTAACAAGCACAATAAGACGTGTTTGCAACCGGAAGCAAAAAGTATTAGATATAAATAAAATGTTATAAGCAATGTAAATGTGGGAAAGCACCAGCAAGGACCCCTTCCCTCTCCCTGTGGAAAAATAGCTTCACACACCCAAAGCCACAGGAATTGTGTGGGTGCTGAATAGGAAGGTACTAATGCAAACACATGGAAAACTTGTTGTTACTCACGGTGTAACGCCTGCATGGCCAACTGGCATAAGTTTATTGTACTCATCACAATATTTTCTGTTTTTCATAAAGTCCCACTTCCTAGAATCATGTGGTTATATGAGATGTTTGGCTTACAACTAAGAAATATTCATGCCTGGTCTTCAAGCAGTTTGGAAAAGGCCTGAAAACTAAAGTACAGCTCAAAAATTAGATCTTGCCGTGTGGCTTTATCTTGATTTTTTAAGCTAAAATGTTAAGCCTTAACTTGTGACTAACGAGAGTAAAGGCAATTGCCCCTCCACCTGATGACTATTTTTCAGCGGTTGGGACTGATAACATTGAACTTGTTTGGGGAGTATTTAGACTCAATCCAGTGAGCTACACCGCCACTAGAAAATAAAAGACGGCAGAGAAATATTTTGTGGCATAACTGTGTTAACGAAGATGAATAATCAAATTCATCAGGCCCAAATTAGGTATTTGCAGATATTCTGCAAAGTTCATCTGTTTATGAACCAGTCCTAAAAAGAGGTAGAGCTCCTTCAATTCCTTCTGCTGCTGACTGTACAGACCACCCAAAACCATCTGCAATCAGGTCCCAATAAATTTTGATTAAGACTTGATGTGGCGCCTTGAAATCCAGAACAGATTAAGGCAATACGCATCCAGATTGCTGCCATCTTCTCCAGTGTGCCAGTGCCCATGTGACCACACATAAGACAGCCCAGTGAGTTATCTAGCTAAAAACACAACCCAAAAGCAGAATGATGTGAGGAGTCGTAAAGGTGTGACACAGGAGGAAAAAAAAAAAACAATTAAAGGTAAAAATAACAGCTCCATGCAGTAGCTGTACGTGCAGATGTACAAGCTGTAGCAGCAATTCCAAGGAGTCGACAGGAAGAAGAGTCTGGGTGAAGGGCTGGTGAGAAGGAAAGCAGAAACTTGGACTTAGACCTGCGTTATGGCAAAACCACACCCGGGATCTACAGGCAAGTCCCTGACACTCCAGCGTAGGTGTCTTGCAGTGTGTGACCGCCAAGTCCTTCGAACACTGAAACAGGTGCACCCTCACCAGCCCACACAGAACAGAAGCACCAGAGCAGGGAAATTTCACATTTTCAGTACTGGCCCTCTGCTTGTAGTATGTTTTCAACCCTTCCAGGTTAGAAGCAGGTATTATGGGAAGCCGGATATTCTAATCAGATTTACAACCACTTCCAAAGGAGCCATTACTTTAGGGTTTAATGTTTCCTAGTTTTCTTGTTGCCACTGACACTACTGTTCCCATGATCCCAAACACAGCTTTCTCTCCTCAGCAAAGGACTGGGTATAAAAGAACATTGCACAGCAGCCAGATCAACTCAAAGGAGCCAGCCTCCTGACAGCAGCTCTGAAAACAAGTAACAACAAGAAGGAGATGCCAGGGAAAGCCCTGGAAACCTCCTCAAACCCTCTGCAAAGTCTAGCATGGAAATATTCCAAAAGGAAGAGGAAGGGAAGAAATTTTTGTGACCTTGTCTTTCAGAACAAGTGAAAAGTTGTATAAATCAGGGGTTTAAATGGTGTAACTGATATACATCAAACTTACAAAATGCTTTTTATAACTAGCTTCACCAATTACCTCGACCTTATTTCAAAGTTTATAGTAGTAATTAAAGCTCACAGACGATGTAGTTGAGTTTTAGCATTAGTTTCTAATACTGTAATTAACACAGCATATTATAAAAATTAAAAAAAGAAAAGCAAAAAAAAAAAGTAAAGCCCTGCAGGTACAACCTTAAAAAAAAAATTAAGAAACAGCACAGCCAGATCAACAATACTGATATTCTGTACTTCAGCAATATTTCCCTTGTTTGTCAATGGACAAAAATCATGCCTACACACTTTCAAATGCAGTACAGCTCCAAGTCTCTTATTACTTTAAAGTATACATTTTACACAAGCTTGGAAATATCACTAGCATTTCCATGATGTACTAATTACAGCACTTTTCCTATTTTAATAATTAAATGAGATCTTTTAATCCTTCCTCCCTCCATTTTCATTTTTCTGCGTATGAATGAGGGGGCAGAGTCTGCTTCCCACCACCACCCTTCATAATTGCCTAAAATAGTACTTGATGGCTCCATGGCTCTTTGGATATTAGTTGAGCAATTAAAATCCTGCGATTGCCCTTTGGCAGTCTTGAAGACATCAACTGTGACTCTTGACTGGCCTAAGGGTTCCTTTTCCTCAACCCTGTGGCATGTAAAAATGCCTGCCTCTTTCACCTCCTAGGACCCATCCTACCAAACAGAGATGCAGAGGAGTAAAATCAAGTCTACATGCCTTAAATTCACTGCAAGCTCATGACTTCAGCGTGCCAGTGAGAAATTAGAACACAAGGCAATTTAACTCCTAACAGTCACCATGACTAATAGTGTAATACAGACCGGACACAATTTCCTTTACCTCTTTTATGACACAGTTACAAAATAATGCCAGCTCCAGCCAAGGAATGCAGAGTTCTCGGTACATTCACATCCACTAACCTATGCAAGCAGGCATGCTATATTCTAAATGAAGTTGTGCATATTTTAGCATGAATCAGGAACTTCCCCTGGGAAGCTATAGGAACCAGTTAAATGAAACCTAAGACTCAGCTCGCTGTCTTTCCCATGACCTGCAACAGGCTTTGATCAGTGGGGCATAAATAAACACATAAACATCCCAGCTCTCCCAGGTTCAATGAAATACAGCAGAGTTCCTCCAGTTCAGCCTCACAGGCAGCTCTCAGTTGTAACACCCACCTCAATACATTTCTTGGACTTGGCATGTTGCTCCTCTGGGCTTACAAAAAAGCCACTACAGGGAACAGCACAGAGTACAACCTGGTATAACCACAATTCAGGAAAGCTAAGAACAACAGAAGTGGCTTAAAGGGAGAAGGATTGGGAGGGTACCAGGAAAAGGGTGCAGGGGTGTCAGTGGACCATACCCTACAGGTAGGGAAGAATCAGAGCTCTCCTTCTTAGAGTCTATTCCCAAACACGTTCCTGTAAGGGAAATGGGTCTTTAGCATTAACTCTGGCAGACTGACGCACTTGGGAAACCTAGCTTTAAGCACAAATGTTCGCTGACTGTTAGCGAACCCAGCACCTCACCTCTACCATGTGTGACAGCCAGCTGGTCAACACACAGTGGACAGGTGCAGGGGCACAAAGTGAGTGATTTTTGCAAGTCCCCAGCTCAACAGGACAGAAGACCTGCAAGTAAGGCATAGAGCCAAGGACAAGGCGAGAAGACAAGTGAAGTCCCACCCTCGTAGCAGGCTGAGGCAACGGTCCATGCCTAGGAGGGGCAGCAAAGCAGGAGGATTTAACAACCTGAGTTCAGCTACTGTTCTATGAGCAATGGGTCTGCCTTTGCTTGGTGGCAGATGCTGCAGTGCCAACAGCTGTAACTGGCTAGACTCACTGCCAAGAGGCTGCTGAAGTGAAGAAGAGTGACACATGTCTTGGTGTGACAAATCTAGTCTGTCACGCTTGGCAGTGCTTTACACAGGAGGTATGACACAGGTCATGGTAGACTGGCTCCCAAGAAGCAATCGCATTAAAGAAGGTGTGATTAGAGCTATATCCACAGGAGGACAGGAGGAGATACCAGCATTACTGCTTCAGTCACATACATGAGAAACACCCTGCACCCTGAACTTTCGGCTATTCCAGCTCCACTAGCATTTACCGTAGAAGGTAATAAAGATGAACCAATAAGACTGTTGTTTCAGGTCTTGCCTCTACTAACAGCTACAGCTTATGAAGAGTTAAACAGTTTCACCTAGAAATTTCAAATTAGTGCATCCACACAGGATGGCTACAATCATGAGAAACATAATACAGGCTGAAATTGGAACATGCACATTAGGATAGCAGGAGCTTGCTCTCCTTCAATTCTCAACTATGGCCATTTGTTAAAGGAAGGACCTACAAAAAAGTTATATTATAAGCAAGTGGTTTAGCTTTGTTTTGTTTTCCCCCCAAGGCAAGCAAAAACTATGCCTTCATCTACAGACCTCACCCAGCAGAACCACTGGTTCCCAATTCTGACAGTTTCCAGCAGTTTCTGCCTATCTGAGGGTCACAACACAAGTGAGGTAATACTAACCCCTCCCACCTCACAGACATGCTCTGAGGATTAGTCAGGGAGTGGCTGCTCAGTGCACTGAATATGCAGAGCCCTGTTATAAATTCTGTATCTGATTATAACTCTAACCAAAGTCTTATTTAAGCAATCCCTTCACCAACAAAAATACATTGACTGCTCCTTCTGTTCTTTCCTTCTGTATCTTTTGCCTCCAAGCTCTTCGAGATACAAAATAAATTACTAAGATATTTTCTTTTTGTGCTGCAGAGTTGCTTATTACAAACGACAGACACATTTTTCACATAAATTAATATCCACAATTAGTGGTTTCAGCTCTTGTGGGAACAGTGTTACTCTGGCATCATACTTGCACCATAAGGTCCTCACTGCCCGGTCAATGAAAGCCCCTGCCTCATGACCTCACGTACATCCAATATTCACAGTTCTCCGTTTCTCATTGTGTCCACATTTAGGTGAGATCCCTTCTGCAATTCCATCAATTTCATGAGTTTAGGACATGCAGCATTGGGTATTTCTTGCTACCTCTAAAACCAAAGCTGTCTCTCTACTAAATCATTCCTTAAGCAATCCTTAACCATTCTCTCTACCAATCATTCCTTAAAACCAAGCTCTTGCATATGCTTAGGTCAACACTACTGCATGTTTGTACACCTTTTGTTGTTTAAATGCACTTTCTTCACTCTCTTCCACTGTCACAATCAAGCTTTTGTATAATGCCATCTTTTAAATGAACTTTTCAATGGAAACATGCTAGGAAAACATAATATATTGTGGGGCAGATTTGCTTTTATACTATGTCATCAAGCTTGAGATTTCTGTTTGTGCCGGTTTTCATTGCACGTGCATCCTGCACATTCCATCTTTTCTTGTTCTGTTCTTTTTTGAAGTCATTTTGCTATCGCTATCAGAGCCAGAGTTAACCCATTTTTTCCCTTCTACACTCAGGTGCCAATTTTTATGCTTTTGCCATCACTATTATTATATTCTGAGCCGCTCAATAGGTAAAAATGATACTGCCTATAGAATGAGGGAAAAATGGTTCTGGTATGTCTGTTAACATCCCATAGGGGAACTCAGCTGTTGTGATTTTTCTATATACAGTCACAATCTTAGGTTGCTTCTTATGGCTTTAACCCTACCCTATGACTGGTCAGAGCACACACTACGATGACATAACTGGCATGCCTGGCCTTGCTCTTCCAGCGTAAGGCACATTTCATCGCTCCAACATACGTCTGAATTGCTCATCTTCCTTTCTTTGCACCCCTCTGAAATGAAACAGCTCAGTTTACTCATTGTGCAGGGGCAGGAAGATAAGGTACACACTACAAGCAATGTAAGAGTAAGACTGCCTTCCCAGATGGCACAGGACTTAGATCAAAATGGGCAGCACTGACCTTGTGCCTACAGGAACATCTTGTATCTTCCCTTTAGGAAAACATGCTGTGACCCGTAATTTCCTATAAAAATAGGGATATTCCCACTTCTCTTTGCCTGTCTCCCTATAGCATCCTCTCTCTGCATCAAGGTTTTTCACAGCAAAGAGTCTTGACAGAGCTGTGTGCTGTATTGCAGCCTTCTCAGTGTGAGCCCAACTGCCCTTCCTGAGCCTTTTCTTGCCTATATCTGAAAAATGCCTTTCCAGGAGAAAAAACATTTCCTGCAGAGGAGTACAGAAGGGAGAGAGAAGAGCATCATACTAAGAACATCCATAAGGTTCATCAGCCATATTGTACTCAGACTCAGGCCTAAGATATCTCTATGCACAAAGTGAGTTACAGAAAAAGAGAGATGCAAAGAAGCAACAATGTGAAGAGTGATTTGAGCCATCTGCAGTACCAACAATCAAGACAAATCCCTCACCATTCTAAATATGCAGTAAGATACCATCCCTGTCCTGCAGGGCTGGCAATATACTCCAAATGTCTCTTCTCCTGTAAATCCACTAACAGGGGGGAAAAGATACACAGCACGCCTTCTCAACTTCACTACTATGCAATCTGACAGTCCTCAGCTTCAAAAACAGATAGTGATCTCAGACTACTTCACAAAGGAGATGGACTCAAATGTTGCAGCTAGATTACATTTCATAGGTCTAGAGTTACCCTTGGACATCTGCATTATGGAATACCTACAGTAAAATTTCTGTATCTCAAAAGAAGCTCAGGCTTAATCCACGTCAAAAGGATTTTACCTAGAGACCAGATCCCCTGAAGACACATCAACAGTATCGGAGTCTTTCTAACCACCAGTAGGGCGATGGCACCCTTCCTTCTCCAGTGAAATAACATGTACTAGCAAAGCTATATGCTTACTGGTGTACTCTTACAAAGTTTCCAGTAGTGCCCCCGTATAGGACAGGTATCTCACAAAGACGTAAGGCTCCAGTTAAGATTTATCCTACTCAAAGAATATTTGCAGGCACTTTTAATAGTTACACCAGTGACTTTTTGTGACTATAAAGTGTACACACCATAAAGCTTATACATGCCTACTTTTTGTAGCTGCTCAGCTACACAGTGGGTAAAGCATCTTCTTATCACTCTCCTCCCACTGGTGATGTATGTTTCAATTTAACACTGATCTGAACATCTATTTCAGTTATTAAGTGAATATGCAAGTGTAGCCATTGCAGCCACCTTGTGGTAGCTGTGAACACGGACCACATCCAACAGCTCATAGATCTGCTTGTAACCCAGACCTGTGCCTTGCGCCAGATGTCCCCTAATTATCTCAGGGCTTCTGCGATCTGAACGGATTGTGCCCTGACATGACTGGGATCCTAATCTCCTCATTTTCGATCTTCAAATTCTTCTGTTGGATTCATCAATGAAGTAGCAGCTGTTTCGCACCTCTCCTCCTCCAGTCACACCTTGTGCAAGGCGGGGTCTGCTCAGCAGCATATAACTCTGCTCTGGCCACAGATGGCACGTGCAGGGGACCGTCAGGCCTGTGGATCCCGCTGGGCACCATCTCAGCCTGACCCAAGTAAGGGTTTGGGAAGTCATGTGTGCAATAAGCTGCAGAAACTCCACGGCACCAGCAAGGCCAGAGGCAGCAGACCTCACACACTGAGCACCTGAATGCAGCTAGATGTTCAGCTTGAAACCACAAAGAGGTAGCTGAACGTCTGAATGTCACACACTTCTACGTGACTTACAGCAAACAGGATATATTCTCAGGAAACTAATTTATGGCCAGCTCTGCTTTAATGCAGTATTTTCTGAGCAGCAGGTTCCTGCGCTTTCTCCCACTTCAATTCACTCCTTGCACACCATCCAGTTACAGTTTCTATAGCCACTCCTCCTCAAACTCTGTTAGCACCAGAACGCTCTCTATTTTGTATATAATTACATATGTGTCTATTTACATACATACATTTGTAGACATGTCAAGGTAATCACCTCCCCCCCTCCTAAATTTTTCCCGCTATCAAAACCAACAGTCGTCCCTCTAACCTTGCTCTGAACTTGTACTAAAGCCATGGGGGTTTCTTTCTTGACTTCTTCTAGCTGTAATTCAACCCGCAAACTGTGAGCTCAAAATGAGCCTCCACCACATATGTCCCGCAGTGTTCAGCGTTGCACTTGAAGGAATGGCACTTCAACCAATAGACAGGGAACGGATTTTGTCCCAGCAAACAAATTCCACTAAAACAGCAAGAAAGCTAGAGTCACTTGTTACTGGAAGACCCAAGACTAACCAAGATTTCCCAAAAGGGTAGGCTAGCTGACTCAGGCACTGAAAATCATCAAAAACCTCACATCTAGAATGCAGAAATAGATTAGCTTGCAACTTTTCCTGCATTGATGAACCTTTCATAGGTATCAGTCTGTCACAGTCTGTCACAGCCAAGGCAGAGACCTTCTTTGTTATGTTACACTCTTTTTCCCACACAAATCTAACTCCAACACAGACTCTTTAACCAAAGACACAAATGCAGCTGATTTAATTCCAGTCTTGGCTAAACACAGTTCTCCCAAGTCACACAACTCAGTTAGCATGGGCTGCTGAGCGAATCAGGGCAGCTATTGTCATGTATCTGCTGCAACTGAAGGTGAAAAAATACACTAGCTTCCATTAAGATTTAAGGTAAGGTGTGCTTGTGACATTTCCTGTATCTCAAGCCTTAGTTTCACAAACGCTTCAGCTTGCCAAAACGAGCCCCATCCTCTGCCCTCCTTGTTCCCACCCCCACACTGCCCTTTCTCTTCTGGTGGTGTAAGCGTACAAACCAGAGCAGGGAATCAACGTGGATGACAACAGGTAGGCACAACAGCTTCCTTCAAAGGCAGTGCCAGCTGAGAGGATTTGTGCAACTACAGCCTGTTTATCAGAGCACAGAAAAGTAGGAACTAAACATACAACTCCCTCCTGCATCTAATCCAGCACAGGCATTGGCTGCTATTGAAAGAGGTTGTCCCTCTCCATATTTCTCACGCCCAGTGGCATGCTACCCTTCTGCATCAAACCTAGTACCATCCAGCCACAGAGCAAGCTGATCCAACTTCCAGATGCAAAAGCAAAGTCATCTTTTTTATTTAGGGAAGGGGCTTAATTTTCAGTTGCAGCAGTGATTGAACCAATTTGGGGCCGCTTGGTCACTAGATCTGATCCAAAGGAGCTTGCAGTCAGGACTGGGTAAGAAATGGATCATTCCTTCACCATTAGCCTGTAGTTACACTGGATTAATCATCGCATGAAGCCATGCTCCAAGCAACACAAGTTATTCAATTACATTTCTCTGAAAGCCTTGTCTGCACACAGATTGCACAGCCAGGTGCACTTAGTTGCTGCTCTAAATCACACCAGTCACCCTATGACTACAGCTCCACGATTGCCTTTTCCAAGAAGCAAGAGGTTATTAGCACGGATAACAGCTGTAAGCTTGTGGTACAATAGGCCATCTTTTTTGCTGGAATGTGTCACCCTGGCAGCAACGCACTCTGTAATCTGCCATGAAAATTTGTACCAAGACTTTGTGGTTAGGAACCAGGCTGGACAGATCGAGATAAGAAATTAGCTAGGGTAATAAGTCATTGGAATAATTTACCTGGGGAACCAGTGCAGTCTATCACTTCGTATCTTGAAATCAAGACTGGGTAATTTTCTAATAGAATTTTGGGTTTGATGCAGTGATAACCAGCTGGGAACATAAATACCTGCTGGGGGTCAGAATAAGGCATCTGTTCCCAAACGGCTGATACTATGAACATCCCCTATATTATCAACTCACAAAAGAGGGAAATAATTTCTCTCTGTACAGCTCAAGTGCCACAACAATAGAACCCAACTACAATTGTACTGAAGACACTTTTAAGTACTTCATTGAAAGATACAACAGGAGCTGAGTGGGGAGCTGCAGACTGAATGCAATTACTAAGAGTGGTGCAGCATTGGAACAGGCTGCCCAGGGAAGCGGTGGAGTCACCATCCCTGGAGGTGTTCAAAAAACATGTAGATGCGGCACTTCAGGACATGGTTTAGTAGGCATGGTGGAATTGGGCTGACAGCTAGACTTGATGATCTTAGAGGTATTTTCCAAACTTACTGATTCTAGGATTCTAGTAAACTTATCAGGCGTGACTACTGAAATAAGTTAGCTATGTATTATTTAGCTAAACAGTAACTAAGTAGCCAGCGCCAAACTGGAAAGATACCAGATGACAGAAAGCATTATAATTCTTACAATCAAATATTCATAGGGAAAAAAATATTCCTGTTACGAATTTGAAATCCCTTGCAGGCTGTTTCTTAAATTTTGCCTGGAATAACCACGGAGAGCAAATATAAATTGCATGAATACAAATTAAATAAAACAGCCCATTTCAAAGAAGTCTCCAAATTAGATTATGTAAAAAAAAAACTATAGCAAAATTCCGCTCTTCAGAAAGCACTTGAAATAAGTGAACCATAAGAAAAGAGAAGACTCAATAGAACAGGAGCAAGACCATCCATCCAAAGTTAATAGGATGAAATAAAAGTTGTCACAAAACAGACTCTTAGTGGCAAGGCCTATCAGGATGCACAAGAGGTTCCCAGAGGAAGCATTCCAGTCCGACTGTTACAGACAGCAGGAACGGGGGGGCTACAGCAAGAGCATCAGCCTCAAGCCCCGTTGTCTGTTGTCACTGGCAATTACACCGTGTAACCCCCCACTCATAGATTTATCAAGATCGCTGGGCTACTGCACAGACAGTACAGTACAAACGCTGCCCTGAGTCACAACCAGGCAAAATAAGATTTTGGAAGCCAGCTGAGCTGTTCCAAATATTAACATTAATTGAGAATTAAGAAGAATTTTGATTTGATACAACTTGAAGCAGGCTTTATGGATGCCTCCTCCTCATCCAATTCAGTTGCAGTTCTGAAATCTGGGTCACCCATACAGTATTTCTCCAAACCAAGACACCTCCCTCCCATGCAACCCTTTAAAAGGACTCTGCCCTTATCTAAGCTTTCTACCTTACGAGAAACTCCAAAACCACCAGAGTATCAGTTCACAAAATTCCAGCAACACCACTACAGATGCAGCTTGGTCAGGAACGGGCACGCTGCTCAAGGAGAAACCCAACAACATCCACATCCAGCAAAGCCCATGATAAGTCAACATAGACGAGCAGAGCTCAGACCTCCCTCCTGGCCCCTGTATTATTCCCTACCCGGTTTAATCATAGACCTATAGAATGGTTTGGGTTGGAAGGGACCTTAAAGATTACACAATTCCATCCCCCCTGCCATGGGCAGGGACACCTCCCACCAGAACAGGCTGTTCAGGGCCCCATCCAACCTGCCTTGAACACTTCCAGGGAGATGGCATCTAAACCTTCTCTGGACAACCTGTTTCAGGGCCTCAACACTCCTAATCGTGAAGATCTTCCTTCTTCACAGGTCTTATCCAGCCTCTGGGAATAACGCATCAAGTGCAAGGAGTCCCACTATTACAGACAGAAGGAATTGGGTGCTGGGTGGGAGGAAGGGAGCTCAAAAGCCCCTGAGAGATTGTCTGGGGTGCTGAGGTTGCCATCAGAGCTGCTGCAGCGGCCGGGCTCCGAAGTGGCTGTGGAAAGGAGATGGGAAGAGGGTAGCACACAGGTATCTCTCCTTTCGTCCCTCGGTGACAGGCCATAAAAGTCACGAGGCGCCAGCCAGCAGAGCAAGGAGGAAAAACAAGAAGGGTGTCCAGAGTTCAAGCGCAGCCCCGAGGCTCCCGGGCCGAGACCACGGGCTGCAAAGCCAGCGAACGCCGTGGGATCGCGCTCCCTGCGTGGGAGGCACCATTTCTGCGGGAAGGGAGGGAGGCTCTGGGTGGCTGTTGGGACGGGGCCTGCAGCCCTGGGCCCCTTAACCTGCTGCAAAGACCGGGGGACCAGGGACTGGGGGGAAGGGGGGGGCGGGGAGGGGGGCTGCGGTGCTGGCAGCGGGGGGGGGCGCGCGCGCTGGTGGCGGGGCGGGGGGAGCGCGCGCCGCTTGGCGGGGGGGGGGGGCGCGCGCTGGTGGCGGGGCGGGGGGAGCGCGCGCCGCTTGGCGGGGGGGGGGGGGAGCGCGCGCGCCGCTTGGCGGGGGCGCGGATGCTGCGGCGGCCCCCGTTGCCGCCCCCGCCCCGAACCTGGCGGAACCGGCTCCCGTGGCGGGAGCGCGGCCGCTCCTCCCCGCGCACTCACACCTGCGCAGCAGGCCCCGCCGCCCCGTCCCGTCCTCCCGTCCCGTTCCCGGGAATCCCGCCGCACACCCCCCCCCCCCCTTCCCCGGGTCGTAAAATGAATGAACGGGCGGGTGCCCTCTCCCACCCGCTCCCCGCGCCCGCTCGCCGACCCGCAGGGAAAGGGGAGCAGCCGCCCGTCCTCCGGCGCGGCCCGGGCTCCGCGGGGATCCGGCGCCAGGCCCGCGCCTCTCCCGGGAACAGCGGGAGCGCCTCTCCCGGGAACAGCGGCGGCGCCGCCCTCACCTGCGCCGCGCTCACATGGCCTTGGCGGTGCCAGCGCGGCCCCCCGCGCTCGGCAGCCGCCGTGTCCGCGGGGCCGCAGGTGTGTCCTCCCGGGCGCCGCGGCTCCCAGGTGAGCCGGGCACACCTACAGGAAGGCAGGGAGGCGGGCGGAGCTCAGGCTGCCCGGCCGGCGCGGGGCAGGGCAGGGCAGGGCGCAGCTGACGCCCGGGGCCAGCGGGGACGCGGCTCCCGCTGCGGGTGCTGGTCCCGGTCCCGGCCGCGTCCCTCTCTCTGTCCCCAGCGAAAGCTGTTTTCCTTTTCTTATTTGTTTTTTTTTTTTTTTTTACTTGCAAGACGCAGTTATCGTGTGTGGCCATCGTCACCCCCTCCCCCCCATTTTGGTTGCTTTGCCTCAGGCTACACCTGACCCGCAGATCCCAGGAACCCCGACTGGGCTCGAGAAAAAGAGGGGCTTTTTCCTTTTATTTCATTATTGTTATTTTTTTTAATTATTATTTATTTCTCATTGCTTGAATCTCTTATTTTCCCGCTCCTTAAGGTCATCTGCTTGAAGACGTCCCTGCTCACTGCAGGGGGGTTGGACTAGATGACATTCATAGAATCATGAAATGGTTTGGGTTGGAAGGGACCTTAAAGTCCATCCAGTTCCAACCCCCCTGCCACGGGCAGGGACACCTCCCACCAGACCAGGCTGCTCAAGGCCCCGTCCAACCTGGCCGTGAACACCTCCAGGGAGGGGCCATCCACAGCTTCACTGGGCAACCTGTGCCAGTGTCTAACAACACTACTCGAGAACAATTTTTTCCTAATGTCTAATCTAAGTCTTCCCCCTTCCAATTTAAAGCCATTCCCTCTCATCCTTTCACCACTTGCCCTTGTAAAAATTCCCCAGTCTAAACCATTCTGTGATTCTATGATCACCCCTTAACTTTGCATTCATGAACCTTTCTGCTTTGTATTTCCTCCAGGGGTTTTACGGAAAAGCACCGATTGTCAAGGAGAGTTGTCCTCAGTACGCATGGTGGGGCTTTGCTTCTGCAGCATCACACCTCAGAGATCTCGAGACTACATCCGAGACCATCAAACAAATGTGAATGAATGAAATGCCTGGATTCAGGAGAAATCGAGTGGGATGTGAGTAGAAAATCTCTGTAGGTTGTAGTAAAAATATTTATCCACTGATGCCATTCTTGGGCATCCTGTCTCTTCTAGGTACACAGGAAAATATTCAGAGGAGCTGTGCCTGCATCAAAGCTTTCACTGGTTGCTGTGCTCAGCTGTGGACTGAAAGGGGTCAGCATATCCGTTCCCAATAAAGGAAATTCTGTCCCTGTCTGCCAGCTCGACTGTAGCGATAGGGGCAGACAGTCTATAGGGAGACTTCCCCCACGCAGGAGAGCAGAACAAAGCTTGGCAGAGAAAAGGCATAAATAAAGGAAAAGAAGGAAAAGGGAGGACTCTAGATACAAGACAACATGTTTTTTGGAGTAGCAGGGCAAAGGGAAACCCTGACACAGCTGATTATTGTGATCATAAAAGAAGGGGCAAATTCAGAAATTTTGGGGTTTCCATTCAATGGCAAAATAAATAGTAGGTTGCTTGGTTCTTCACTGTCCCAGTTTTATTATTTGCAACATAGATGCCTGGATTTGCTTAAAGAAGTACAGGATTTAAGTGAGAATGCACTTTATTGCAGTATAGATCTTTGCTCACAAAGAATGCAGGGTGATCAAAGAATTACACTACACGGGTGACTTGAGAAAGGATTTACCTATATTATATCTTTGATTTCCTCAAATTGCTATCCAATGCCATCTCTTTGGTGAGCCTTTTTTTCCTAATAATTTCTTGAGGCTTGCAGGTGTGTATCCTCCACGATGTGCTCCAGAGAGTTCAGCAAAAGAGAAGGGGAAGCTTGTCCCAGCCACCAGAGAAATCCTATGCCCCACATCCAAGCAATCCTCAATGCTTCCTTCACTACATGCCCTGCGTGGGGTCTCCCAGGCAGGAAGACTCCTTCCAGAAGCAGCACACTGAAAGCTCTATCCGGCTAGCCATAAAATCATACTCGTAATTGCTACTGCTTTCTGATTTAATTAATACTTTCTTTCATTTGTGTGAATGAATTATTCGCCATAGTGGATTGGCTTCTGTGGTTGAGATTCCTATTCCACGTCACTGCAATGGAGAGGAAAGGGATGCTTCAAATTCCCACAAATCAAGAGACTGGGGAAATCAACTCTGGATCATGTCTTTCTTGGGTTGGTGCACAAACCTGTGGGATATTACATAAATAGGTGATGCCTCTTCCTACTGCATTTTGCAAGTCCCTAGCAGTTGGTAGCGGGCTGGAGCTGAACGTCCTGACTGGAGAACGGCACCTCTGTCATCCAGAAAAGGAAAATTTATTGTCTAAGGAGAGCTTAACCTTTACCCCCCTCCTTGGCACCTCCAGCAGCCTCAGAAGCAGTTTTCTATCTGCCTTTGTGGATCACATCCTGAGGTACCTTACTTTCCCTGCCTGTTGCACAGAGAGTTTGAGTTGGTATTTTTTCATGCATTATATAGAGTGAGGAAGTGCCTGAAGTCATGATGTGCACCTCTCAGTATCACAATGTATATTTCCTTCTGTGGGCCAAACTCTCCTTCCCCAGCTCAGTGGGAACTGGACTCCTAACTTCTGTGTGGTTCCATGCAAAATTACCACAGTGCCATTAAGGCACTTCTGCCAGTGGACGGAGGGAAGGTTAATGAAGAATAGGTGTGCTATAGAATCACTCAGGCTGGCTGGCACTTCTGGAGATCATCTAGCCCACCCTCTGGCTCAAAGCAGGGTCAGCTGGAGCAGACTGCCCAGGGCCATGTTCAATTGAGTTTTTAATGTGTTCATGGATGGAGTCTCCACAATCTCTCTGGGCAACCTGGGCCAGTTAAACCACCCTCTTGGTAAAAGAAAAGGTTTTCTTCTGTTTAGAATGCCCACACATCTAGAGTGCTGTACAATGCAAACAAGAGTGGTCCTGTCCTATGCTAGGAATACTCCCTCTTCTCCTTAAAGAAGGTGAGTTACGGTGAGTCAGTGTGTGTGTGGGTCCTCTCTTAGCAAGTATAGAGCCAGCATTAGTAGGAAGCAGGACAGAGAGCAGCAAAGATGTGTCCCAGGTGGGCTGGACTCTTTTATGTCAGCCCACCAAATGCTGGGCTGCACCAAGCACGTGCCCAGTGTGTCCCTTTCCCTCTCCAAGGAAACACTCATACTTCAAAGAGGCCCAGCCACACCAAGAGCAGGGTCCTCCTGGATTCTGATATGTTCCTGCTCCCTGCAGTGCCCTGTACTGTCTGAGCACACCATGACCTCGGTGGCCTGAGAGGCCACTCGGATGGCCTGTTTGCTGTGTTGTACAAATTTCTTCCAAAATAATAGCAGTGGTCTTGCCTGATGTGCAAATTGGACCATTGCCATAAATGGGTTGCTTTCCAACCCCACTTTCTTACAAGTGCTGCCAGGAAAAAATAAACAAATGGACAAGGCTTCAGATTGACACTCAGAGACAAAGGCTGCTGTTAGAGGCACGAGGGTAAGGGCTTGTCTGGAGTGTCCCTGCCTGTCAGCTGCATAAAGTGGCAAATGTTTATTTTTATTTGCTTAAATCCATGTATCCCTGACATTGCCCAACAAGTCACTTGTTTATAAGCTGCCACTTGTTTTAAAATGCAAGAAGATGGTTCTTTGTGGACGTGGGCCTGGCAGAGGCTGATGGGCTTTCCCAGATAAATCATAGGCATGGCTCTTTCACTGCAATTCAGACTGGTGTCAAAGAAAATGACTGCTCATTGCAGGGCTTCAGAAGTGTGCGGGCTCCACGCATGCCTATGCTGGTTTCCTTAATCCTTCCTAATTTTGTTTAAATTTGAGCTACGCATGTCCAGCCTGTAATTGCAAAAATCAGGCAAAATAGCCCCAGCTGTTATTTTTTTTTGCTGAGTGTGCAAATATTGTCCGCTGAGCAGAAGGCAAGGCAAACTACTGTGAACTGCTCATACTGTTAGATACAGACCAAAGAAAGAAGACAAAAAAAATCCTCACAATATACCTCCTACACAGGATTTCATATGATTAGCTGAAGCAAAACACAACCCAAATCTTCACATCTGTTTCCTTATATGCTGTTCTAAATGACAGAAGGGAAGATCTGAAAGTTTAATCTAATCAATTAAACATCCGAGATTAATAAAATATGGACTTCTTGCACAAGCAAGAAGCTCCTTAGAATAAATATTGGGGGGGAAAAAAGGAACTAAGTAAACGGGGTGTATTCTATGCAGCAGTTACCCAACCTTTGATGATACACAGAGTGGTCAAATGACCTGTTCCTTGCTCACCAATAGTATTTGGCAAGTCAGTGGCTGCATTTCCAGGGAAATGACAGTGAGCTTTTACATTTTTAGGAAGATTTTCCTCAGACAAAATTGAAAAAATTACATTTGAAATACCTAATCAATATGACATCACACGCTTTCCTGTTGAATATTGCTTTTCAAGCCCTATTCCCATCTTCTTAGTGTACAGAGAATTATATGGAGAAGTCCCTGTGGCTAAATAACATGAGTTTAAATATAGGTGTAATTTTTTTCCAAAATTTAAAGCTTGAAGTAGTGCATAGAAAAGGTGATTTATGACCAAGAACAGCTATGAGGGCATTCCTTAGTACTTTACACTGAATACTGGTGGAGGTGTCTTTCACAGAGTAAGACTGTTGCAGTAATTTCTAGTCTGTTGTGCAGGCACATGAGGAGGTCCATGGGCTACCTGATGAGAATCCACAAATGATAACTAAGAAATACAAGGCAATTTCTGTAAACAAGGTTGCTGGAAACAAAAACAGTTTAAAAACAGTGCTACATATTATTAAGATGCCTCCAAAAGGACAAAAACATGTTATGAAGAATTGGGGAATGAGCAGTTGGACAAGGAGAAAGATAGGGAAGCTTTTAAGGGGCTTTGCTTTTTCTCTGTCATCAAAAGTGTTAATTCCTGAGAATCCAAAATGCACAACATTGATCTTACCATGCAGAAACACCACAAATTTTGAAAAATTATAAAGAAAGGTAGTTATGCAAACATTTCTGAACAGCTGTTCTTTTACACCAAGTGACTGATGCAATTTCTAGCTCAGTTACAATTCGGAGGAAATATTTAGGCTTACGCTTTCTCTCCACTGAGATACTGCACACAAAGGATACTCTGGTTATTGCTTATTCTTGGCAGGTGCCTCTCAAAGACTGAAATCCTCCATTGCAACTCCCAGGGAGTCTTTAGGAGGCAGTTCTCCATTTTCTACATCACACTCAATTTCTGTATTTGTGATTCCTAACGCTGCAAGAGGAATGCAAAAAGATATTTTTTTCCCCAAATCCTTTGGTGATTTCAGATACACGTGGCCTTCAAAGATCTGTGAGAGCAGCTGAGAACATTGTGGGCTGCAGCACAGGGGAGCAAGCAGCTTCCTGAGGATGTTGCAAAGTCTGGGCCTGGCAGTGAAGCTACCAGGATGACTCTGCAGCTTTCTGACTGGGATCCAGTTCTTAAGAGCCCTCTCTTGAATATTGCCTCCCCTGAACAGCAGACTAATTTGCTAACAGCTTTGCTCTTACGTGCTTTTTTTCTTCTGGGGCTCCATCCGGAGCTCAGCCTACATGGCTGTAATTCATAGCCTCAATACTTTAAAGCAGAGGTGTCAAACTCATGGCCTGTGAGCCAAATCTGGCCCTCCACCTTGTTTTATCCAGCCTAGCAATGCCAGTCACGTGTGCAGCGTTTGATGCGTGTTAACGCTGTGGGAACAGGAGAACAGCAAGGGACGTGGGTTTGACACCCCTGCTTTAAAGGTATCATTTTTTCTCTTTACTCCTGCAGTACTCTCAGTCATATGGAGGTTTAAGAATGACATTCTCGCTGCAGACTGCAGGTGGATGCCCTGTGAACTTGGCCTCTTGGGATGGAGGAAGCTAGTGAAAATCAGCATCAGCAAGCAGGCTAACGGGAATTTGCCACTGTCACATTCAGCTGTGCTTCCTCCGTGGCAGCAGCAGCAGGACAGGAAGGGCAGCTGCACAGAAGATAAATGCTCGAATTAGACACAGCTAAATCCTTGTGCAAATCTGAATCAGAGTTCTAATGTTATGCCTTAGTGCAGTAATTTGTTTCCCAGCCCACTCCATACACGTGTCTCCTTTCACATACACATGCAGATAATTGCTGGATTGGAGTCTCTAATAGCCTTGCCCTTTTCTTGCACCTCAAACACTGATGTTTCCTCTCCTTCCCTAAGCGTGTGACAAGGCATAAACAGAGAAGAGCAGTGACAATGGCTGTTTTCTCCGCTTCTCTTCCCCCAGTGTCCTTTGAGAAATCCAGGAGAAGGCTATGGGCATTCTTAAAATACTTCCACTCCATTTGCCAAAGTGAGCACTTAAGCCGAGTCTTCCTCTGTACTTTTCTCATAGATAAGGGCATTCATGGAAATAAGTTAAGTTAGGTGTGCATGGGTGACACTCAAAGCTTCTGTTGAAAAGGTACTGACAACAAAGAAATCAATTTGCTACTGCAGCAACTAGGAAACGTCATTCCTCCTTTCTGCTCTCTTCAGATTCAGCTAGGCCAGTTATCCTATGGTCATTTGCTCAGGCTTTCTGCTCAACTGTGATCTCTAGAAATAAATTACTGTAAGGGAAAGGTGGAATATAGACAAAGTCACACCACTGCAGGCAATTTTATTCTAGTCCATAGCTGTTCAAACAGTGAACTATTGTTAGGATCTCCACAAAACTGAGCATGGAGAGCAAAAAGGAAAGGAAAAGTATGCTGCCTTTGAGGGGCTTCCTGAATATTCCTTGGTTCAACCTGAAAGGGAAGATCTTGCTGTGATACAGAAAGCAACACACATGCATGTGTGGTGTGCAGGTTTTCACCCATGCAGGCAGCTGCAGCACCTTAGCATGTGCAGCACAGGTGGCAGGATGACATTCAGAAGCCTTGCTCTGTGCTCCAATCAGCAGCGCTGCCTCCGCCCCAGCCCCATCCTGCCCATCCCTGCTCATTGAGAAATCACTGTGCTAGGAAGCTGCTTCTTCCTAGCTGAGATCCTCATGCGATAATGTCCATCTAAGTGTTGTTTCTTGTGGTATAGGTCTGTAGTAATGACCCAGACCATCCCTTCACTTTCCTTTTGTTGGCTAGACACAAAATCCAGCCCACAAATTGATTTGTCCCATGCACCAATAAAAAAAATATTCCCTGTTAATTAAAAAATTGTACACAAAAGTCTCTGGCTGGTATTATGAGACTCTTGAATGGCTGTGAAATCAAGCATTTAAAATTTCAGAAATTCAGAGTTCTCCCTGTGTCCTGGGTGTAGGGTTTGGGGATTTTGGTTTTGTTTATTTGATGGATATAATTAGGCATAGTAGTGTAATTTTTAACGAGATAAACATAGTAATTATTCATCAGCTTAGTTTTTGCGGAGGAGGACAAAGCAAACTGAAATGTACCTTCCTCCATGTTTAGTGGCTTTGCATGAGACGAGTCCTTGAGGCGGAATCCCAAGCCCCTGTATGTAATGACGTAGTGCCCCCTGTTGGGAATTTCTTTCTGATGCTGCCTCCTGGCTGCGTCGAGGTGAGATAATCTTGACACAAATACCATACTGTTATAGATGCTCCTGTACATCGGTGAAGTATGTACAGTGTCACACCAGCAGGTTGAAAACTCATCTTACCTTTTCCTCTCTCAGATACTTTTTGTTAGGCTCGGGCAAGCAGTTGCACTGGATTCCCATCAAGGCTTTCTGTGAGAGTGTTCCAGAGAGATCTACTATTATATTATAATTTCAGCTTTGTAAAAATAAAATCTCTGTGATTTTAGCCACAGAAGGAAATGACAGCCCCTTGTTCATCTCAAGGCACACAAGGCAAGCTGCCTCACATCGGCAGGGAAATATGTGGGGCTGAAGAGCGCCTGCTCACTCCGGGTCTGTGGATGGTGGAGAACAGCCTTTAGCCCAAAGGAAGGGTCCTTAGGCTTTGCTCCAACAGAGAGGGGTTGTTTGGCACAGGAAGCAGATCCTCCTTCCTGGGATACCCTCTCCTGTAGCACAACAGTTATTTCTCCCATTCCCGACAGCAACAGGAGAAACCTCTCTCCTCTGGGCTTTGCCTGATCCTTGTTCCTGCACTACTCTGCAGAACCCTTCAACCCCATCCTGCCATCCTCAGCATCCAATCCTAACCATACATCAATGGACACTCATGCTACTTCAAAAATTGCAATGAGATTAATGCTATGGTTCTCTAAAACACCTGGACTGTGTTGACCATAGCTTCGCAAGAGAACACAGCCTCAGTGACAGACATCTTCTGTGGGACCAAACGTTTACCGTAACCCAACTTTCACATAGTTTCTGATTGTTAAAATCAGAAACCTTATTAGGTTTTGAAAATGCATGTTCTCTTCCAGCCCATGGTAACACAAGACCAAAACCCAGCTGGCCACCTATGGTGACTGTCCTGAGGATCCCAAACTTAACGTGAATCCTATAATGGCCCACAAATTTAATAACAGAAAAAAAATGCACATGTTCCTGAAATAACTGTTGCAATGTTGGCCTGTTTTATACCAGGAGAGGAATCCCAATGCCCCTCACTGCCCTCAGCCATGGAAAACAAAATCTTTCCCTCATAAAGGGTTGTAAAGATGGACATGAGCTTGCAAACAAGTATGACCATCCACACAGGAGTGGGGATGTATTGTTTGTCCGGAGCTGTGATGCTATTGTTGGAAGCGCAGACTGAAGCACAATTGTTTCATGTGAGCAAAGGCACATTTTACATGAAGTAAGCTTTTGTCTTTAACACACAAAAAGGGCCTTTTTTGTGACTCACAATGTGTGATATTTTTAGTTGTCTTTGCATTTAATTAAGCGTGACACAAGAATAATATTGCAAGTAAAATATAAAAGCAAAATGACCCTATAAAAACAGCAGGTCTTCTACCTTAGGAGAAAACCTCGCTACATTGCATTGGAGGCTTAGATTGTAAACTGGCTGAGGTAGAGTCCACATCCTGGTCCTGTGCTTGCAGTCCATTTGTCATAGTGAGAGTCTCTTCTGTGTCTTCTGAAATTTCCACATCTCCTGGGACAGGTGAGGTGCAGTCCAAAAAGTATCTGAGAAAATAAGGAAACTGAGCAAAAAGTTGTTTAAAGGTTAGCTTGTCACAACTATCACACAGCATCGCAGTATCGCAAGGTTGGAAAAGGCCTCTGAGATCATCTAGTCCAACCTATGATCCAACACCAACACCTACTTGTCGTTTAAACTATGGCACTAAGCACCTCATCCAATCTGTTTTTAAACACCTCCAGGGATGATGACTCCACCACCTCCCTGGGCAGCACATTCCAATGGCCAATCACCTTTTCAGTGAAAATTTTTTTCCTAATATCAAGCCATCTCCCCTGATGAAGCTTGAGACCATGTCCTCTTGTTCTGTCACTGGTCACCTGAGAGAAGGGACCAACCCCTGCCTGCCTACAACCTCCTTTTAGGTAGTTATAGAGAGCAATGAGGTCTCCCCTGAGCCTCCTCCTCTCCAGGCTAAACAGCCCCAGCTCCCTCAGTTGCTCTTCATAGGGCTTGTGCTCCAGCCCCTTCACCATCTTCATTGCTCTCCTCTGGACACACTCCAGCATCTCAACATCTCTCTTAAAATGAGAGGCCCGGAACTGGACACAGTACTGAAGGTGTGGCCTGACCGGTGCCCAGTGTAAGGGGATGATAACCTCTCTAGTCCTGCTGGCCACACCATTCCTGGTGCAGGGCAGGATACCATTGGCGAGATCTGGATGTTTGAGATAGAGGTGAGGGAAACAAACCCTGTAAGGTCTTGTGTAGCGTAGGATCTGAAGTGCTTACAGACTACAGCTAACAGTGACTAATGAAGTGCAAATAATGACTCAAAATAACTCTAAAATACATTGTACTATGCTTTCTCAAAACAGAACAAGGATAAAACTACCTTCTTTCTGTTTGGGGCAGGTGCTCCAGATTCGCAAGTTAACTATCAACGAAGCATCCAGATAGATCTTTTAATATCCCCAGGATGCCATTTGCTGTCCTGCTGACTACACTCACCCTGCTCATTCTTTTACCTCTTCTTTTTCTCTCTCACCACTTCAAGGTTCCACCTTCCCTGGACCTCCTCCTCCATCATTAATAATGCTTATAAAACCAACATGACTTCCCAAGGCCCATCATCTTAGTAGGATACTCACTTCCAACCACTGTTACCTCATTGCACTGTGGCATTGTCAGATTGTTCTGTAGTGTTTGGGGTTGTGTCCCATATTCCCTGAAAGACTCCCAATAGTGGCTTGGATATCTTTCCCTTTATCCTGTCTCTGGTGTGGGAGTTAATGTCGGTCCTGCAGGACTCACAGTAACCATGCTCCATCTGGTGTTGATATCTTGCTGAGCTGAGTTTATTGATGCCGAGTAAGGGATGAATCCTGGCTCCAGCTTTTCCCACAAGGAGCACACAAATCAGGCTTCTCTGCAGTGTGAACCAGCTAATACTGAGTCAGGTGAGAATTCCCATCGAAATCTTTTCCACAGTCACAGCACCAAAGGGATTTCTCTCCCATCTGGGCTCTGTGTTGGTGAATGTAAAGGTCAAAAATGTGTTCATTTTCATGGGAATTTTTAGATGATGGGTCTCCTTATTTTCAACTGGGGTGGTGTCATCAGCAGCAGCAGCAGCTGGAACAGAGGTAGAAAAAACTCAGCAGATATGATTATTCTCCTGGACACCATATGAAGAACGGCATTCATGAGAGTGAAAGCCATGTACCAATTCTTCAGATAAGGGTTTTTGGGTTGAGAGCTTGCAGCCTGGAATTCATGGGTTCTCATCTTCCATCTGCCACCAGTTTTCTTATAGACTTCATCATTATATCTCTGTTTTATATCGTCCCTCTCGCCAACAGGTGCATGCCACAGTTATACAAGTGGAGAGAACCAAGATGGGGAAGACAGTGATGGGTGAAGAGACTTGCACAAATCAGCCCGTCAAGCCAGAAGCAGACATAAAAACTGGACATATACTTCCAGAGTCCTTGACCAGTGTGCTTGCCTCTTTCTAAGCTGGTAGGTTCATCACAAACCAATGATAAATCTTACTACCCAGTCTATTTTGCAAAGGCATGATGTCCTCTGTACATGACTACAAACACTCATAATTCTCTGTTCTAATGAAATTAGCTACATTTAATATGTCTAGGTAGCTTATCCAGTTTGTCCATACGCTATCCCTGAAGTTCAGAGTTACTCCGAGAAGGCCCATCTTATCCTCGTAGGTTTTATGAGTAGGAATGTATCTATATTGTTTCAGAGTCACCTTGGGTCTGGAGGCACACGGTGAAGAGCCCAAACTAATGTGTCCTGGTGGAACCAGAAGTTTTAAGGAACAATTGCAGAGGCATCTAAATGTGTCCCCACAGAGTCAGATCAGACTCAGCAAGGCTTACAAGCTATGGATCAGCATCATCACTGCTGACCCTGTGCTGGTCCTGAGGGTGAAGTCTTGCAGCACAAGCTACACAATGGTCTCTAAAATTTCCATCTCCCAGAAGACATTTTATCCTGTGTACAGGATGTGAGCTACCTGTGTTTCGTGTAGCACTGTGCCTGAGCTCACAAGCTGTGTGGTTATCAAAGCACTGGTGAGACAAGTGTCTCACCAAATCATCCAAATCACTATGAGCCAGAGTCACTAAGTTCTACCAAGCCCGTTTAGTCATTCCATTGTCATATTTCCCAGCAGAGGAAATGGTTTGGCAGTGTTAGAGTAGTTCACATTTCTCTGCATGGAATGGACTGAGGAATACCTCCCAGGACTCTACCGGGACTGCCAGCAAGCTGCTGAGACAGCCCTAACCAGCTCAGTCATTACCATTATCTGGTTGGCTGGCCAAGCTTATGCTAGATACCGGTAGTGGGACCATTTGGTGGTGACAGGCTGGACTGAACTCAGCATCTGAATAGATGATCATCATTAGACACCCGTGCAGCATCTCAAGAAAACCTCCCTAACTCTACGTCCTTTAGGTTATGGAACCAAGATGTCCTGGTCGACTTAATATCTCCTCAGAGGCTGGAAAGATCTTCATACCTTAAGTATGTTCCATATGTTAGGAGTAATCTGCTCTACGGTGGGTCCCTAAATAATCATGCTATATACTTTTTTCCCAGTGCCTGACATATCCTATGGCCCCATAACCTCAGATGCTGGAGAGATGACTGTGTAACCTTTCCGTGAGATTGGCCCAGCCTACGAGGAAGGAATTATTCCCAGTAGGAATAAAAGTGCCCCAAAGAACCCAGAAGTGGCCAGGACACAACCCTGCAGATCATTACATGGGAGAACGAGATAACAGACAAAAAAGTTAGGTAGCAGTAAGGATGTGTGATTAGGTAACTTGTATGACAGAAATAGTGCTAAAAGATTGCCAGCATTTACCTGTTCAAGAACTTCAAGGCAATTTCTCTAAGATAAAACATCAAAGTTTGCTATCTGAATAATATTTTGAATTTAAATGCTTGCATTTATACTAGTAAAACTAGGATTTGTAACAGCATATTAGTTTTTTATCCAAATGTTAAACTTTTTATCTATCATGCATACATTTAATTACCTGTATGATACATATGGACTTTTTAAATTTTATTTTTGGAACAATTAGATGGACTTTTACTTTCCAAAGGTGGAGAGATAGCATGGCAGTCCATCCTTTACTGAGGAAGTACACTGACATTTGGTTAACATCTTAAAACGTCTGGTGAAGTCAGTTTCACAGCCTCACTAGGTCTATTCCAGCACTGCCTTACTCAGAGAAATTTTTTTTGCAACATATAGCCTTTTTCCCCTTTCTTCTTTTCTTTCCTGAAAATACAGTCAATTAGATCTTATCTTTTTCCTTCCAGCAATATCATCGTTGCCTCTCTTAATAATGACCTCTCCTGCACTGCAACTGCGTTTTCATGTCCTGCCCTATTTCCAGCTTTCTGCTCTAGACTCAACAAACCGCCTTCCCCTGCCTCTCCCCAGAGACTGTTTTCCAAACCTCTTATCACTGCAGATGTGCTCCCATGTCCATGCTCCCTCCCAAGAGCAGCGGGGCTACTTGCTCTTCCCCTACATAGTTTCAGTGGTGGGTTCTCTCTTCTCCTCAGCTGCATGCTGCTGCCCTGCAGCCCCCAGCCCAGGCACCCCCTTCCCTGGCCCCAGAGGCTCACACGCAGTTGGTTGCAATGCTTGCCGGGGCTGAGCGAGGGTGCTGCGTGGGCACGGGGGGCCCTGCTGGGCCAGGTGCTGGGAGCACGGGTGCCAGGCCCCCAGGGCCCTGCCAAGCACAGGAACCGGCATGTGCAGTGCACTCCTCTTACCTGCCAGCCCTGCCAGGAAACCAGCATCCTTCCTTTCTGGGGCTTGTCCTGAATTTCCATGTTCAGGATAGTCACCAATTCTCTCATCAGATGTTCTTGGGTCATAGGATCACAGAATAGCTTGGGTTGGGAGAGACCTTCAGAGATCATCCAGTCCCCCCCCCTCCCCTTTCCATGGGCAGAGACATCTTCCACTAGATCAGGATGCTCAAAGACCCATCCAGCCTTGAGCACTTCCAGTGATGGGGCATCCACCGCTTCTTGGGACAACCTGTTCCAACATTCCGCCATCCTCATTGTAAAGAAGTCTTCCTTACATTCAATATAAAGCTACCCTCTTTCAGTTTAAACCTGTCACCTCTTGTCCTGTCACTACAGGCCCTGACAAAAAGTCCCTCTCCATCTTTCTTATGAACTGCCTCTACCTATTGAAAGGCTACAATAAGATCTCCCTGAAGCCTTCTCTTCTCTGGGCCGAACAACCCCAGTTCTCTCAGCCTTTCTTCATTGGTGAAGTTAATTAGTTTCTGATTAATTTCTGGTAATCTGCTTTGGAAATTCTGTTAGGAGGCATAAAATCTCATATTCCAAAGAATGCAAACATTTCAGGAATTCCTAGAGAGGAAAGGCTACCAAAACCCACATGTAAATCCCCTGCATTATTTTAGGAGCACCACCTTCCAGGCTCGGTTGGAGTTAAATAGCCCCACATTTGGCTCTTGACAATCCTTGTATCAATTACTTCAGTGGACAGCGGTGGAAATCCTGGTCATGTGCAGTGTTGCAGAACCAAATCTTTATAGCCTAAATACCCCAAATAGGATATAGTTAGCTCATTATTACCAATGTTCCCATTAATATTACATATTACAAAAGAGGCACATCCAGTTGTTGGTTATTACAACCTGAAGAAAAGAAACTTATTAGTGCTCCCTCTTCCTAGCGGCCCTTTCCCCCCAGATCATCCTTACGTCCTTCCCACATTTCCAACAGAGTCAGTGTCCCTAAACCAAATGTTTTGATCTGCTGCCTGGACAAGATATTACATAAAGTGCCAAACAACATGGATAAGGGTCAGTAAGAGCTCTCTGCTGTACCCAGCTGCTGACCTCTGGCTGTAGGAGCATGCTCAGCTTTGATTCCTCTACATGCATGTTAAATTTGATTGAAATGAGTCAGCTGGTTTCTAAGTTACAAATGGCAAATTTACGGTGTGATTGATACAAAGTCTTTTCTTCTCAAGAAATTACAGAAAAAAACTCCATGAGGCTGTCAAAAGTATATGATGAAATTGATTCCCAAATCTGAAAATATGGATTTTAATAAAGATCAAATAAAGCTTTTGAATTGTCATTTGATTTTGAAGGTACTGCCTCATTCTGAATATATCTAAGTGGAAAGAAAATTTAGGATGAATGCCATTTGGTCAAGCCAAAGGCAGAAAAGAAATAGAGCAGACTGAACCTATGCTCTCAGGGAAGAGGCAGATGAACATTTTTCAATTCTCTTTCCTGCTTCATCCAAAACCTCTTGGATCTTGAGGGGAGGGGTGGAACAGAAGAGCTCTGCCCACTTGCTGCAGCAGCTCTCATTGAATGCTTGAGAAACCTGGAAAACGATAGGCAAGCAATCAAAGGCACCAAGCAGAGCTTTTGCTCCCCTTCCATCAAGGGCCTCCTTCTGCAAGGTAGTTCCTGCAGAAAATGGGGTGCATTTGAGGCAGGAAATCTGCCTCAATATGATTGTCTCCACCTGAGTTATGGCCTGGGCTCTCTTCACAGTCACTGGAGAGAAATGGACACTATTAGATGGTGATTCATTTGACCTGCTGAAATGTCTGCCTTGGGAGTAGGTGAATCATGCCCTGGAAATACTTCTTGAATATTGGAATAAGGGGCTTTTCTTGTTTTGTTCAATGACTTATTCTCAGTTTATTATATGCAAGATTTCTTGCTTTCAAGCAATATTTTTAAAATATATTTTAAATATATTTTTAAATATATTTAAAATATATTTTTAATATAGAGTTAATCTTTGCTCAAGATGAAGATGGGCTGATAAGACATCTTTCTCTGAAAGCTGGGATTTCAAAAAATCAGCAGTTTCACTCCTGTTATTTTATCACTTGTCTTCTGGAAGGGATGTGCAGAACAGAAAGACCAAAGAAGACAGAATCTCAGAGGGAAAAAGGATGAGCAAGTCAGAATCTGAAACAACGTAGTCAGGGAACACAGATTATGTGGTTTATGTAAAAACTTGTTTGTTCAGTTAGAGAGGAAGGGAATTTGTGTATGCATAGTTACAGTTTAATTAACTGTAGGAATCACTATGTATATGCAAAAACATAGATCAATTTGTTGGATAGAATATCTATGATCATATTATTATATGGGGTATTATACCATATAGGATAGACTATTATAGATTTTATATGTGTGTGTGTGCATGTGTACTGTTGTAGACTCCAAATCTATGTGTATGAAGTGGCAGAGGAGCTCAACAGAGAAAGTCTGTGTATGGAAAGTGGAAAGTGATGGAATAGGCTTTTTACTACATCCAAGGATGCAGCTAGGTCTGCGGTTCTTAAAGTTGCATTTCTGACCCTTCAGTATAGCTAAGAAACCCCTGAAGATGAGACCTAATTTCAGAAATGGTCCCCTAATGTAAAGATATCTGTCTGTAAAAGTTAAGGATTACTTTTTTCAGTTGCCTGAATTTTCTCTCTAGACTCCTTCTGCACCAGGGCAGCACATGCAACAGACAATTGGCAGCCTCTGTATTTTGAAATAAGTATGTAGGGATGCTGTGCTGTTGCCCTTGCCTCCCTGAAGGTGATGGTGGTGATGCTTTCTCTGTCTTCTTGCTTTTTCTTGTTTCTTTTTTCTTGTTTATTGAATCAGCATAGGATCATGCAAAGAGCAATGTGGGAAGCAGTTAAAATCAGTGGGACATAGGACAGAGCTGTAATTCATGTTCTGATGTAAACATGGTTGTCTCCTAGCTGTAGGCCAGGTTTAGAAGTTCATCTTCACTGACATTTTATTCTCTTTATTGTATTTGCTTTCTCTCCCATTGAGCCCTTATAAAGAAATACTAATGAGCTAGATTCATCATTCTTTCTTCTACATATTTGTATGAAAGCTATATTTTAAAGTATATCTTGTATAAAATACGGTTGTATAAAATGTGTAACAAACTTCACCTATGGAAAGGGTTATAAATTGAGGTATCAAACACATTTCACTGAGCAGAAGACAGAACATTTACAATGGATAAATGCATTGTTGTTATTCAAACTAAGCAGCATGCAAGCTATTCATGGAATGGCATTCATCTTTAATAAATATTTTACGTAATACATGCAAGTTATTCGTGGAATGGCATTCATTTTTAATAAACATTTCATTTAATGCTGACCACTTGGGTCTCTCAGGAATTAGAGATTTGGTACCAGCGTGATCTCTCATCTTCTTTTCCTTGATTTTGATCTCAGTGCTATAAAAAGTGGTTTTAAGGGTTTTTCTTCAGTTCAGGACCCCCTGTGTATTGGTAGACTGCTGTATAATGTATGCAAGCCTATTAATAGATTTTTGCTTTTCTTTGTGACCTTTCATAGATGCCTCAGTATTAGTTTTCACCCCCTCAAAAGTCAAAGACTTGTACATCGAAAACTTGTGTTGTATTAGTGATGACTTCTATTTTGCAGGGATGGGATGCTATTTTAAAACGTAATATAGTTAGGGGTCCTTCTCTTGTTGCTGTTACTTCTAGCAAATCATCCTGGTCCCTTCACTAGTTCAAAAAATCTTTGGGAAAACTGAGTGTCAGAAGCCTGGTGACGAAGCTGTGGGGCCATTTATCAGCTGCACTGACACTTAGCCTTTGCTGGAGGTAGGTGTGAGGCATAGCAAGCTTTGGCCAGGTGGAGCAGAAGATGTTTTACATACTGAATCATGACATGAAATGTACTTTTTACAATTATTTACAGTGAAATTCATTGTAAGAATGAATCAGGTCATTGGTATTTAATATGAACTACAGTTGTGAAACTTCAAATGACTATGCAGGAGATGGGTTGCTGTGATGACATGTATCATCTAGGGCTAAGTAGCTCTTCTAGGCAAAACATGTCCTTATGGTTGCACCTTTTCTTGTGTTTCTTCTTGCTTATGTAAAAAAGCTGTATGAGTAATAATTTGAAAAATGCAAAGGCTTTTCAAAATTCCTAAATAAAATTTATTTATAAATAAAAGTCTTAATGTAAATATACATATTTGATTATAATACATATTACTACAAATTTAAATGCATAAATGTATAATTATAAAACAATGTAATAGTTCATTCTCAAATGTTTTATCGCTGTAAGAGGAAGAAATATTCTGAACTGAGTTTTGTGGTAGCTGAATTCACAGCAGTTATTATGTGTAACAGCTTTGGCTTTTACTGCAGGGCAGGCGTGGGAACCCTTTCTTCTACTTTTAGTTTTGTGTCTTAATGATATGGATAATTCACAGAGGTTTTTCTTGTATTTTTCTCAGTTTGAACCTAGTGTAGCCAAGTCATGAAATATGTGTATCATGGTGGGATGAGACTTCTACAGCATGAAATAGATCATTGGTATTTAAACTGACCTCTAGGTTTGATAAGAATCTTTCTTAGATCAGTTATTACTCTCAATGATAATTATATATAACATGCAAAGCCAAGATTTCACTCCTACTATGCACTTTAAAATTTCAATGTGCATAAATATTTGTTCTTAAGGGTTTCTTGCTTTCAGAAAAAGTCTACACGCTGTTTGTTTGCAAAGGGAACTGTGAGATTTACAGATGAGATGGACCTTTACATGCAAGGGCATTTTTTCCCTGTTTTATTTGTTTATTTGGTTTAGGAAGCATTGCTTTATCTAACCCTTGTAAATTGTTTAATAGTGAGCGTTAACTACTCAATAACCCTAGTAGAGAAAGTATTGGCAGAGGAATTTGACTCAGTTCTTCATCTCAGAACATAGTATTATAAAGAGTTAACATTGGCTGCCTTTTAAATTAAGTAGCTTATTATCCTATAGAGCTTCCTAGCCATTTTTTTTCTCTTATTATTTACATTTTTGGGAGGTTTTACCCCTTGCTGCTTGTCAACCCTGAATGGAATATTGACATCCAAAAAGCCAGTATTTGCACAGCTTTTTGATTTCCCAGGACAAACTCTAAATATACAAATGGTGGCTTTGTCCACAGTTTCAGAGAGTGGAACCCGCTGCTGCAGTCACGATCATAACAAAGGAAGGAAAACAGACCCAAATGCACGATGCAAACTAAGATGATTTACAGTTGGACTCGATGAACTTCATGGTCTTTTCCAACCTGAATGACTCTATGATTTTATGACCGGGGGGAAGAGGTGGGGGCTAGGGGGGATTCCCCTCGGTTTTAAAATATCAGATGCTCTCCACTCCAGTTCTGCTTTTTCCATTACCTGTTGCAATTGGAGTGGTAATCTAAACCAGGCAGAACGTTAAATTCCCTCTGCCAGGCTCCAGATGATGTTCCAGCTTTTGACCTGTGCAATACTGGAAAAGGCCACAGGAGGGATGTTGCAGCAAAGTCGTTGAGATGCTTCACCAGAAAGCTGTGCGGGACTGATGGCTGACCCTGGGTCTGAAAGAGTTGAGGCAAAAGTTCATATGCAACGCTAGCTAACCCAATAGGTGTTAATTTTATTATTTGAGGGCTTTATTATTAATTAGGTCCCCTGTAATAATTCCAGAACACTCATGAAAAGCTAAAGAATGACCCCACGGTCAATAGAAACCACAAAATAAACACTTGTGTGAGCCGAAAAAAGTCAATCCAAGGAAATGATAACTCTTCATCTACAGGTGATTTCTAAATGACTCCTTGTCAGTCTCTGAGAAAAGTCACTGGTCTTTTCCCTTAGACTAAGAAATGTGCTGCAGCTGCTGAGAGGGTCTCTGCTAGAAGATGACAGGCTGTTGGAAAAGTCAGAATGCTGCACACGCACCAGCACAGCAAGGAACAAGGCTAGGTGACATGTATTTCTGGTACCAGCAATGGGTTTTTTAGATTGGAAGAACAGATACAGCCTTAGGCTGTTATTCGGCATTACTCTCAGTCATGATTCTGTTTAAATCCGCTTTATCTTTGTTTTAAAATTTTTAAAATCATAAAAATATTATTTCAAATTGGTAGGATAAACCAAGGGTTTAAATAGAATGGGGTTTTATTAGGCTCGATGCATCACCTGGGAAAACATGCAGGATTCAGCCAGCCTGCTTTCTCCTGCCAGTAAACTTGAACCAATGGATCCTCCTCTATGGCTTTAACAGCTCCTCAGCGTTCCTGACCCTGCACGGAGGTGAATGAACATACGCAATTCCTTTCCTCTGGCCTGAAAGTAATTTTGGGCTGGTTTACCTTTGTCAGCCAGCCAGCCAGGTTTTTTGGGGACCATTTCCCCCCCCTTTCTTTTCAGGATATGTGACAGGGACAGTGGCTCCATGTTACAAATTCTCCTGTGGTTTAAGGGGTTCCCTTTTCCAGTTTCACCCCTTTCCTTACATCCCCCTGTCTCGTACCACAGTTGAATGCCTCTGACGTTACAGACACTGCCCTATCATAGATAGTTCCCAGTTGAACAACATGGGGGAAGGATGGATGTTAATTGTGCTGTTGCTTGGAGGTAGGAAGGATTGGTTGGAGTCAGGTAAGAACTGAAAATTTTTAAACTGCCTTACTGCCAGGGCGATTGTACCACAGAGTTCCACCTTCAGAAACACCAACGTATGAAACAAAAAAATGCCTCGTGTTTTCCCTTTTAATCCCATTTTATGCCTGCTAAATCCATAATAAATCACCTAAAGTACAACTGATCTTGGATTCTCTTCACACGGGTGCCTGCAACCAACCCAGCCCCGAAACTATTGCCCTGCCAATTTTCTGCTATGTCTTTGCTCTGGTTTCCCCCACCTACCTGTGACCAGTCTTTCAGCACGGTATTTCCATTGTGGTTGTGCCCAACCAAGCCTCGCAGCAGCCAGTCCCCAAGCAAAACAGTATCATTCCTGCACTCCCAACTATTCCTGTGCTTGCTGCAAGACCACTCTTCCAACAGACAGGCTGGATTTCTAAAGAGATAATATTCCTCATAATTTTGTCTCTGTCTTCCTAAGAAACTTTTTTCTTGACATCAGGTAAAATAATGGATTTTTGTCTATCCCTTTTTCTGCAGCCTTAAAGTAAGTGCTATCAGGGGTTTTTTTTTGATGAACCATCATTGCTGTGGCATTTCTTCTTTGGCTGGCACCTCTGTGTGCTGTTTTCAGTGGAATCTAGGCAGAAGTCGCTGTCACATGAAATCCTTTTTGTACTCATCATTCCTGGCCTGCAGCAGCAGTTGCTGAGGCACTCCATAGGAACAGCAGTGATTTTAATTGACTAATCAGATTTTTTTTATTTCAGGATAAATCTCTAGATTGTTACTTATACTTCCCATTCCATCTCTAAATTAGGTTTCAGAATTGCTAACTGTCTTTTGGTAGTGCTATTTAGCTCTATAAAGTTAGCATTTACCTCTATTTTTTTTATCTCTATTTATATAATTTCTCTGAGGAAAACTCAAGTTTTCCTGTGTCAGCAGGAACTGGCTAATGGGAATTTAAGCTGGTCTGTGGATTTTGATGTAGTGCTATTAGATATTACAAAATTAGCATCTTTGCCCACAGAGCCCACTCCAGGCACGTGCTTAGGGTCAGGCAACTCTTTGTTCTTCCCTCAACATTTGAAGCAGAAAATCTCCCCCCCTTCTTTTTTCTTTTAGTCTCTGCCTCTGAAGAGGTCTTTGTCACCTTCATGAGCTTTCTAGGAAAGCCATGAATTGAAACACATGGCCCATCAGGTATACTCTGACATGTATTCACTTGATTTAATCCTTCACCTGAGGTGCAATACTGTACTCCAAACTGAGAGACAGATGCTTTAATCTGGACCGCGTGGCGAATTGTCTCAAACGGACGATAACGGTCTTGTCAGGCAAAGTATTGCTAGAAGAAAAAGGAAAGTAGTTTCAGTTTCTGCTTTGGGCTGAGGCCTTACTTTTGTTTCGGCTCTTACTGTTCTTGTTTTTTTAATGACACTTGTACATGGGTCATGTTATTGAAGAAGAACAGTATTAAATTAAGTTCCTTGTAAATGTAAGTTTATCCTAAACCATATATTTCCCTGGAAAATTGCCAGAAGAGCAATACCTCCCATCCTCTCTTTCCTGTTTTCCATGCCACAGGTCTGGCTGCTCTCCCCTCCTGTCTCCTTAGACAAGCCTGTGAAAGAGGAGGAATTTGCTCCTCCTGCTTGAGCTGGTCTTTCTTGCTGGAGAAACCTGGATTCTGCTATCTTATTCTGCTGTCTGCTCTGCAGCTGGGACATGAGGCTACAAGGGACAGATATCCAGACAGGACACCTTCCTTTTCCTAATGGATTCCCCAGTTCTACGTGCTGGTTTTAACCCACTACTCTGAACACAGACAGAAAATGCTTTTCTCACAGAAGGCAACATAACCCCAGGGTATCAGTCCCCATAAATATAGGGGAAAATCAGCCCAGACTCCCCACCCCTTTCGTCTGTCAGAGCACATCACTAGGGAAGGACAAAAGGAAGTAGGAGAGAGCATCCCAGCAGCAAAAGGTCAGGAAAGAAAACAAGGAAACCCAAAATCTATTCATCAAACAACTTGTGCAAAGAAAACAAATTTTCAGTTCAGAGCAACAGCACGTGAAACAAAGCCAAGCTGCTACAATTCTGTAAGAACTTTTATTTTCTTCTGCAGACAATCTGCAACTGTGTGCTAGATAGAGGAAAGGAGCTGGAAGAGAGGTTGGAGCTGCCAGGGTTACCCTGAGCCCCAGGGTGCCAACATGAAAGCACCAGAGAAGGTGCCACTTGTTTTTTTGTGCAGCAATAATTGCAGCATTTCAAAGCAAGTCACATGTTGCTTTTAAATGTCAGCAGATCATCTCTAGAGCATTTTCTAAACGTATTTTGCATATTTCTCAATAACTGCTCATGGCTGGTGTCCAGACAAACTACTAAGATAGCAAACTCTGATCTCTGCAGGACTTGACATTTAAGTGCACAGGCTGTCAAAACTACCAGCAGGTGAGGAAGCTGTGAGGAACCCTAGCGGCTGCCACAGCAGAGTTGTTCAGGCTTGCTGCATTCAACTTCCCTTGATTAGTGATAGGATGAGCGGGAATGGCTTTAAATTGGAAGGGGGAAGATTTAAATTAGACATTAGGAAGAAATTCTTCACGCTGAGGGTGGTGAGGCACTGGCACAGGTTACCAAGGAAAGCTCCGGATGCCCCCTCTCTGGAGGCGTTCAAGGACAGGTTGGATGGGATCTTGAGCAGCCTGCTCTGGTGGGAGGTGTTCTTGCCCATGGCAGGGGGGCTGGACCTGGATGGTCTTTAAGGTCCTTTCCAACACAAACCATTCCATGATTCTATGATTCACTGAGAAAGGTGCAGTTAAACCAGGCAGGCACAATGCTGTTTTCTTTCAGTGACACAGACGTGAGAAATTCCCTAGGCCTTGTTTTCCTGTGTAAGGAACAGGACAAGTGGCTGTATTAAATTATTGCTACTGAACATTTAAAGTAATCATTTGTGATTGCAGTATCCCATTTGGTACCAGAGATGATTAAACTCACCTAAGCCTTTCCTCTGCTTCCCTCGACCATTTTCCCTTTGTCATACTGACACAGCTGTTTATGTGTCTGTACGGTGGATTGGATCAGGAACTGATCCAAATAATAACTGAGAGTAGAGTAGGGAACTATTACTCTTTGGCTACTGAATCTTTGCAGTTTACATCATGATGCAGTTGCACACACAGCTGCACTGGCACAATGAGAACAGGAGTAAATCACAGTGAGGACACACAGAGGAGGAGATGAGGGATGCTTGTTTTGATTTTGAGAAACGCAGCTGGAGCCACAGCTTCAGTGGGCAAAGTGGGGTGGTACATATCTGGTAGCCCATTCAGGTATTAGGGAGAGATAAGCACTGTTTCCAGCTGTGCAATGTACATTTAGAAAATAAAAGATTCATAAGCTGGTCCTCTTCTGGAAATATTTTTTGTGTGCAAAAAGAAAAAAAAAATGTACAGTTCTGTTTAATGCTTTTGTTCTGCTTTCTTTTAACTTTTATTTGTTCCTCCAGGGCTGTTGTTTCGGGATGTGGATTGCATGGTGGCAATGCCAATTTAAGGATCCACTAAGCTCTTTGGATGTTTGTTACCACCCACCCCAAACTGCAATTTCCCCTCACTTGTGCCAACCCTGATTTTTCTGAAACTGTGCTGAGCACTGGATCAGGGAAGCAATCCAAGTTAAAAATAACCCAGAGGGTGACTGGGGATGGCAAGAGCCTCAGCCATCCAATGTAATCTCCTGTCACAACTCAGCGAGAGCTGTTCACAACTGCAGGGCATAATGAAAGCCCAGACTCAGATGTACTTATTTGCCACCAGAAATATGACATTTTCAGCCAGTTGAAGAAGTGTTGTGAATCAGGATGCAGGAATCCTTCATCCATGTTCATAAGGGACAAGAGCAAACCTCACTATGCACAGATGCCAGCACAAAACGTCTTACACAAGCTTTAATTTAGCACTGCTTCACATGATGGACTTGCAAAAAAAAGTTAATAGTGGTGCCTGCTATCCAGCTGATGCATGTTGCTAATTCTGTGGATTAGGGAGAAAGGTACTATGATTTTTAAATTTTAAGTGCTGGAAGGGTACCGCAGATATGGGAACTGTGCTAGCAACGAACAAGATAATAGAAGAGTATTCTTCACTGACATGAATCTAACAGCTTCATGTTACAGAGAGGGGTAACCAATGTGCAGCTGTATTTCAAAAGACCACCTCTTCTCAGCTCTAGAAAAAACAATATCACCACTGTGATGTACACTCACCAACTTAATAATAGCAGCAGTGATGTGATTTTCACCTTCTCATAGGCTTGGAGGGCAGCATCTTTAATTATTCATTTTCTCTTGTATTCCAATTCATATCCAGGTTTCTTCTGGCTTCTCTCTTCACTTCATAGTTTATGCCTCCTGGGTTGAGTATTTTTAAATACCAGTCATTTCCTTTTTCTCCCCCTCCTACTTGTGCCTTGGCATTTTCCTGCTTCCCTCCCCAGGAATGCCCCTGCTGGGAGCTGACTTGTTTGAGCACTGATAAAGGTGAAACATCAAGAGCTCACAGCCTGAGGAATTTTGGGATCTTCTCAGGTTACATTTCTTGAGAAAGGAATTCACTGTTTCTTCATATGCATTAGTGGTTCACTGACATGGGAAGTGCAGTTGAAAACCACAATTACATTAACATTAGCAGCTACATCACATATAAACCAAATGAAAACAAGTGCCTCAGGCTTAAGGCTGGACATAGCTGCCCTAAGGCAAACTCTGAATGTGCTCACACCAACTTCAGTGCTCAGAAAAGGCCAGATAACTCCTTAGATTTCAACTTTCTATGTGAGGACTCATGTTCAGTGATATTAATTTTTCTCTCTCTAGACATAAGGCAAAATGTTCTGTTCCATCCTCTTGCCCCTTGTGTTCACATTGCTGCTTCCCTTCTTGTGTTATTTTTTTTTTTGAGAAAGAAGCTTGTGGTTTCTGTTTGACCTTAGGTTCACATGAAGGTTTGATCCTATGTCCAATGAATTGGGAAGGTGTCAGCAATCTCTCTAATGCATACTTTATGTAAACTGTGATTTTCCTGTTCTGCTTGGTATTTGCATCTCCCTGAAAGCAGAGAGAAAAATCAAAGGTCAGCTGTTAAAGAAGATAGCAGTTGACCAGCAAAGAGGCATCTTCTTAAACACCACAACCAGGTGCAGAGCTCTGAGAAGCAACTTCTCAGCCCCTATCTAGAAGAGAAGATCTGCTAAGGCTGGAGAAAGGCAGATCAAATGCCACAGGCCTGCCAAAAGCTGTGCCTCCAGTAAACACAGATGCACATTGTACGTGCCCTGAGGTGATGTAGGGTATGCAAGGAGAGCCTGCCCTTTTGTCAGGGAAAATACTGACAGAATACAAACTGACACAGAGAAGCCTCCTCTGTGATTCTGTGCTTAAAGCTGGGAAAGTGCAAACATCTGAACCATAGCTAGGTAGAGTTCACCAGTATTTTGGTGGCCATCAGCTTGAGGCAGTGACATAGCAGGCAGTAGCCCACAGCAACGTATGATCAGCAGCAGGAGAATTGCAAGGGCTCAAGGGCTCCAGAAAGCAAAAAAAGTCCAGATATGAGGGAACAATTATTTGGAGGGTCTGGAGAATGATGACCCTTCTCACGTATAGTTTTTACCACCTTCAAATCACCTCGTCTTCCCAGAAGCTTCAGGAAATCCAGCTCTTCAGTCTTTCTTCCTCGTTGTTCATCCATTTTCAATCTCTTCTGCCTACCCTTTAGCTCACATGATGGCCTGTGTCAACTTTTCACCTTTGCAATGGCAAAACACAACCTATATTGTGGTTGTGTTGCCTTTAATAATGCCGTACCACCTACCCTTTCCTCTTCCCAGGGCAGGGAGATAGATAGGCTTGGGCAGGCCAGTTGTGCTTGCAGTATTACCAGAGGAACCTCTCCGAGGAAGTTTTGTCAGGGGTCAGACTAGCTGCATTTCCAAGCAGGAGAACCGTACTTGGTCTGGCCTCCTGAGGCCTGCTGTGAGTTCTGTAAGCAGCTTTTTCACAGGTAACCTTGGTCAATTGCTTGAGGCTCTGCAGCCAAGGTTTGCTGTAGTATTTTGAACTGCCTGTCTATACGGCTGTTCAGAGACATCTCTTCCAGGCAACACTGACCTTTACATCCAACAGTTGAACGCGAGCCAACAGGGTGCCCTGGCAGCCAAGAGGGCCAACTGTGTCCTGGGGTGCATCATGCACAGCACTGCCAGCCAGGCAAGGGAGGGGACTGAACCACTCTGTGCTCTTGCAGCCCCACCTCGAGTATTGCATGTGCCACAGTCTAAAAAAGGACATAAAACTACTGGAGGGTGTCCAGAGGAGGCCACAAAGCTGGTGAAGGGTCTGGAGGGGAAGTCTTATGAGGAATGGCTGAAGTCACTTGGTCTGTTCAGCCTGGAGGAGAAGAGACTGAGAGGGGATCTCATAGCTGTTCACTGCCTTCTCACAAGGGATGGAGGTGAAACAGATGCTGATCTCTTCTCTCTTGTAACCTATGATAGGACTAGAGGGAATGGCAGGAAGATGTGCCAGGGGAGGGTTAGATTGGATAATAGGAAGAGGTTCTTCACCCAGGAGGCTCCCCAGGGAAGCAGTCATGGCACCCAGTCTGGCAGAGTTCAAGAAGCATTGGGACAATGCCCTCAGTCATACAGTGTGCATGTTGGGAGTGTCCTGTGTAGGGATAGGAGTTGGACTCGATGGTCCTTTTGGGTCCCTTCCATCTCAGATAATTCTACGATTGTATGATTCTATGATAATTTGTTCTTTGTTTGATTTATCTCAAAAATTGCTTCAGAGATTGCACATTAAATACTTCTAAAATTTATTAAAGACATAAAACACACCTCTTGCCCAAAATCAAAATAAATTCGTTTTCCCAGACATAAACAACAAAACCAAGAGGAATGTAAAAGAAGTTGTATTCCAGGCGCCAGTGTTCTAATACATACACTTTGTCATTAGGGACCTGGAAAACTGGATCCCACACAAACCAAGTGACAGAACTGGGGAGATAATCTCCTTAGAGCAGCTGCAGCTCGGCCAGAACCATGTTCATCTACCAGCAAGATGCTGTGTCAATGCAGAATAAGGTTCTGCTACTTTCTTACCTAAAGGAATGGTGAGTACTGTGTGCCATCCTCTGGCTTTTCAGATTCATGCAGAAATGTTAGATGAAAATGAAGACCAGTTCTAGGAAGATCTCTCACCTCCAGATTCTTATTTGCATTGCACAGCAGCTGCGCTAAGTAATAGTCATCCCTCTGTGAAGGATGACACATGTGTTTCCAAACCTGGTCCTGCCAGGGGCTAAAAAAACTGATGCTCAGGAGGTCACTCTGGGAAGAAAGAAGGGGAGAGAGAGAAGGGGGGAGAGAGAAGGGGGGAGGGAGGGAGGAAGGGAGGAAGGGAGGGAGGGAGGGAGGAAGGGAGGGAAGGAGGGAAGGAGGGAAGGAGGGAAGGAAGGAAGGACCCCATGGGATAACAAAGAACACTAGGATGAAAAATGTTATTTCAGAGGCATCATTCATCCATTTGTCTATCTTCAGTATTTCTAAAGTGCCACAGTCTTACTGTAGTATCAAAGCACCATTAGCACAACAGGAATTTACAGCATTCTACAGAGCTCCTTCAGCTGGCAGGAAGATCTGGGCACCAGCTGGTGACCACAGGTCTGGGATGGACTGTGCTAGGAATGGCCTGCTGGAATGATAATAGTTAATTACCTTTTGTTTTTTCCACTAGTCTCCCACTCTGATCCTATGAGGGAGATGACAGCTGGTAGAGAAGCCAGTGAGTTAGCAGCTGTGAAAGTAAACATTCTGGTTCTTAACTTTTTGCATATGCTCATATCTCTGTCTTCTGAATTTGGCTTGGAGTTTGTGCTTCTCACAATGCATTTAAATCCCTGGAAGAAGACATACCTGTAGCTTCTGCAGCAGCAGAAGGGTGGTGCCCAGATTCTCTTCTCCAGCTAGAGGATCACAAACAGTAAAAGGCAGACAGACTAGCAGGAAGTGAATTATTCCAGCCAAGTGACACTGAACAGGGAAAACTAACAGGGGCTGTGGGAAGAAGCTCCAAAAATGTGCTTACACTGATGAGCAATCCAATCCCAGCCGCTAAAACTACTGCATTGGCAATGTGCTGTGAACCCTAAGGCCACTTTGATTTGGCTACAGTTTATAAAGATCTTAGAAATAAATGCACGTCAATCCTTTTAATTAATAGAGCACTGTTAAGTATACATAGCACTTCACAAAGCATGTAGGAAGGAAAAGAAATGTTCCAAGGACTGCTGCAGAGGCATGTTGATGGGCAGCTGGCTTCTCAAACCAGAATCTCGATGTGAGGGCTTCCCTTTGAGCTGAACTCAGTTATGTGCAGACCTGGGTTTGATTTCACTGATCCGCTACAGCGCCTCCATTCAGATTGCCAGAAGAAAAGTTACATCCACGAGATGCCTTTCCCTGGCAAACAGGGCTTCTCAGCCACAGTTTTAGTGTTGTAAATTTCCTTTAGGACACTTAAACTGGAGTGGGACAGACCCACACAAATTGATTGGTTCTGCAGCGGGACCACAGCATAGCCTTTGAATTCAGTTAAAAATCAGCTAAGAGCTGTAGTATTCCTTCTGAAAGTCTGCTAGCAAATGAAAATCTTGATGCTTCTGGAACCAACTAGATGATCGTGTCACATTCCCAAACCACCTTCCAGAAGCGGAACAGAAATATAAAAGGCATTGGTTTGAAGCTGTTCATAAAAAACCCACACAAACACAAAGCAAAAAGCAAATATGTGCATTTGCAAACAAAGGCTTTGGTTCCTGTGTAAACAAAGCCCACCCCATTTCTGAAAGCTCCTTCTACTTCCCTGAGCAGCTGCACATAAAGGTGCCTTGTTCTTCTAGGAGCTGCAAACAAGTTCATGCTTCCCCTACAGCTCCTTTTTATTAAACTATACGAAAATAACATTTTATGGGCAGCTGAGTGTCAAGAAGTGGCTTGGGGCTTGCAGAAGGGATCACCACTGCAATCCCTTGGAATGCAGCAAGTTCTGTAGAGCGAGCCATTCACAAGCACCCCTGGCCAGCAGCTGCTCCAATCCATGGATCTTCTTAGCATCTTTATTTCCTTCATCTCTTCCCCACCACAGCTCCACTGACTTCAGTTTACATTCCTTTTTCCAGAGACCTACTGAAGCCATGGAGTCTGTTGAAGGATTAGTAAGGTACATCACGAAACCAGAAACCTTTTCTAAGCTCCAGCAGTGCTGAATAAACACACAAGTCGTTATCCTCACTAAAATATCAGCAGCAAAACAGTCAAAAACACAATGTAAAGTGTTGCACTGCAGTTCCTCGTAGTCAAAACTATGAGAGAAGTACATCCTACGACTGCCACTGATATGTATATGTATCCATGTAAAAAGAGGGGGAAAGCACTACGCTGAATGACATTTAGAAGTCATTCCTAACAGCCATAGGGGCCACACATTTTTATAGAGATACATAAATAAAGCCACTCAATTCCACACACACACAAAGTAATCAGTGTAAAACTGAATGTTCTGATGTGAAAATTCAGATTGTTTTGCTACAAAATCTATCTTTCCATCTTCTTATTGAGAAATGCTAGTATATACAACGCGTTTAGCATTTTGAGAAGTACTGATATGGTGCTGTGTCACACAGCAGGCCATTTTGACCATTGCCATGGTGTGTGTTCATATGATTGCTCACACGTGAGTGTGAAGATACACTCAGTAGAAAAGCTAGTTCATACACATGTGAATACATACATGTACATGTTATTTACACACACACACACGTTGGTCAAAGTGGGATTTCAGAAATACTGGTATGGAAACAGGTCAGTGCTGTTGTTCTGTCCTATTGTGCAACACAACTTACACCAGCCCACCTGACCGTATCTGTGAATCAAAATTCTGCAGAACTCAGAAGGTACCAGTATAAACTCTCAGGCGACCTCCATGTACACCTGTCAAGTGGCATACCACAGTCTTAGTAGCAGTAAGTGTAATTCTGATTGTTTTTTAAACCTCCATATATGATACTTTTCTATATCAGTTACCTACCAGTCTTGAGATTTCACAACAGGGTCATGTCCCTGTCCCACAGTTCCCTCATTCCTATCCTCCAAGCAGCATTTGCAAGAAAACCTCTGTAGGCATACCTTCCTTCTCTGGTCCAGGGTATGCCTACATGTTCCTTTTACAAGCAGACTCAAGTGGTCTTTTCTTGTGCTTCAAGTTGGCCTGCATGCTGTATATGCACAACACAGAGTCTGCAGCTTCTCAGGAGAAGTCACACAGCTTTGACCTTCCCAACTGCTGTATGAGACACAGACCTGGCTCAGAACACAAGCACAGCGAGCTTCCAAAGACCTGCGCGTTATTATATAGATCATAGCATTTCAGCTGCAAGTGAATCGAAACCCCTTAAGAGCCCCATCTCCCATCTTATTTCCCTTGACATGACCATACATGCCTAGGTTGCCTGACTAAGCAGCTTATCATGTGACCTGACATTGTGCGTTCTCTCCTCAGGCTCCCAGGCAGATACCAGTCAGGGGGATGCGGGAGAAAACATCTGCACCTTGGCAATGTGGCAGATGGCATCTTACTCTAGTACTGGGAAAAGAGGATAACAGGGCCTTGGGATGAAGAACCACCCATTGCAACCACTACTCACTTTCTGTCCATGCCTGAGGTGAACTGGAAGGAAGAGGTGACTGAAGAGGGCAACATGAGCCAAAGATATTACTCTGGCCAGCTGTCTGTAATCCAGGGGCCCTGGTGTAGTCATAGTTTTTGTCTACCCCTTTGTCTCTCAGGCACACTTTGGACAGGCTTAGAGCAGGAGCTGCATCCTAGATCACTCCCAGACCACAGCTAGTGACACTGCCTACCACACGTGCATCCGCTGGTGTGAGACTAAGTAGGAGTTGCGACTGAAACTCTTCCCGCAGTGGGAGCACTTGAAAGGTTTCTCCCCAGTGTGGGTACGACGGTGACGGATGAGGGTCGAGTTGTCGCTGAAGCAGGTGCCACACTCTGCACACCTGTAGGGCTTCTCCCCAGTGTGGGTGCGACGGTGCTGGACGAGGTGTGAGCGCTGGCTGAAACTCTTTCCACAGTCCGGGCACAGGTATGGCTTCTCACCTGTGTGGACACGCCGATGGATAACCAGCTTAGAGCTCTCACTGAAGCACTTGTTGCAGTCAGCACACTTGTAGGGCTTCTCTCCCGTGTGGAGCCGCTGGTGGGCAATGAGGTTGGAGCTGTCGCTGAAGCGCTTCCCACACTGGGGGCACTTGTATGGTTTCTCGCCCGTGTGAAAGTTGGCGTGGCGGAGCAAGCCTGAGTTCTGGTAGAAGTTCCTCCCACACTTGGCACACACATAAGGCCTCTCGCCAGTGTGGTTGCGCTGGTGCTGCACCAGGTGGGTGCTCTGGCTGAAGCTCTTGCCACAGTCCTTGCATTGGTATGGCCGCTCACCCGTGTGGACGCGCTGGTGCTGGATGAGGTGGGAGCGTCGGCTGAAGCTCTTGCCACAGTCAGCACACACGTACGGCTTCTCCCCGGTGTGGATCCTCCGGTGGCGGATCAGGTCGGAGCTGCGGTTGAAGCTCTGCCCGCACTCGATGCAGATGTAGGGCTTCTCTCCCATGAATGCTTGCTGGTGCACCACTGTCTCTTTCCGCTTCCGAAAGCTGCAGCGAGAAGTCTTCTCTGGCCGTGTCTTTGGGGAGAGAAGGTGTGGCCTCGAGTGGGATGCTTCCTGGCCACAGCCCCCAGGAGAAGCAGCTTCCCTCATGAAAGAGTCTGAAATGGCCCTGCAGGGTCCAGCTGCCTCTGGCCCATGTCGCTGGAGATCCCCTTCATTTTCACTCATGCTCCCATTACCTGCTGGGACAGAAAGAGAGTCCAGATACAACCAACATATCTGGTCATTGCCCGCGCCGGCTATTCGTCACCCAGCGTGGCCACCTCAGCCACCCCACATGGCTCCCAGCCATATGCTACTCTATAGAACCATAGAATCGCTTGGTTGGAAAAGACCTTTGAGATTATCGAGTCCAACTGTACCTGTCCACTACTAAACCATACACCTGAGCACTTCATCCACCCATTTTGTAAACATCTCCAGGGACGAGGACTCAACCACCTACCTGGGCAGCCCCTTCCAGTACCTGACAACCCTTTCTGTGAAGAAATTTTTCCTGATGTCTAGTCTGAACGTCCCTTGGCACAACTTGTAACCATTTTCCTCTCGTCCTATCACTTGTCACTTGGGAGAAGAGACCAACACTCACCTTGCTACAACCTCCCTTCAGGCAGTTGTAGACAGCGATGAGGTCTCCCCTCAGCCTCCTTTTCTCTAGGCTAAACAATCCCAGTTCCCTCAGCTGCTCCTCGTAAGACTTGTTCTCCAGCCCCTTCACCAGCCTCGTTGTCCTTCTCTGGACCCGCTCCCGCACCTCGGTGTCCTCCTCGCAGTGAGGGGCCCCAAACTGGACACAGCTCCCCTCCTCCCGCCCAGCCCCGGGGGGGACGCGGAGACGCCGGGACCGGTTCCATTCTCCTAGGCTCTGCCTCCCGGCATCCCGCTTGCTCCCCGCCTGCGGGGCTGTGTCGGGGCGCGGGGGGGGCCGAGGCGCTGCGAAAGGGAAGGAGCTGCCGGCAGCGGCGGGGCCTGGCGGCAGCGCCCGACCACCCCCCTGAGCCCCGGGGGAAAAACCCACCCTCCGCTCCCCGCCCCGGGCGCGCCGCGCAGTCCCGACCGCCGGCTGCTCCCGCCTCACCTCCGCCCGGCGGCGCCGCCGCGGCGGCCCCATCGGACCCGGGCAGGGCGGAGGGGGCTCCCGGCGCAGCCCCCGTTGGGAGCGGCGCGGCGCGCCCCCGGCCGCGGGGAGGCGGTGGTTCCCCGCATACCCCGCCCCCTGCCCCGCCCCGCCCGCTGCACTGCCCCGGCTGCCCCGCCCATCTCCCCGCCCTCTGCCCCGCCTACTGCGCCGCTTGTCGCTCCTCCTGCCACGCCCTCCTTGACCCGCCCTCAGCCCCACTCACTGCCCAGTGCGGCCACGACCACTGCCCGCCCGGAGCCGAGGAGGCCCCGACCCCTTCCCCGCCCCCTGCCCCGCTGCCCGCCCCCTGCCCCGTCTGCTCCGCCCACTGTCCCGCCCACCGCCCCGCTCCCCGCCCGGCTTGCCCGCACAGCGGGCCCTTACTGCAGCCGCTGTGTGGCTGCTGCCCGCCTATTGTGGCTGTGACCCCTCCGTGGTGCAGGAGGAGCCTCCGAGCTGGGGCGCATCTCGCAGCCTCTCCCACCTCCTCACGCCCCTGTCCCATCGCCTGGCCCCGCTTAGGGACTCAGATGATACAAGAAGTAGTTCCTCTTGGAACACAGTTATTCAACTCAGGAGAAACCGAAGGCTTTTTCAGGCTTCGGTGCTCTTGAACAAACTTACTGCAGATTTTCCTTCTGACCTGACATGTTGGGAAAACAGCTCTCTTGTCCCACCGTGCATGCTGAATTACTTTCTCATTTGTTCCCAGTACCTTTTAAAAGGCTCCGTCTAGTAATGGTTCTACAGACCTTACACCCAAATGTTGCTTCGTCAAGATTAGTGGTGTTGACCTAAACCTCCCTGTTCATTTTGCCTACACGAAGATTAAGGGGACTTTTTTGTCTTGAATCATCCCCACCCAAACACACAGCTTTAAAACAGAGTTTTAAAACTAATTTAGCAGACTGGAAGGCTTTTTGAGCAAAGTCTGCAGGAACAAGTAGCTAAAAGTAGATTTTTGAAGGGCAAGATGTTTCACCATCTTCCTTTTCCTCCCTTCACCGTGGCAGTCTTTCTTTGCCATTCCCTGAGGGGAGAAAGAACAAGGAAATGGGAGGGGAAGGAAGAGGGAGGTTTCTTACCTCTCTCTTCTTCCTTGTGCCGTTTTTTCTTTTCCTTGTCTTCTCATCTCAATCTTCAGCATTTCCCTTCCCCGTTGAGAAAGGGGAGTCTGCTGTGAGTTGTCGTTATTCTTGAGAAATTCAGTTGTTTTACAAGGAACAGCTTATGTGTCTTGGGGAAGGAGGATGTCAAATTGCTCTCTTACTCCATCAGGGGACTGCATTTTGAGTGACAATGAGGAAGAGGGCGGCATCCCCGAAGACCTTAAGCGAGAGGTACTGCCTAAAGCCCACAGTCTGGGGGGCAGCCTGTAATAAGCCCCCTCACCAGGAAGGAGTCTCCAAAGATCTTGCTCTTATCACCGATGGTCAGAAACCACATGCAGAAGAGAAATGCTTCAAGTGTACAGAAGGCAGGAAGGGCTTTAAGGGATGCTCCAGGTTCCAGAACCACCTGCAAACCCACACGAGAGAAAAAATGTTATAGAGTGTAGAATGTGGAAAGAGCTTGAGATGGAAAAAACGAGAGGAAGGATCAGTGAAGCACATACCTGCTGAGTGCATGGTACAGTCAGCTGGAGGAGGAGAATGCCTTTCCTAAAGGTTTTCACAAAGGCTGCAAGGGGGCACAGCTTAAAATCCTGAAAAAGGAATTTTAAGGAGCTAATGTAAACAGTAAAAAAATGTGGTAGCGATTGTGTTCAGCCTGCTGTCTACATCCCGGAGATGGTTCTCGGGATGTATAGCTCGAAAATGACCACAGGTAGGGAAAATGGAACCTGGGATCGAATTGTCAGTAAGGGAGCTGTAGGAGTACAAATACTTTGATATATTTGAACTGGCATGGCTGAAGGAAATGGAAATGAGGATGTTGCTCAGTGGGAAAAATGCTGGGAAGATGCACATTGCTAAAAGCTCTGACAATACAGAAGCAAGGATCAGAATAACTGCAATAAAAGGTTAGAGGATGGCAGCAGGATAGTTTGCTGTGAATACTTTATATTACTTTAATTCATACCAAAATAATTTATAATAAGGATTTGATCATAGTTTAAATCACCAACTTAGCAAATTTGAATTAATAAGCAGTGTTAATGATATTTTGTAGGCATACTTTTTAAGGGTTTTCTTCCCTAAGGGCTAATTCTCATTGTTTGCTGAACATTCAGAAATCTTCAACTGAGAGGAATATTTTCACAAAATAACCCGTTCTTTGTTAGCAAGGAGAACACACTAACATATTCCCACAAGTAGTTCTATAACTGAACATGTATTCAATTATTTATTCACCCCACATAAATTTTCAATGTCATGATTTTGTAAACTGTTGAATTACACTTCCTATTTATTAAATAATTCATTTGTTTCTTTCAGACTTGACAAGATGTTTGTGGAATTGGAATAGTGGAAAACAAAAAAACCTAGAATTTTCAATTTGTCTTGTAAGTGAAATATGATGAAAAGGTCTAAGAAATACTTTATGCTTAAAATTCAGATCCTTATTAAACAAAGCTTAAGAAACTGAGATTATAACTGTAATAAATATCACACCTAACGATTATTCAGATAGAAAGGGGAAACTAAGCTTTGTGACTTTAATGTTGTCTAAGTTTGTGGTTGATTTTCTTTAAGACCTTGTCAACAAGTATGCCATGCTTCATTTTATTTTTTAAAGTAATATAAGCCAAATTATTTTTATAGTTTACTGTAAATTTGGGCTTTAAAAATGGTTTAACTGGGGAAAAATATTATGCCCAGATTTAAAAATAATACATTAAAGTATTTCTAGTTTTTAAAAAAATAAAAATAGAGCCACAAAGAAAATATTGGGCAGATGCTTGTGCTTTCACACCGTTCCCTTCCCAGACTGTCTCCCATTTCAAGTGATATATTGACAATGAACAAACAGCCTTAAAGTTCCCAAACTAAATTGCCTTGTTATTAAGATAAAGTCTTTCAGAAGGACTGGGTCACAAACACTGGCTTACTGATACCTCCCCAGATTCCTCCTTCCTCTCCTCCTCCTTTGAAATGCTGCGTGGATTCTTCTGTCTTTCGTTTTAGCAGTTCACACTGTGTCGTGTGCCAGTTTTTGGTGGTTCACCATGCTTCCCAGGGTATGATCCATTACAGGTTTCTGGTCATCAACTACATTCAGCTGAGGCACTTTGGGTCCAACAGATTGTGAAGAATATTGGTCTTCAAACTGGTTTCCCTTTTCTTGTTTGTGTTGATGGACAATTTGCTTCTACCCACTGCAGCTCTCCTAGCTGCACTGGAAGGTGTCCTGTTGGTTCCCTGTAGACTTAAATACTTCATCTCCTTTGGGAGTTTGAAGGGAGGTGAAGGTTTGGGCTTTTTCAGCGCTTTCTCTATTTTAGCCCTGTCTGTCCACATGGATTAGCTGGTTACTGCTACTACTATGCCATTACCTTCAGTTTTGTCCCAGATTTATACCCACCACTTGTCCTGTGTTGTTTTGCTGAAACTACTGTGTTTGGTGGTTCTTGATGAAGCTATTTCATGGTTATATACAGATGTTGCTCATCTGTACATAATGTTTTGGATCTTTTGCTGCGGAAGGCACACTAACTAAGAAACTTCTATCTACCTTTTGGTGTTAGCCTTTAAATCTGTTTGGATTAGTGATTACTCCTCTTTAAACAAAACCATGTGTCAGACACATAATTTATACTTCACACAGAAGACTAGGAACACTTGTTCCATACCATTAGGTACAATAAAAAAATGTGTAATTTTAGTCAATATCGCCCCATGCAGTCTGAGACGTGGAGTCTCCCACACATTAATTATCTTGTCACCTACAATTCTGATGATTCCGAGTCTTTCTTGTGCCTGGGCTCAGTTTTCACATCCAGATTTTAGCTGATACTGTTATAGACAGATGTAGCTAGCAAATGATTACCAGCTGCCTAGATGTCTTATGCAGCTCAGCATGACAGCGTTAGGTTTTTATCTCACAGCCAATGAACAATTTGCACTGGATACTTTAGGTCATTTTGTTGGTCCTTGTCCTTGTCCTTGCGCTGCTCCACTCTGCTCCTGGAATGTGGACCTGGAGCATTACTGTGCAGAAAGTAGAACACTTTGCAGTCTCACACAATTTACCTCTTCTCTGGAAGGTAAGGAAATGTGATTTTTGCTAATACCTGACTGGGGAACAGAGACTAAGGTCTGGTTGCACCAGTCAACAAATGGCAGATGGTTAAGTATCAATGGTTCAGCATATGCAAGGTACCACTGGCAAGGCAGGGAAATTAAGCTGGTAATCAAGAGCCTGGAGGGAGCATCCCAAAATACTTCTCTTATTTGTGGGTATGAAAGTTATTATTAATGTATCAATATGTGCCTTTTCAACGTGTGAGATTTACAGCATATATGAGGACGAGAGGGAACGGCCGCAAGTTGCACCAGGGCAGGTTTAGACTGGACATTAGGAAGAATTTCTTCACTGAGAGAGTGGTCAGGGATTGGAACAGATTGCCCAGGGAGGTGGTGGAGTCTCCATCCCTGGAGGTGTTTAAAAGGTGGGTAGATGAGTTTCTTAGGGATACGGTTTAGTAGGGAGACAGGCACGGTTGGACTGGATGATCTCAGAGGTCTCTTCCAACCTTATGATTCTATGATTCTATAGTGCTATAGTCCTGGAGAACGAGTCCAACAGCAGTGACACTGACATTTGCCCATCAGTAGGTACTGCTAATTGCTTCAGTTGATTTATTATCTAAACTGCAAGCGGATCCTGATGTGGCTGAGCACAGGTGGATGGTGTACTCGTAGTTCTCTAAGCAGGCCTATATGTTCAAATGTATTTGCACGTGACTACTGTAGTGTGTGTTGGCACTTGGACTTATGGGCTCCTGTCTTCATTGGAGAACCTGGGACTGAACCTTACTCCCCCTATGTATTGATTAAATAAAGAGAAGGAATGAGTAGTGAAAGTCAGGCTTCATATAGTGTCTCTAAAAACCTGTTTAGTGCAGGAACTGTATCTGTCTCCTGTATTTTGGTCCCAATTCAGCCAGAAGAAATTAATTATCTAGGAATGAGCAAACTTTGAGAAACATCTGGAGAAGCAGACCTTCTTAGGACTTCAGACACGAAATAGGGATGCATCTGCTGGACTAATGTTAACAGCATAATATTATACGTATGTGCACGTGTGTGTCACTGCACATATTTATCTATGCAAGTAAATTACATGCTCCAGTATGCAGGTGTAAATGAAGATGTGTCACTATTTCAGATCAAGGCTCTTTTGGGGCCAGAACATGGCTTAAATACTGCATTATCATCTATCCTGCCTGTGTTTCTTTGTCTCTTGAATCATGACAATGGCTACACCAAAATCAGTGGTCGTTTCAAATAATTCTCCTTTCAAACATGTTTTTAAGCACAAAAGAAGAGACACTTTTGCTTATTCTGACTCTAAATCCATTTATTGGCGTCTTTACTTGGAGGTTGGCAAACGAGTAATTTTCTAGTCTTCATGCTGGTTTTACTCACATAGCTTATAAATCAAATTAAACCTGGTTTCACGACATATGGGGTAAGCATGGGATGCAAGTGCATCTCTGCTGAGAAGGTGAGGGATTCTAAAGGCTTTAGATCCCCAGGTCCCACTGACATTTACTGGAGTCATGAGACAACTTCTGGATGCCTCTGAAGTGCCTGACTTAATGCTCTAAACACAGGGGAAATCTTACCTGGCTTTTCAGAATTTACCAATGTTTTCAGAACTCTCTGGCTTATCAGATGGGATATTTTGAAATTATCTCATGGCTTTGGTGGGGTTTTTTTCCTGCCAGACCAGGCAAGACTGCAAGCGATGTCGGCCTGCATTTAACTGAAACGCAGTTTCCTAGATTGCCCGAGTGGCAGCAGATTTGGGAGATGCTAAACGAGTCTTTTCTACCTGTTTCTTATGTAGGTTGAAGATATCCTCTTCTGAACCTGTTGCTCTTTCATATATCTGAAACAGTTTAAATGGCTTCCATTTAAAATGGAAAATCTCTGCTTTCAATTAGTTCTTAACACAAGTGTTATGTTCTGTTATAGTTCTTGTTAAATGTCTGCTAAATCAGACTTTAATGACTAGACTTTTTATTAATTTGCCTGCTTATTTAAACTGATGAAGAGTTACTGATTTGCAGAGTGCATGTGTTGAATTAACTCCTGTGTCTATTGGACCACACAGAAAATCCACAAAGTGGCTGTCTTAAAGTTTCTAGTGGGTCAGGACTTGCTTCTAGAAGGAAGTAGCTGTCCATTGGAGCTGGGAACACTCCCTGAGGCTTTTAAATGAGAACCTCCCATGTAGGTGTACAATCTCCAGGCCTTGCTTTTTGCTTCTTGAAAGCAGAACTTCTATCTTTTGGTGTTTTCACCCTCTTGCTGCTACTAAAGCTTGTGCAAGACTGCAAGGTTGTGATATCATTTATTTATTGCTATCTCTATAGATTTCATGGGGAGAGGTACCTGCAGATTAAGTGCCACAGGGTTTTAGGGTTTGGTGGACAGAAAGGAAGTCTTTGATAATTTGTGTTTCTTGCCTAATACGTTCCAAGGAGTGTCTTTGTATTACCTCTTTCTTCAAACCCAGTAGTCAGTCTGTCACTGCTCTAGTAGTGGCCAGAGTGATAAATATGGGGTGAATATTTCGAGTATCTTAGGGCTTATGCAATGTTTTCCAGTTTATCCTTCTGTGGGTTACGTTAAGCCATTTCACCCCAGCATCACCACTGGAGCTTATATTCTGCCAATATTCATCATGGTTTTTGAAGTCTTTTCCTGAGTCTGTGCTTTCCCTAATAGATTCTCCCATTCTGTAGGTGTGGTTTACAATCACCAGAAATCAAATCCTTTGCATTTGAGAAAGTCATTTTTCTTCCTTGAAAAACAAGAAAATCCTCAATCCCAGAGAGCCTGCCAAACTCCAAAATGCATCTACAGTATACTACCAAAACCAAAGTGCATGGAAGAAAATTAAATGTGGTGACTCATGCTTTAAACCTAATCTGAAACCCCTTTGATGCTTTTCCAATTATTCATACATTATGATTTTTCAAGTGTTTTTAAATAGCGTTCTTGGCATCCTCAGTTACTCAAATAGCCATACTATGTATAGCCATGCTTTGTGTAATTTCTTAGTTTCCTTGGGAATGTGGTGTGCCTTTTTTGTTCTGATTTTGGGAAGCTGAAATTTGGGCTGTATTCAATTACATTTCATTTAGTACAGTACCACAGCACAGTTATGCCTCGGACAGGTACAGGGTTGCTAAGAACTCCCTGTAATGTTAGTACGACAGTAGATCTCCGCCTGCTGGTTTTTCTCATACATTACAGCTAAAATGAGACAATCACTGAATTTTATTTTGGCCATAACTTCTGCTTCTTCATTTTAGGAAAGAATGGACTGTAGATATTATTCAAGCTGATAAATTCATTATCCTCTGGTGATGTGACAGATGCCTCTGAGATCCTGGGCGCTGGCACATTTCAAATAGCTCTGCACTGCTGAGATAGAAAAGCAACAGGCTGGCTTTTCATTGGGAAGATAATGAGGTGCAACACAGTTTTGACTGTATTCTCTATTTAAACTCTGTGTAAGCAAAGAGCAAATACATGGGTCCTTCCCTTGCCATTGTTTTAAGCTTTATGTGGGTAGAAAAATAACAGTTTGTAGGTTATAGCAGGTGAGTCTCTGGTAGTAGTACTTGTAGGATTATTATGGACATAATTATTTGCAGGTCACTGTTGGATCAGTTCTCTGACATTTCAGTCATGATCTCTAATTCCATGCCACCTGCTTTGTTTCTCCCCTAGTAGGTGTTCACCTTTCAGAAAGAAAGGGGAAGGAACTGTAACGGAAGAAAAGGCGCCTCTGGAGGAAAGAAGGATTGTGACAAAGATTTAATCTTCCTCTGATCCTCTGCCTCAAGCATAAGGTGAACTGGCCCTTCCTGGGAGAATTCCTTAGTTTCTTCACTGAAGATCATAGAATAATACAATCAGTAAACGGTTTAGGTTGGGTGGGATCTTAATGCTCATCTAGTTCCAACCCCCCTTGCCATGGGCGGGGACACCTCCCACTAAATCAGGTTGCTCAAAGCCTCGTCCAGCCTGATCCTGAACATCTCCAGGGATGTGACATCCATTATTCTCTGAGTAACCTGGTCCAGTCTCACCACCCTCACAGGTAAACATTTCTTCCTAATATCTAATCTAAATCTCCCCTCTGCCACTTAAAACCATTGCCCCTCCTCAACTTTACTTTAGGCCCCCTTTAAGCACTGGAAGGGTGCTATAAGATCTCCTCAGAGCCTTCTCTAGGCTGAACAAGCCCAATTCTTTACTCCTCATTATCAACACTTCCTCCAGTCCCCATCACACCTGCAGATCAGAGGTATTTCAAGACTTCATCCTCAAGCTCTGATGGAACCCTACACACTCAGGAAAGGCCGTAGCTCACCTTAGGTTTGCTACAGCCTCCTCCTGAGCCTTCCAGCTATGGACAAAAACATCAACATGGTTGACAGACAGCTGACTATGAGCCAGCAGTGTGCCCAGGTGGACAGGAGGGCCATTGGCATCTTGGCCTGCATCAGAAGCGGTGTGGCCAGCAGGACAAGGGCAGTGATTGTGCCCCTGCACTCGGCACTGGTGAGGCCTCACCTTGAGTGCTGTGTTCAGTTCTGGGCCCCTCAGTACAAGAAGGACATTGAGGTGTTGGAGCACATCCAGAGAAGAGCAACGAGGCTGGTGAAGGGGCTGGAGAACAAGTCCTATGAGGAATGAATGGCTGAGGGAGCTGGGGTTGTTTAGCCTAGAGAAGAGGAGGCTGAGGGGAGACCTCATCACTGTCTAAAACTGCCTGAAAGGAAGTTGTGGTGAGGTGGGTGTTGGTCTCTTCTCGCAAATGACAAGTGATAGGACGAGAGAGAATGGTCGCAAGCTGCACCAGGGAAGTTCAGACTAGACATCAGGAAAAATTTCTTCACTGAAAGGGTGGACAGGCATTGGAACAGCTGCCCGGGGAGGTGGTTGAGTCACCATCCCTGGAGGTGTTTAAAAGATGGGTAGATGAGTTTCTTAGGGACATGGTTTAGTAAGGGGACAGGTACAGTTGGACTTGATGATCTCAAAGGTCTTTCCAACCAGATAATTCTATGATTCTATGATCATATACAAACTCCCTGAGAGGAGGAGAAAAGCAGGAACAAAGACTAAGCACCAGTGCTCTTACACGAAGGACAGAAGCTCACCAAAGATTAATTTCTAACAGAAACACAATTTTTTAATACTGAACATCTTAGGAAAAATCAAATACAAAGTTTCACCGCTGAAGTAGGGATTCTGATGCCAAGCAATATGAAATTAAACATCCAAGAATTTATGAACAGTACCCACAGAGTTTCCAGAGAATGTTAGTGACTCTTATTGGAGCTCTAAAGTTAATAACCAAATGACTCCAGTGCGCTCAACTGATGGAAAACACATCTCACACATTTCAGTATAAGTTCACATTGAAGGAATGCCCTTTAAGGCCTCCCAGTTTAGCTTAAATGAATATCCTACTGAGAGAAGACTAATGGAAAATCCTACACAGGAAGAACCAGTGTGTGATTTTCACAGTCTGTATTCACACACACTGAAGAGGAGCCACACTTGACCCCACAGAGTTTTATTTTTGAACCAGAATCTGACATCACTGCACTGTCACCAAGGAAGACGACTTGTTAAGAGAAGAAATGTTTCCCGTTCTTAAAATCTAAACCATATTTTATTAATAACTAACAGCACATCCTTTAAACAAGACATCATGGAAAAAAAGCCCAAACAAACAGAAAATCAAACACCCACAAGCACAACATCAGTTGAAGAGAAAGACTTTGGCATAGGTGCAAGCCCCAAAGTGTTTTCATCCCAGCAGCTGTTCAAAGGTAAATTATAGTTAGCTTTTTTGCACTTCTAGAGCTCAAAGGCTCTGGCAGTGCTACCCACCTTTGTCATGGGTAGAAACAAGGAGGCAGAAAGGACTAACACGTCTTACAACTCTGCACTTACTAGCCTTGAAAGGCCACATCTCAATCTTGCAGGGACAAAATAAAACAAAATATTATTTCCAGACCCGATAGACCTATATGGCTTCTCATCCGTATGGACTCCTTGATGCTGCAAGAGAGCAGTGCTTCCACTGAAGCTTTTCCTGCATGTGGAGTAGGAAAAGGCTTTCTTTTTCTCATGGGTTTTGTGGTGAGCGATAAGGTTTGGTGTATGGCTGAAGGTTTTGTCACATCCTTTGCACTTTTATGGCCTTTCTCCAGTATGGATTCTCTGGTGCACCACCAAGCTGGCCTTCCTGCTAAAGCTCTTCCCACATTCTACACACTCAAACACTTTTTCTTTCAAGTGGGTTTGCAGGTGGCTCAGGAACCTGGAATATCCCTTAGAGCTCTTCCTGCCTTCTCTACACTTGAAGGGTTTCTCTTCTGCGTGTGGTTTCTGGCCATCAGTTGCAAGAGCAAGCTCCTTGGAGACTCCTTCCTGGTGAGGGGGTTTATTACAGGCTGCCCCCCAGTCTGGGCTGTGGGCTTTAGGCAGCTGAGGCAGTACCTCTCGCTTAAGGATGCCCCCCTCTTCCTCATTGTCACTCAAAATGCAGTCCCCTGATGGAGTAAGAGAGCAATTTGACATCCTCCTTCCCCAAGACACATAAGCTGCTCCTTGGTTTAGCGGATGATGGGTGCGGTTGGACTCGATGATCTCAGAGGTCTTTTCCAGCTGGAGGATTCTATGATTCTATGATTCCAATCAGACATCAGGAGAAATTCCCTCCCTGAAAGGGCTGTCAGGCACTGGAAGGGGCTGCCCACTGAGGTGGTTGAGTCACCATCCCTGGAGATGTTTAAAAGACGGGTAGATGAGGTGCTCAGGGATGTGGTTTAGTAGTGAACAGGTACAGTTAGATTCCATGATCTCAAAGGTCTTTTCCAACCAAGTGATTCTATGATTCTATGATTCCGTTACCTTGCACTCTGACCATGTTCACTCATTGGGTTCATCCAGACTTTGCCGTGGGGTCGCTGAGAGAAAGGGACCGCTCCAGCCATCACCTGCACTGCACAGAGTGCCAGTGAGGCTCCAGGCCTCCGCTGAGGATGGCAGTGTTGCCATGGTGGAGGTCAGCGTGGCAAGGGGAGAAAGGAAGGGGGGGGCCCTGTCACAGCAGAGAACACGCAGCAGCTGCCGCAACAAAAAGGGGGCCCTAAAACTCAGTGACTTTTTTCCTCAGTCTTCTCTGGTGAGGGCTCAATCCACACCACCCAAGTTGCAGAAGGCAAAAGGAAGGGACTGGGAGATCGAAGAACCACCCACTGCAGGAGAGGATCAGGTTCAAAACATCTAAGAAACCTGAAGGTGGGGACCTGATGAGATGCATCTGAAGAAACTGGCAGACAAAGTTGCTAAGCCGTTATCCATCATATTTGAGAAGTCATGGCAGTATGATGAAATCTCCACAAACTGGAAAAGGGGAAACATGACCCCGCACTTTTAAAAAAAGGTACTAAAGAAGACGGGGGAGCTACATGGTGGTCAGTCTCACCTCTGTACCTGGCATAATCGTGGAGCAGATCCTCCTGGAAACTCTGCTAAGGCACATGGAACATGATTAGGTGATTGGTGACAGCCAGCGTGGCTTCACTGGGGCAAATTGTGCCTGACAAATTTGGCGGCCTTCTATGATGGAGCTACAGCATTGGTGGATAAGGGAAGAGTAACTGGTATCATCTACCTGGATTTGTGCAAATCATTTGACGCTGTTCTGCATGACATTCTGGTCTTTAAATTGTAAGATATGGATTTGACAGATGCAGCACTCGATGGATAAGGAATTGGCTGGATAGTCACACTCAAAGAGTTGTGGTCAGTGGTTCAGTGTCCAAGTGGAGATGAGTGGTGTTCCTCAGGAGTCAATATTGGGAGTGGTGTTAACATCTTTGTCACAGACATGGACAGTGGGATTGAGGAGGGCACCCTCAGCAAGTTTGCCAACAACACCAAACTGTGTGGTGTGGTCAACACGTTGGAGAGAAGGGATGTCATCCAGATCGACTTTAACAGGCTTGAGAGGTGGGCCTGTGTGAACCTCAACAAGGGCAACCCCAAGCGTGTTTGCAGGCTGGGTGGAGAATGGATTGAGAGCAGCCCTGAAGAGAAGGACCTGCGTGTGCTGGTGGATGAGAAGCTCCACATGAGCTGGCAATGTGTACTTGCAACCCAGAAAGGCAATGGTATCCTGACCTGCATCAAAAGAATTGTAACCAGCAGGTCGAGAGAGGTGTTTCTGCCCCTCTACTCTGTTCTTGTGAGTGAATGTGGGAGCACCACATTCAGTTCTGGAGTCCTCAGCATAGGAAGGAGATGATTAGAAGGCTGGAGCACCTCCCATACGATGACAGGCTGAGAGAGTTGGGCTTGTTCAACCTTAAGAAGAGAAGGCTCTGGAGAACCCTTCCGGTGCTTAAAGGGGGTCTAAAGGAAAGATGGGGAGGGACTCTTTATCAGGGGAAGTGATGGGACAAGGGGTAATGGTTTTAAGCTGAAAGAGGGGAGATTAGATATTAGGAATTACTTTTTTACTGTGAGGGTGGTGAGGGCACTGGAACCATCTGCCCAGAGAAGTCCTGGATGCTCCATGTTTCCCGTTTTTTTACTTCCAATAAATATGTGTAAATCTTGATTTCATTCTCCCAGTTTTGTGGGATTAATTTAACTGAAGGGTTCTAAACAGTTATAATCAGGTAGTTGTTTTAGAAATACCTTCATGACTCCATCTCAGCAGAGATGTTAGAATCATAGAATGCTTTTGGGTTGGAAAGGACCTTAAAGATCCTGTAGTTCCCACATTCCTGCCATGGACAGGGAACACCTTTAACTAGATCAGGTTGCTCAAAGCCGCATACAGCCTGGCTTTGAACACCTCCACGTGGGGCCTCCATGACTTCTCTGGGCAACCTATTCTCAGTTAACTTCCTCGTGCTGAGGACATGGAAGCATTTCCTGCTGCCTCAGGAGAGATTTGCAGCCTGTGTTTAGGAAGAGAGAGCAACATACAGCTACCCTTTCTTCTATTTTGTGTCAGGCCAAGCCTCATTTGCTACTCTTTGGGGCCAAGCTGGAGCTATGGGTGTGGCCATGAGAAGGCAGAGGACAGACTGACGGCCAAGGGCAGCTTTGTGGTCACTGCAGAATGGACTAAACCCACAGCCATGGTCTGTCACAGACCTGGATTGCTGGAGGTCATCCAAGATGTAGTATCTCAAGATACTCAAGTTTTAAGAGGAGGTCTTGTTTTTATCATTGCTCCAAGCAGCTTTTGCATCCCAGAGCCTGTGCAATGACCAGGTGAAAACTCTTGGCCCTAGACTTAGCCTATCGGGCTGGAGAAGAAGGATTTGCCATGAGAATCAGTAGGAGAAGAAGAGCTACAAGAATAGGTCTGCCTGTCTACTAGATGAGCATCATTCCTCTCAACAAGTTCATCTGCAGAACACCCAACAAACTCAAAGCAGTTTTGATAGGATTTATTTTTCTTGGTCTTTATTTTTCTTCATAGACATAAATTACAATCTGTGGATTCAAAGCTAAAATGAAGAAAACAGTGCAGCACTGCACTGGAGGCACTGTGGATGGTCCCCAGTGTCAAGACAGCTTTTGGGATGTGTTTTAGTGTCATGGCCTTGAGGCAGATGATGCTGGAGAGGCGGATGACTGCAAAGCCCTGGAACCCATGGAAGGCCCATCGGTTCCCTGGGTTGGCATTCAGCTGCAAGCACAGGAGCAACACACCAGAAAGGTTATCACCATCGATGCCATTTTCTCCCCCTGATATGAGCATCCCTGCCACAGCAGAGGGGCTGCTGCATCCCTACTGGCATAATAATTTTCTGAGGAGTACCCAGATGTAGAGGTGTTAGTGTCCTCTGTGTGCCTTCTCCTCCTGTTGGAGAGATCCCTGCCTGCCCCCAAAACACAGAGCTTACCTGAGAAACCCACCATCAGCTCCATGGGGGCAACCAGATCAATCGGTGCAGTGGGCAGCCCCCACAGGCCTCCAGGCCTGGAGATGTCCCCGGCTGCCGCGGGAGGGATGGCTCATTCCAAGTACGTGCTGCTGCTTCAGTCATCATCCAGCACGGACCTACCCAGGGTGGCCACTGTTGTTGGAGGTTTGAGTGCTGAGAGTGGGAGAAAAGAGCTTCATGCTGCTCTATTTCCTCCTGTGCTCACATACGTCCTCCTGCTCTTTGATATGTTTAAACTTCACAAGGACAAATGCTAACCACAAAGCTCTGCCGTACTGAAGAATAACTTCGTGTACTGCCCTCTGAAATCAGGTGATTTCTTTCTTCATCAATCTTAGAATTTTTAATGACCCCATCGATATGATTGCCTTGGCCCCAAGGACTGTAATTCTGACAAAGGTTTTGGTGAGAAGAGTTGAGATGCTGGAGCATTAGGTAGACAGAAGCTTAAATTCACCAAGGAACATGTAGGTTGTGACTTTTACACATCATGCCAATTAGTCAAGTTTAAAAGCCCTTCCATGCTTTTATTCACTCAGTGCTAGGGAAAATGAATCCTTCCCTTTTTAGTGATTAGAGTTATATTCAAATGCAATTAAAATAAAAAAAAGTCAAAGAGTGGGGAAAGAAAACCAAAAGATAAGAAAATTAAAGTTCATATTCTAAATATCCCAAATATATGGGAAAAACACATGCTCAAAGTCTTTTTTTATAATATCCCCAAGCATCATGAAAACCGCGTGGTGTGAGGACTGAAAAATTCAGCACAGCAGAAACAGTCTTAATTCAAGTAAGGTCTGGTTTTTTCACAGCTTTTTGGCATCCTCTCAAGAGAATGAGGTATAAATTACAATCTGTTGGTCCAAAAGTAAAATGTACAAAAAAGTTCAGCGTTTGCAGCAGGCTACAGCATCCAATACAAACTTGTCTGCTGCCTGTAACCAGGTGTTTCTGCAGGGCTAATTCATAACACATGTGTAGGGCAAAGTGAGAAGGACAGAGAAGAGAGAAGGGAAATGGAGTCGAGAAGGAAAATGGAATCAAAAAGGGAAATGTGCTCTAACAGCCATTTCAGTCTTCTCCTGCCTCAGCAGGCTCATCTTCTGCACCAGCTGGGGATCAGTGTGCCAGCTCCTCGTGCACACAGAAGTGGTGGATGCAGATGTGTTTGGGGTGGCCCCAGTTGCTTAGCACAGGGAACTCCACCAACTGGTATGTGCCCATGAAGTCAGCCTTGGGAAGAGGAGGAAGGAAAATCCTGAAAGCCTGAGAGCTCTTGATATCTTAGAGATTTCCTTCTCAGAGTCAGGTGCTGTGAGGCCAAAGCACTCACCTCAAAGTAAAATGTTTGGTTGCCTCCATGGGGGGCAATCCAATCTACCAGTGCAGTGGGCAGCCCCAACTGTCATCCCCTTGTGGAGAGCTGTCTGCTACCACAGGAGAGAGGGCTCACCCAGTATGTGCTGCTGTCCTGGTCATCATCCAGCATGGAGCTGCCCAAGGCGGCGACTGTTGTAGGAGGTTTGGGTGCTGGGGCCGGGAGAAGGGAGCTTCGTGCTACTCAGGTTCCTCCTGACCATCCTGCCAGGGGCAAGAACAGGCTTATCAATAAGCCATGCATGGTTCTGGGATCGAGGGGCACAGAGCACTCTATAGGGGGGCACCTGGCATGCCCACGATGGCCTTCTGAGCCAGGGCGGGGGGACAACGCAGAGGAGCCAGGGGTAGGGAACACAGGTCTGTTGCTGAAGCAGGTTCAGCCAGTGCCAAGCTGGCTGGTAGACATGGCAAGGTGCAGCAAGTTCACTTGTCACACTCACCTGTGTAAGCCACCTTGATGCACTGTGCAGGAAGCTGCCTGGTCCATGGTGTGGGATGGAGTGCCTTGGCTGCATTTGACCCCCACCTGTTCTCCCCCCACTAACCTGCCACTGCTCTCCTTGCTGGGGCCCTGCTGCCCCCCCAGCAGGGAGCTGCCACTGCTGCTGGTTGTGACCAGCAAAACAGACCAGGGAAGTCTTCTGAAGCCTCACTGTGGGGATTTCACCCCGCTATTTGCCTGCCCCTGAGTGGCAGCTCTGCTCAGCCATCCAGTGCTACCTCTGCCACTATGAGATCAGCTCTAGGAAGTGGTCCTCCATCTGCTGCCAGGAGAAGGGGAAGGGGTGAGACCTGTGACACCAGTGCTGAGGATGTCTATGTCTTGCCCAGATACCACTACACGCTTGGCCCCTTACCTGAGAAGCTTTTGCCATCTTGCCCAAGTGCTCATCTAAATCCCCCTGCACCTGGGCTCACAGGGCATCACCTGCAGGTGCCTGGGCACGTCAGTGCGGAGATGCTCCTTTAGCCCAGTGCAGAGGTGCTTCTTTAGCCTTGCATCCCAGTGGCTCACCAGGCCCTCCAGCAGTGCCAGGGCATTTCCCAGGGATGCCTCTACCGTTGCTGCTGCCACCTGCCGCAGCTCCCGAGGGAACATCTCGGCCTCCAGTGCCTCGAAACTCTTTTCCAGCACCTGGAAGTGAGCCAGGAGCTCGTGCTCTCCCTGCAGCCCCTGTTGTGGCCAAGGCAGGGCATGATGCAACCCCTCGGTGAGGCGCGGACCCGCAGGGGCCACCTTCTCCTCAGAGATCCCTGGGAAAATGGGCCCAGACCACCCAGTCCTCAGAATTAGTGGCATCTTCATTCAGCTGCTGCTTCCCAGAGAGGGCAGAGGTTCCCCCTGCTCCATCCCTGGGACACTGGGAGAGTGAGATGGCCACAAGCTGGGGGAGCCGTAGCCACCAGCGTGGAGCCACCATCTGCCCTACCCTCCATCACTTCCCTGTCACCCCAAAGGGTTCCTTCAGCCATGGACCACACTGTCCATGCAGCAGTGGACAGTGCCTCTGCCCAGCTTTACTTGGTCCAGCACGGTCAGGTCCCCTGCCCCAGACACACCAGAGGAGGAAAGCTTTCCAGTTCCCCACCATGGGGAAGGCTGAGTGTGGACAGCCAGTAATGGTAGAAGTACCAACCTCCTGGGCAGGCAGGGGGATGAGATGATTGAAACGACAGGCTATAGCAAGGCCAGGGAGGCTGTGCAGAGGCTTGGCCATCAGCATCGCCTGGCCTTACCAGGATGCCCCAGCACAGGGGAGTGGATGCACCAGGGTACCAGGAGCCACCAGCACTGAGCTCAAGGCCATCCCGTCCCCTGGCTACAGCAATGGGATGCTGTGCATTACCCCACATCTCAGGGGAGCAGATCGAGCCAGGCTGACTCACCACAGGTGTCAGCAGCGAGTAAAAAGAGGAGAAGCAGCAGAAGCAGGGACTTCTTCAACTGCAGGTAGCACCTGGAGTGAGAAAGAAGAGACACCGGTAGGACTGCAGCCACCTTCCCCCACTGCAGCGCTCCTCTGGATGGGGCCAGAGGGAAAGTGAAACTTGCCTGGGCTTTGGCATGAGACACCCACCCCACGCATGCCAAGGCTCTGTGAGGGACCTCGTCTCTGGGGTCCTGCAGGTTTCCCCTAAGCCTCTCCCATCACGGTGTCCTGCCACTACTCTCACCTGGAGAAGGGCATGTCACTCAGGTAGGGATCCAGGCCAACGGGGCTTCCAGTCCCAAGAAAAACCACCTCACGAACACAGCTGGCAGGAGAGAAACTGAGCTGCAGGCAGGATCCTGGCAGAGATGTCTATGTCCCCTCTGTTCCTGAGGATGCTTCCACAGGGGAATAAAACTCCTCCACCCAATTAATTGGGGAACAGCACAGACAGTATGTGGGGAGTGGAGACACTGGCAGGGAAGAAAGGTGCTGTTAGGAATCCCCCTGATAGCCCCCACTCAAACTGGAGAGGTGAGCACCTGCCAGAGAAAGGAGCCCACCTGGGAGGCTGCAGCATGGAATTCATTCCATGCTCTAAATGCTAGAGTTCTGCAGGCAGGAAAATATAGTCTTCTTTACAGTCTGCTTTCTGAAGGAAAAGTATATTAAAATATCCTGATTATAGCCAGGTGAAGGAAGTGGGAGTCCAACATCACGGTTACCTATTTCCATTCCATTTTAATTTATAGTAGCTCAGGAGCTTCGCACCAGTGAGAAATGCACTTGTAAATACTAGTGCTCCCACTGCTTTAGCTCTGCCCTTCTGACAAACTCTGACGAGCTTGCTCAAGATGTATCAGAGGTGAGGATTTGATGTTTTTCTCCAGCTCAGTCTTCTGTGGTTAACTTGTATGAGACTGCTCAGATCTTACTGCTTCAATCCTGCAAAGGTTTTTGGTTTTCCCTGAAGGTTTTTTGCTTTGTTTCTCATTCTGAGAACTTATCTTGCAAGGGTTTGTTGACAGGCTTTTTTTTGTATGAGGCAGCTGAAGTCAATGATGGAAGACTTTCACTTTTGCTGGCAGTGTTCACACAAGATTCCAGATGGTGTAAATTACGCTCCATCTTGCTGCTTCGGCTCCGCCCTTCAGCAGGGTTGCACGTGCATAGCTGTGGCATGCTCCTGACAAAGCAACGTGTGGTGATCAAGCTCCTGCTTACTGAGTAAGTTGCTTCAGGTTTTCTTTAAGCCCATTTCTGCAAGTAGTCAGTCCCCATATGTTTGTTCATTACACTGGCTTACTGTTAGCTCAGCTGATCACTCCCTTGCACTTCTTGTCAGCTCCAAACCCATCTCCTGTATCATTTGCTTGTTTCTGTGTTTGCCTGGTGTTTAGTCTGTAAAGTTCCCAGAACATCTTTAAACAGCAGGTGCAAATAAATAATTGTTCACTGTAGTAACACGTTCTGATAAGGTTTTGAAAACTGTTTTCTTCATCTTTTGTTCATGTGAAATTACTCCTATTATTATTTCTCCTTTTCAAATACTATTAAGAATCTGTGTGTGATGAAATCTTTAAGAATTAGTAAGAACTGCAAGATAAAAATGTGTTAATTTTAGTAGCCCCTTGGAACTAGGGACAACAGAAAGAAACAGGGACAAATGAATCAATATTGGAATAGCAAGAATTGCCCCTTGTAGTATTGCACCAAAAGCAAATAGATGTTTTCCCAAAGACCAATTAATATTTTAGAAACTTGAATCAGCACAGAAGCAGAGCTGAAGGAGCTGCAGGCTTCGGTTCGGGACGTCTGGATAGTGACTGGGAATTTAGAGCCTTAAACAAGCAGAGTAAATACTGTATCTGATGATAGTATTTAATCTGTTTCTTCTGCATAATGTTCCTCTTGCTTGTGCAGTACAGAAGGTGTTTATTTTTTTCTCTTGTTTTGTTGTATTTATTTAAGATTATGTGAGCCTTGAATGTTTTAAGTGGGTCAAATAAAAATCTAATTATCTATCAAAGTTAGGTTTCATTTTCTGCACTTCTTTCATCTCCGAAGCTTAGCTGTTTATCAACATCCATTGACTCAAAAAAGGGAAAGAAAGGAGGGAAGGAAGGAATCCTTGCTTTCAGGTCTTTTCTAACAATAAAAAAGTAAAACAGCACAAAAATTCATTTTATTCTTTTTCCGCTGATCTTTAAAGGTATTTACCATTTCCACTATGTTACCTCACACAAGTGCCATCTTTCGAGAAAAAGATTTTGTGTTTTGTCTTCTCCCTTTTCCTGTACATTAATGTTTCTGCTTAAATGATCCCAATGCACATTTCATAGTCAGCAGAGTGCCTGGATACTTTAGGGCTCAGCTATTTAAAAAAGTGAAGCTATTTGAAAGACTCATTGTTTTGCCTATGTTTTAACAAGGGCTAATCCTCGAGAACTTCTTGAATATTTCCAGTGTTTTCCATGTTGTGGAGCAGGAGCTTCCAATGTTTCCCTTTCAGCTCTGTGTCCCTGTCTCTTTGCCTAATACGTCTGAGCTTGTTTTCTTTCCCTATCTACTCGTTTTGTGTCCCCTTTCTTCTTCAGTCTTGGTCACCTTATTTCCTTTGCAGGTTCTGAATTTCGGGTATCTCACCTGGCTGCTATCAGTTGTTCAACTTTCCATCATGATTTCCTTGCCATCCAGGATTCACCACGTAAGTGCTGCCACCTCCAAAGGCTTAAACTGAGAGGTGAGTCATAGGCCTTTTGGGAAAGACAGTAACCTAACCAGGCAGAGTTGATGAGACAGCTGGTCAAGAGCAGGAGGGAGGTTACTGGAGCAGGAAAAACAGTGGGTACTATTTAGACTCAGCTGCAGCAATGGATAGCCTGAAGGACAGGTTATGGTAATGCTCACCAGCAGTACTTTCAGCCTGCAGGACAGTCACAAGTGGTGGTAGTGTGGTGTGACTCCCTCATCAACTCCCCAAAATGACAGTGGATCAGGAGGGGGAAGAAGACTTGCTCAAATCAGAAGGACGTAGCAAGTCTAGAGGAGTGGGTTAAGAGGAACGTTGTTAAATGAAAAAAGTGGAAAGGTGAACTTTTGCCCCTGGCTTGGAGTAACCCCATGCAACAATAGGAGACCTGACTGGCTGCTTAGCAGCTCTAATTAAAAGGAGTTGGCCAGCCTTGGTAGCAATGAACAGCTTTCTGGGCCCTTTCAGTACAAATGTAGCCAGTAGATTCAGGGAAGTTGTTGTTCCTTTTCTTGCTTGACACTTGTTAGACTGCATCCAGCATGCCATATCCAGTTTGGAGGCCCCTAGTGCAAGAAATGTATTAGAAATGTAAGTAAAAGGGAGGGCCAAAAAGGTGCTCAGCCAGTGACTTGTGAGGAGAGGTGGAGGGAGCTGGGCTTGATGAACCGGAGGAAGGGATGGCTATGTAGGCAGAGTCTTCTTCTGCCTACAGAGTACTGAGAAGATGAAGCTGGCCACGAGAGATAATGGTCATAAATTGACACAGAGGATATTCCTTCTATATACAATCAAAATATCATTTCACCAACGTGAAAACAAAGCATGGGTTGCCCAGAGGTTGTGAAGTCTCTGTCCTTCGTGGCTTTCAAGACGTGACTGGACAAATCTCTGGGCAGGCTTGTGTGAATTCAGTGTTGACCACGCTTTAAGCAGCAGTTGAACCAGAAACCTTCTGAGGTCCCTTTCAACCTGAGTGATTTTTTTGAGTCTGTGAAACAGAATGAGAAGTCCTCACCTTCTAGCCATGATATATCTGTTATAATAATATCTTGAAAACCTCTGCAAAGCTAACCCAGAGAAGCTCTAGGAGAGGAACTGCTGCAGTGAACTATTAAGTTAGTACTGGCACAGTCCTTACTAATCCTGGGATCTTTTATCCCAGAGGGCCACTGCTCAGACCATGGGCAGGAATGTAATAATTCTGGGGCTGTCGCTGGAAGTGCGGTGAGCTGCAGAGAATTCCTGGCTGGTCCAGACACTTCAAGGAGGAACATGCCCCTTAATTCATTTGCCTGTGCTAGGGAACGGTGCACTGCTAGCCCTAAAGGCTGAACAGGTTTAGGAAATATTAATTGTCTGGGTAACAGCACATATTCCAGGGACACACCTGCTCTTGCAGGCCAGAAACTCCTAAGGTGCTCTGGAAAACACTGAAAAGAGACCTCTGAGACAGTGATCTCTAGCTGGATCCCGATTCCTCTTTGCATTTGTGAATACTAAAGGATTGTGGAGGGAGTCCAACTTGTCTTGTTTTTTTAGCTCACTTTCCTTAATTTTTCAGGATTAAGTTAGATTTGTGGAAGATGTAACTTTTTTTATGGCAGTCTTAGGTGCTGCTCATTGTTCCAGCTTTTCTGGTGCCATTCTGTGGTGCTAATTCCCTGTATGCTTTGGAGGATCTGGGTATCCTATTCAGGGTTGCAGATACTACTTTGCAATGACTCTAAGTTATTTCCCCTGGACTTAATGGTCTCTGATATAGATGTCAATGAGCTTGTTGTGTTAACCACTTTTGATTGTCAATAGAACTTTATGCACATACTAATATTGAACCCTAGAGCAGCTCAGATAAATTACATTCTGGAAAGATTTGTTCTTCCCTGCAGGAAGGAACAGAAGCCTAGATTAACTAGCTTGAACATGCCTAAAGTTGGTGAAATGATTAATATTCTCATTATCTAAATGAATCTAGCCTATAGAATGTTGCAGTAATGAATGGCATAGAAATGTGATTAAGGAAATGTATTATTTGGGCTTGGCAGCATTTTAACTGTGTGCTAGGATAGCCTGCAATACCACACACAGGTAACAGAGGAACAAGAAAGGTCTTCTCATTCATCCATCAAGTTCACTGAAGAAAGCAGTGGTTCTTCATGCAAAAATTGTATGAAAGGAATTAAAAAGCCTGCCATAATACATCAGCTGGATAGAAAGCTTTGATATGGCATTTTATAATTCTGAATTCTTGATTTGGAAAAAATAACAATGTTCTTTTAGATAAAATTCTTTCAAAACTATCTCTGAAATTACCCTGGTAAGTCCATATTAGATATCCATGCAAGTATTTTTAGTTTTAAAGACATAATTTTCACTAAACTTAGGTCAGAGCCCTGTGTTGCAATTTAACAGGAATATTCTAACTCTGCCCCCTGGAGTGGTTGCAGCCTTCTCACCTTGTGGCTGTCTGTGGTTTTAAAAAATATACTCTCTATCCCATCGTTCAGTCATTAATGAATCCACTGAATCCTGTTGGTCTGGGGTAAAACAACATAATTTCCCAGCTTAGCATTGAATTGCAAGTAAGTATTGTGATTTTCTGACAGGTTTTGCATTAATATTATAACATTCTTGCCTCAGCTTATCCATGAGAATAATCATGTGATAGTATCAAAAACCTTTTAAAGCATAGACTTTGTGCCATCTTCAGCTCCTCTGTTTTTCACAATACCTCTCACTCTATTGTAAGAGAAAATTTGATTTGACATAATTTGGCTTTGGAAATGTATACTGCCTATTATTCTTTTCCTTTTTAGCTTCTATGTGACTGCTAACTCTTGTTTCTGTATTGTTCTTGTATTGAAGACAGGCTCACTAATAATAGTTCTCAGGCTCTTCATTTTCCATTCATATCTCCTTTCACCTGTCTTTTGCAATCCTGCCCATCTTTCCTGAGCTCTCCGTGACATCTACCAACCTTCCTCAGGATGCTCAAGCCTATAGGTGACATTAAAAAACTCTGACTTCTTAAGTACTTTGTAACCTCCTCTCTGTCTTGTCTAAACCTTTTGTTGCTCATCTTCTGTTAATTATGTAGTTTCTGCAGTTCTTTCTAGCAAGGACAGCTCTTGATTTCTTTTGTTGGTGCTTCCCCTATCTCATTGAAAGGACAGTCAGATCTTCTTATAATCTTTGTCCTCCAATCAATAATATTATAGAATGGTTTCACACTGTTCTTTCTAGTTCCATTATCTTTTGTTGCTTGGCAATACTTGCAGCTGCTTTTGGTTTTTACATTATCTTATATAATCTGACCTACTTGTCACCTCTATGTGGTTCCTGTTCATGATTTCAGACCAGTGGGGAAATTTGTGGCTTGTCAGATTTATTCTGTTCCCCTTTTGTCCTTCCTCTAGTTTGAGGTAGTGTGTACTTGTGCACTTCCTGTCATTTAAGAAACTGTGAATCTTCCCCTTGCCTGTTCTCTAAGGATTTACTTGCTCTGCAATCTTGCTGTCAGTTCTCTGAGACTGCAAATACCTGATTTCTGGAAATACACTGTCCTTACTTTATTGTTCCTCCTCTTTCCATTGTTTCATGCACATTTCCAAATATCAGGCAGAAGCTCTGTAATGGTTATAGTGTATGTTCAGGAAGGAAAAATACTACAAACTTGCAGTGAGGGAAATGTAACCAGTTTCATATGCCTTGGAAAGGGGCAAAAAAAATGAGTTAATTTTATGGTACAACTCTTAAAGACAACCTACGACTGTCTGTCTGGCAAATACAGCATCTAGTAGCCAACTTCTGATACTTCACATGAAGATATGACATCTTTCCATACTTCAGTGTTTTAGTAATCATTGTAGAAAGTTGGGAATGAAATAACGTGCGTTGGAGTTTCCTTAAGAGGTTTTTGTGTTTTAAATATTTACTTGAAATATTTCCTGTGTTATTTCTCTGTATGAAAATACCTGTGTGTGCTACACCTGCTCTATTTTCCCATATCCTTATTTGTATATTCATTAACATGCAGCCAGATATTAAAATGACGGTATCTTTAAATATATTCCTTAGTCATTTACACCATGTTAATATAGTTAGATTCAGTCTACTGAGCATTTGTAATAACATGTATAAAATGTTTTCCTTACATCTGTTTTGTAGGGACCTTTTTAAAAATAATACACAGTCTTTTCAGTGGAAATGTTTTCCTTCTCCAGATGTCTTCCTGCTTTCTATATAATCTGCAAATACAAATAATGAACCCCCCCTTTTTCTACTAAACATACTTGAATTCTTTATCATTTTCCCTTGCATTTTAAAGCCACCAAAGCAAATCAACATGGTCATCTCTAGTTATTTTCAGTTTACAATGTGCTGTTTATATAATAATGGCCAGCTCTAGCATCGCCTGAAGTGTTCACAAATGTATAGAGTTCTTACAAATGCAAAACAAAGCCAGACTAGGAAATACAGAACTGTCAAATCAACCTGTTTTCTGTCCAGATGATTTTAAATGCTTTCCAAATGCTTTGGAGAAAACCAGAAGTACTCCAATTGCCTTTTGGTAAGGAAAGGTTGCCGGAAACCAACTGATCGTGATTCATTTCTTTGCCCTTTTTATTTTTATAGCAATCAAATCACTGGCTCCCAAGGACATTGAGATTGGTTTGAATTCACAAAGTCTAGAATTTTTAATAAGGAAATTAAAAATTTTTTGAAATGTTTCATGCTTCACCTTCCCACCTCACTTCATAGCTTTTTTTTAATATCAAACATGATTAAGCGCTTAAATATATAAGATGGCTTTTCTCATTCTTTAAAAAGATCTATCTGTTTGGTTGGGTTTTTTAACACACAGCCTCTGGCCTTTAGGAACAGTGGAACTAATATTTCCATAGAAGAAAAATATGGTCTTAGTCACTTAAGACTAGTGAATTCAGTGTGTAATCACTACTATACAAGCAGTGTTATATTTAAATTAGGAATTACATAAAAAACCCAAGCAATGTGAAATATTATCAATACATTTCTATAATTCCGTGGGCTAAGTAATGTGTTAATTTCTCTAGAAATACATACAAACTGATTTTTCAGAATCAGTTAGGCCTTTTGAGCGATGATCATTGACTATTCTGTTGGCAATGTTCACATTTTTGTGACAATGGTGATTTAGTTTTATATTCAAAGAAAACATATTTGAAAAGCTCCTTCTGTCCAGCTATGCAAAGCTCTTAAAAAGAAGAAAAATAAAGGAGAAGAAGGAAAAAAAAATCCCACAATCACCAAATAAGCTTTGTCACAGACTGAAGAAATCGTGCCAAATTTTAAGATTTTGGAAGGCATAAAGGTCTTTCACATCAGGCACTTGATTCAGTTCACTCATTTTGCTTTGCAGCAAGAGGATTGTGATGAGCAATCTTGGTTTTGGTCGATATACATTTTGTATAGCATAGGAATATATTGTATTCACTGCTGAAGTTGGTGGGAATTCTGCCATCAAGGTGTAACTGCACTGGGCTTCTGATTGCTTAGCTGCAATCTAGACTAAAAATAGCTTTAACATCACCACCCCCATCAAACTAACAGCCTTTTGCTGTTAAAAGTCCTAAAAGTCCTTTCATTATAATGTTGGAAAGATCATTTTATGCATTTGCTTTTTATAGTAATCCCTATTCTGCTGAGCAAGAGAATGTTTCAGAGTGTTACTGGTATTAAAGGAGACTTCTGGCATAACTCATTTTGTAAGAATGATATCCTCCTTCCTTATCCCCTAGTGGCTCTCTGTGTCACTCATACCCATCGATCATTCTCATCTCTCTATCAGCTGCTGCCCCTTTTCTGCCTTATTACAGAATAAGACAACACACCATTTTCCTGTTCCATGGCTCCTCTTAGCACCAGTTCAGCCACATCATCCATTTGCTGTGTAGATGAGACCTAACGTAGCGTATGAGTGTAACTCAGGGTGAGAGTTTATGGAAATAGAAAGGTGTTTTTCTGTTGTTTGTTTGTTTGTTTGTTTAATAAACTACTAAGCAATTCGGTTTTACCCACACCCATTCACTTGTGATGGATATAATTCACTCATATTCACACACATGTACTCACAAACACCGAAAGACGTTTCCAAGTATGGCCTGGCCACAGTCATGTGTGCAGCAAAGAGATGGTGGATATTGAGTTATCATCATATTTCTTGGCCTTCCTTGAGCAGATGTGAGGAATGTTCTTTTGACTTGCCTTTTGTGCCTTGGGGGGGTGGTTGTCATCTGGAATCTTTTCTCTCGTTACTACGTCTCATTCCTTGTAAGTCATAGGCAAAATTCCTGATTTTCACAGTTCTCCTGTTTCGTTTTGAGGACATTTGATAGATCCAGTCCTGTTCTCTGTTTTCTTATTAGCTTATCTGAAGGTCAACTTGTTCTTTTTTTTTGCTGTCATTTACACAAAAGCACACGGATGGTGCTCTATTGAACACAGCGACTGTAAAAGAGAAAGAGTTTTAAGGAAGCAAAAAGTGACCTAAATTTAAACAAATGCACACAAATTTTCAAGTCTTTTTTCCTAGAACCAGAATCATGGCTTGTTACCACGCTTGTTTCCTTCTTTTAATGAGGTGGTGGTGGTACTGGCATGTCGCTTCAGGAGAGATGTCAGCACAGACTTAAACCTTCTACTCCAGGGAACGACAGGTTTTGATATAGTGGTGCAAAGGGCACACTCTTATCTGTTCATCTACATCATCTTACACTTCTCTGTGAACCTGGCTGGTCCCAACAAATTATTTCTTGCAGCTGCTTTGTGGCAATGCAACATGATGGTGACTAGAGAAGAATATCATCTTATCACGACAGAGTACGTAGATTTCTTTCTCAACACCATTAAATGATTGGGTGCTAAAAGTGGGGGAATTGAGGTGAGTCCTAAGACGTGGGATTTCTCCTTCAGGCATATGATTTGCTAAACTTAAAGGTGATAGACAAGATAAACAGTGACTGTTCTTATTTATCTGGTAAACAAAAGGTATGAAAAAACATGAGTCCTGGCATATAAGAAGAGGTACTTCTGAGATTAAAGATTGCAATATTCTGGTTGATTTTCTGGACAACTGAACTGTCCACTCTAGGTTCAGCATCCTGAACTGTGGCCGCCTCAGTCAACTTTCTCAGTGTGGTGCCACATTGACAATCTGGTCCATTTTTCCTCCAAGGCTTTTTCCTGCCCTAAAATATTTGCTGATTATAAACTAGACCAACCCCTTTCCACTTCCATGGGAAAGTGGAAAGATGGGTGTCATTCAGATAACTGAAACAGAGCAGAGTGGGTTAGTATTGTCGGTTCCCTCCCTCACCTCCCTTTCATCATGATAAGCATTCCTGGAGGACAATGAGAAGACATTGGTGTCCTCTCTTTCCTACACAGCAATGGCACAGGCCCAGCTCAGAAAATTATCTGCTTATTCAGAACAGCTATCTAAGAGCCTTGGGCTGACCAGCATTTACTGTCTGGTGGAGCAAGCATGTTACCAAGATCATCTTCAAGACAAAACCTGCTGACAGTGCCACAAAGAAACCACTGGCAGCAGCAGATTACAGCGGTAGCCAAATTGTCCTCTATGTCAGAACTGTCAGAGTAGATTGTTGTGGAGGCTCTCCCCTGAGACAACTAAGGTGGTCACAAAAGGAAGTTAAGTAGCCTCTGTGGCATAGACACTTTGAGAGGAGACCTGGAAACGCGTGCTTCGCGGTTCCTCCGCTTCCATTTGAGTCTGATGTCTTGGCAGGTCACTACGGAGCTTCACAAGGGTAATTTTGAGTGCTGAAATTTAGACGTGCGACTGCCGATCTCACATCCCTGCTCAGCAAATGTCTCATCTGGAAAATGCCTAAACTCTGTAGGAAATGCATTAAGCAATTACTGAAAATAATAACACAGTCTCCTCACTCTGAGTTATCTGAACACTAAACCATCACATTATGAGCAGCACCTCCTTTCTTACTTTCCTTCCTTGCTTTCCCTGTGAATCCCTGCTGGTGGCGTAATGATGCAACCTTTCTCTCCCATCCTTCATGGACATCAGTTGATACGAGGTTATGTAAAGTGAGTTCATTCTTGAAATGTCACTACAGCGTCTTTCTTTGGGATTAATTCAGTCTTTAAAATAAATAATGATATTAGACATTTTTGGGTGGTCCTCAGCTTTGCTGAACTCTATCAGTTGCTTCAAATGTGCTTTGTCAGTCCAGTATTATGTTCCAGGTGTTTAGTAGAAGCAGCAGAACAAGAGATGGCAGCATGTTCTAAGAATGATTAAAACGCTGCAAATTTTCTGCCTAGGGGGAAGGTGGTAAATTATGTACATCCACTTAACAGATTTGCCATAATTCAGTTCATAATGGTTCAGGTTTTACTACTGATTAGAGAATAAGAGATGGGCTTGCCCTAGAGCAGTGTTGTTTTGGCAGTGAACTCATGTTCTTACTGAGGTTTCCACCTGCAAGTAACAAAAGACTCTATTTTCCTTGCACTTTCACATCATTGATATATGGGCAAATTTAGTCCCAGCTGTCTGGCCACCCACTGCTGTTTATTGCCATCTTAAAATAACTTCTATATTCAGACTGTTTGGGTTTTTTTTCCTGGTATCTTCATAGCGTTAAACTATTTCTGCATTTTCTTAGGCAATCTTTTTATTTCATTATTTTGACTTTTCTATTAATTAATATTTGTAGGTGATACTGTTTAAAAGTCAGGGGATTTTTTCCTTAGAACTTTTTCCTTAAACATCTTAGGTTCTGAATTTATGTCGGTGAATAAGCAGAATTAATGTCCAGCTTTGCTAACACCAGGAATTTAAGGATTGTTCCCTCTTGATTAACTGAGTGAGAAATTGTGGACTTTATGGATAAATCATGTAACCGATTCAGTTTGCCAGGACAAACAGGTAAATATTCTTCATTTTGTAATAAAATGGATTTTTTATGAGGGAAATGTTTCTTCTACATATGAGATGTTTAAATATATTTTTGACAGTATTAGGCAGATTAATTATTTAGTGAAAAAATAACCATGTAAAGGTGGACTATTAAAGCAGGGATAGAGGGGGACTTGGCTATTTTGGTAGTGATGACTGAACTAAGAGCAGTTTTACATTTTACTAGAGAAATGTGGGGTTAGACCAGGGAAATCTGGTATTTTATTTGCAGTGCTGCAGGCTAAATGATATTATAGAAAGTAATTAAGGTAAAAAGATCCTGCAGTTGTGCAATATAAAAGACTAAATCAAGGTTTAGGCTGACGCTATTATTATGCTGAAGTGAATTCCGATGTTATCTGAGGAGAAATTTGTAATTCCTTGTTTCATTTTTATGACACGTGTGCAGACATTCATGAATATATGTCGCTTATCGGCACGGGTGAAAGGCGTGGTTCTGACGGTGGCAAAATGACTGTACAACGTGAGATTTAACACGTAGTTCCCCAGGGTTGTGCCATTCAGCCAGGGCAAGTTTCATGCTGGTAGCCAGGACTAGCCTTGGTTCTTTACTTGACCATGGAAGTTTGCCAGTATGCATGGAGTCAGAGGGGTGATGCCCATTTTTATTGCTGAGAAGTAAAAATGATGTATGTGTCTACTTCAGTAAAACTTTTCAATGCTTCAGTTCCATATTTATCACAGAACATAGCACTTGGAAGTAAAATGCCCATTGCTATAATAAAGCAAACCCTAACAAATAACTTAGCAGCAGTGAATTCTTGCTTTTCATACCAAAACATATTTCCCATTTTGCGTTGCTGGTTGACTGATGTTTTACGGCTTTCTAAGGCTAAATAGTATCTTGATTAGAAGAAATACTAATAGAAACTACTTTTAAATTCATGCATATTAGATCTAGTTAATCATTTGGCTTTCTTTCCTCTTCTTTATTTTAGGTCAGTAATCTTGCAAACGAAGCCTAGGAAAAATATATATTTAAAAAAATTCTTTCTAGAAATATTAGACTCCCCTTAACACCAAAGATTAAAGAATAAGTACCAGTAAAGTAGCTATTGCTTTTATTGTCCTGCCACTGGAATTGTCTTTTATCAAGCATCTAAGCTCTCATTCTCTCTCCCAGCTTTCTCCTTCCTTTTGCTGTTACTCATTAAAGATTTTCAGAATCTTGTTGATGGAGGGATTGCTTGGTCATAAATCAGGAAAACACCATCACTTTCTTAGTTTTGTCTTATCTCTCACTTTCACTTTTTTAAAAAATAGATTTTGACTTATAGAACTTTAAGAATTCCCTTTCTTCCTCTTTTGCCCACTAATGTACAGACCATCTGATCACTTTTAGACCTAACAGGGTGTATTGTTTATTACCACTGATCCTCAGAAGCAGTATTCATAACTGAAACCGAGTGATGTAATGCGCTGCAGTAGCAACAAAAATAAAGGTAGTATGTTGCTTCTGCTGGAGTTCTCATTGGAATAAATTAAAACAAACCAATGCTAAGCTATACTAAGTTTGGACAAAGGAACAGGAGTTATTTCTACTTTGGTATTGTACCTCTTAAATATTTGGCTGATAATTCCGTAGTTCTTTTAATTTATCTGGTGGATCTGAATTTTTCACGAGCTGTTCATGCTTTTGTATTTGTTATAGCATTATGCTACCAACTGAGAGCTAAACTCGTTGTAGCTTGATTATAAATTTTTTTCCCCTTGCCTTTTCTTTTGTTCATTTGTTTGTATCCTTCTTGCTCCAGTGGTAAGCCCCAAAACTACATAAATCAACTTAGATAAAACAGATTTAAGCAAAATCCAGACTGGCAATTCTCTGCCTTATTGATAAGTGTTCTCCCAGAGCCTTTAGTCGTCAATGGTTTTGATCATAGGCTAGAAATCCTCGCTCAGCATTCAGTTTTACTTTGTCCATCTCTGCAAACATTATTTCAGGTAAAACTGCAGTCAGTGTAATATTGGATAAGTTCTCAGAACTTCTGGCTGTTGTGAATATATATATATTTTTTTTTTACACATAGCTTTGGTTTAGCAGCAATTTAGGATTTATTAATATACTTGAGATGATAGATCACAAGATTAGGTTGTGTAATTCTTAACACTTAATCATCAGCCAATTTAATAGAGCAATTCAATGGAATTGATTACAATCAAAAAATCACTTAATGAAAGATTTGAGAATATCAAGGTTCACCTGAGACTTACCAGGAGTTTCCTCAATCAAATTGCACATACACACAGATGGAGGCTAAATCAAATCACAAACAGTTCTAAAAAAATTGTGCACACACACAGAGGTTACCCTAGGACTAAAATTTCCCTTTTCATGAGTTTCGTGAATTACTCACCTGTATGTGCTGGCATTCATCAAAGGATGGTCATTCAACCTCATGAAATTAGGCCTTTAAGTCCTTGTGAAATCATCAACGGATAATCTTTCAATCCTTGCAAAATCTACCTTGAGAGGATCCCAGCTCAGGTGGGAGATACTGGTCCCAGAGAGCCCACAGGTTCTCACTTTGGATTGCTGGGTGGCGAGATGTCTGGCTTTGGTCAGTATTTCCCATTCTGGAGTCACTCTGCTACACAATCGGGCAGCAGATGACCCAGGTTTGGCCAGGGAGCGCCTGTCCACCCCAGCCCCACCACTGCACTTGCAACCAAGAGAAAAGCACAATGGGAGTTTTACCCAAAACATACATGGCTTATTCTGAAATTTCAAATTGGCCCTCTGGGGTGCACCACCACACGAATGAGCAAGATCCATCAACACAGTGTGATATATTGATTTTCCGGTTATCTGCTGAGAAGGTGTTTTGATCCCTGAAACATTGTACTGACATATTGCTTTGTTATCAATAACTACACTGGTAAGGGAGGTACTGGATCACAAAAATATAGGTAATAATACAGAATAAGATGATAGAGTAAAAGGACTATGTTTACATTATTCTTCTGTTTTATTTAACAAAATAATATAAACAGGACCAGACTGCATACAGTATAAATGTAAATGGTTGGAAATGCAGTGTTATGTTTAGAGGGGAAGGGTTTGCTATACCCTGGTTATGCATTATTAGCATATTTAAAAAAAATGGGAAGCTTGTGTTTAAATCTGAAGGTTGGAAATCATCTTTGACTTGGGAAAGATTGCAACCTTATTTCTGATGCCAGTTAGGCACGTGTTTTAGCTCTTACCTTTTACAGACACAGAACAACCTGGGTCTTTTTCCTGGGACAGCTGTAAGTGACTGTACAGTGCTCCACAAACAGCAGACCTCTGCATGGTGGGTGCAAAAGGTGCTCTCAGTGAGGTTGTCTCCTAGGGGGGCAACAGAAGCGCTCCCCACGATGTGTGTGTGTGTAGATGTGCCACACGGCTCCTGAGCAGATCTGCCAAGCAGGGGAGCACCAGGTGAGTCTGGAGGTGGCAAGCAGAGCAGAGGCCTAGACAGACCCGACCTGGCACAGATCAGGGCTGACTGGGGAGGGAGAAGCCCTTTTGTGGTTTTGGGGGCTGTTCCTGAGGTCTGGTTCTTACCACAGTGGGACAGATCCTCGGAGGCTGTGTAGCTGTTGGTTGTGGAGCACAGGGGTGAGCTTCATTTTCTCTGCCTTACTGTTTCTCATCTCTACTGGCTTTTCCCTCTGGTACCCTGGTTTACCCAGCCTGCCACAACATTTCCTTACTCTCTAATTGAACTGGTCACAAGGAGATTCTTGTACTTGCTGCGTGCACACGGACAGTTGGATCAGATCTTGGACCATCCTCCCTTGTTGCAAGGATGTTTCATTGACTGGCAGCCTGTCTGCACATCTCTTTGTCCTTGTGGTTTGAGATGGCACTGGTAGTGCTTCCTCAACCTTCCCCTTTCCTCTCAAGAGAAAAAAATTGCCCCCCTCTCCCCAGCTACTCCTCACGATGTCCACTACCACTATTGTAGCTGCTCATCTCCAGCTCCACCAGCAACTGGATGACAGTCTCAAGCAGACCCATGGTGGAAGGGCCAAAGCTGAATGTTGTATCACTTGGTTTCAGTGTGTTCATCATCTCATGGCTGTGATTCTTGTCATTTTCATGGTTCTCTACTACACCCCACTTTATTTCCCCAGAAAGAGACCAAACTTACTTCCATTACTGCTACTTTGCTTCAGTATTCTGTCCACCTCCCCCTTCCCCTTGTTTAGGTAAAAATGAGGAGGCTTCCCTGCCTTCTGTGTTTATTATTTATTTTTGAAGTAGTAGCTGTATTTCAGCTGTGCTTTGTTTCCCTGGTTTTTTATAGGAAAATACCACCTATCTGGCTTCTTTTGGGGAGACCCTCATCTACTGGGAAAGGGCAGCTGCTCAGAGGAACACCAGAAGCTCACAAAGCAGTGTTGAGCCATGCAAGAAGAGCTTTAAGCTAATCCTGCCCAAGGCTGATCCACAGCCCCATGCTGGTGAGTGCAGGCAGCGTTTCTTTGGGAAGAGACTGAATGCTTGTAGGGTGGGTGGTGGCAGGAGGCCAAGGAGGGAGGGAAGGTGGGATCGTGTGTGTGTAACTGTGCTGCCTGGGGAGGGATGGATCTGCAAGGGTGGGGCTGCCTACACCCACGAGCAGGTCTGCAAGGCACCATCATCTACTTTGGAAGAGAGCAAGTATTTGTGCTTGGCCCATAACATCGGCTGAGCACAAGCTTCTCCATGAAAGATGTGAGGGTGAAAGGTGGAGAAAGGAAGAAAGGGATTGGTGTGGGGAGATGAGAGGGTTTGGCACTGCACAGGAGTTTAATTTATGTTCTAAATGTTGGAGAACAATGTGTGTTTTTCAACTTTCTAAATGACATCAGACTAGCAGTGAGAGCTGAAACATCACAGGATATGACTGGAATTCAAAATGACCTTGATGAATTGGGATGAAGTCGTGAAGACTTCAGACTTAATTCAGTACAAAAATGCTCAGGCTCAGTGCTAAGGTGGAAATAATGAGTTGCACAGCTCCAGGAGGGGAGCCAAGGTAGAGAGGCCTTGCTGTGGTTCACAGGGGAGCGAAAGTACGTGACTAAGCTGGAAAATGAGTTTGGTGGAAGGAGGGGAAAAAACACCGGAAAGGTGATTACAGTGTTTGGTGACTCAGGATAACCTGAACTGAACTGAAGCTACTGCTGTGCTTAACTTCCATTTTATTTTCAACATATTGTCACCCCATGAGCTTTATTATGAAGTAGGGTGGTAGATAAACTGAACGTAAACTACACCCTTTTGCAGGCGGTGTTGCACCGTGAATCAGTTTGTATCACAGAACTAGGTTTCATCAGGGTTTGCTAATAATCATTGTATTAAAACTGACAAAACACAATTTTTTCCCTCACAGCAAAGGAGAAACTTTAAGCCTCTGCTGTCTTTTTCCGAGGTAATGTAATTAAAAATATGAGTCTAAAGCTCGACAAATACAAAACCGATGCAAGATCACATCACATTTTTCAAGACAGCATATTTGAATGTGTGGCTCAGACTGCCCAGAAGCCATTTGACTGACTCGTCAGACTAGACACAGGTAGATATTGTTTTCTTTAGAGCTGCTGCCTAGCTAGGTTCTTATGCATGTGAATGTTTGCTAGGTCCCCAGACTGGCTTGTGAGGTTTATCTAAAGAGTATCCCATCAGAGTGTTGCAAAAAAGTGTGCTGTTCTAAACATATCGATAAGCAATCAGCAGAATGGATTAACATTTTTTTTTATATTAAATTAAAATGGAAGACTTTGCACTAATAGAAAGGACAAAGGACCCAGGATCTGATAGAGAGCATCCTGGACTTCTGGACAAGGGGAGGACAGAGTGGCTGGGGAGTAGTCAGGCAGAAAGGGACCTGGGAGTGCTGGTTGAGAGGAAGCTCAACACGAGCCAGCAGTGTGCCCAGGTGGCCAAGAAGGCCAATGGCATTCTGGCCTGCATCAGGAATAGTGTAGTCAGCAGGACCAGAGAAGTTATTGTCCCCCTGTACTCGGCACTGGTCAGGCCTCATCTGGAATATTGTGTACAGTTCTGGGCCCCCCAGTTTGGGAAAGATGTCAGGATGCTGAAGTGTGTCCAGAGGAGGGCAACGAAGATGGTAAAGGGGCTGGAGCACAAGCCCTACGAGGAGCGACTGAGGGAGTTGGGGCTGTTTAGTCCAAAGAAGAGGAGGCTCAGGGGAGACCTCATTGCTCTCTACAACTACCTAAAAGGAGGTTGTAGTCGGGCAGGGGTTGGTCTCTTCTCTCGGGTGACCAGCGATAGAACCAGAGGGCATGGACTCAAGCTTCGTCAGGGAAAGTTTAGGCTTGATGTTAGGAAAAAGTTCTTCACTGAAAGGGTGATTGGCCATTGGAATGCGCTGCCCAGGGAGGGGGTGGAGTCGCCGACCCTGGAGGTGTTTAAGGGGAGACTGGATGAGGCACTGAGTGCCATGGTTTAGATGATGGTTGGTGTTAGTGTTGGGTTATAGGCTAGACTTGATGATCTCAGAGGTCTTTTCCAACCTGGTGATTCTGTGATACTGTGATACTGTGATATTAATCAGGCCCTGTCATCAAGTCTGCCAATTTGGCAGAGAAAGAAGAAACCTGTTTCCAGAAGCAGGCTCCTACTCACTGAGCTTGCGTAGTAGAGAACGTGTATAATGCAGTCACCTGTAACTTCATGTAGATCACTAACCAATCACTTGTAGAGGGAATCATTTAGCATGTATTAAGAAATTATTGTCATAAATAGAACGCAGAGGCTTCTGTCAGGTGTGCCCTATTTGTACCCAGACTTGCACAACTCTGAAATAAAATCATTGTCTTGACTTAGCGTGTCAGATATTTTCATGCCAGGTAACGAATCTGACTTTTCGGACAAGGGGATGCAGCTGTATCTATGGAAGCCATTCTTGCAATGAAATTAGTAACTCTAAGTGCTTTTGTAGTGGGGGACTGTGCTGTTTGTGAAATGCAGCCCCAGCTACTTCCCAGACTACAGCTAGGTGACATGGAGTAGAGTCACAAATAAAAATTTTGTATGTCCTGCACAGCTGGACAGGTGGAGGTTCCTCACTCCAGCTACTGAGGCAGACAGCTGGGTTTCTAACACTCTAAGAAATCAAAGAGGTTAAGAACTGGAGGGACAGGCTCCAGGAGTAGAGCAAGGGGTTTGGAGGACCTCTTGTCCCTTTCTGTGGCACTGCAGGATGTAAAGACACCTGGGCTCAAAGCAGAAGCACATGTTTTCTACCTCCTGCCTTTCACTTGGTCAGTTTGGATGGAGGAACAAGTCCAGGTTCCGCGGTAGTTCTGGGAGGAGTTTTTGGATGTCTTTGGAACATGACAATGCACAAAAATACAAATTGTCCTGTGCTTTGACTTGCTTTGTCTTTCATTTGAAAGCGTTATGCTTGGGTTAGCTCTCTGCCAAGCCAAGGCTGGGATTTACTGCCGAGGAAGCCAAGGGCTCTTTTAACGTTTCGTGGTACATCCAGAATCACCCAGCGAGGTGGCCTCATCTCTCATAGGGTCTGTGATTCCTTGATAAACCTGTGCCTGGGAGCAGAGATGCACTTACCTGGCTGCCAGACTCAGGGTGGCACACGTGAGGCGCTGCCGGTACGGCTGTGGGGCGGGTGAACTGTGCGTCTGGAGGTGCACTGTGGGCAGCTTCCCAAACTGGCCGTTGCTTAGTGTTACAAAGTGCAGAACACTAAAGGTTTTGTTCATGTTGCCTTACTCACAAAGTGTCACAGCTAATAAAAATCTGTTGTCCAGCTGGGGTTATAAACTGCCATGTGACATCAACCTGTGTTACTTAAGTTTAATAACAAAGGGAACTCTAAGTCATGAGTTGTGGATGTCTGGTTTTTTTTCACTTGAGCAAGCTGGAGAATTTGTTTATTTCTCTCTTCTGCTCTCTAATGTACCTTGTTTGGCCCTGCTTTACTCTGTGAAGTATCAGATCCCTGCTTTACTGCTGCTTCAGCCTTGCTTGCCTGTTCAAGTTTCCCTCATTATTCTGTTCACTGCTGAATTTGCTCTTGTTGACTTCTTAGTACTTTTCTTCTCTTATCCTATCTGACAGCCCTTTATTTATCAATAATGTTTCCCTGGAGGTGGTAATTGGTAGCAAACTTTCCAGAGATCTCCATAGGCAATTGACATTTCTCTTTTCCCAGGCCAGCTGTCACATTTGCTGGCAGGGGAGCAACAAAATATGCTAAAATGATTGATAATCATGGATAGTGAAAACGAGACTAACTCAAGGAAGATTTGCCGCTTAAACTCAGTGTTGCATAAACATCGCCACTGTTGAACAAGTTACTGTCATTCACACTTCCAAGTAGTCAAACTTTTGTTTAGTACTCTACAGTTACAAACTAGTTTTTACTATCTGTAGTTGTAAATTTTTCTTTAGTTCCTCAAGTTAAAAAATGTCTTCATTTTTAGAAGGTCTGAGGCAATGAGAAAGAGTAAGACATTTAAAACCACCTTCCTTTTTCTGCAAGGTTGTTCTATACTGTTAGGTTTTTATTGCTTTCTTGTCAAAATTTAACTGGCAGTGGCTCTGGGGCACTCACCTCTTCTTTTGGGAGCTTTTCAGTATCTTCTACAGCAAATGCTGTCAGAAACAGTGACAAAAGACAATGGCAAAGGACCAGAATTATAACTAGCAAAACCACGTGCCTTGAGTGCCTCGGATTTTGCCTGTTCTCTGATTACATTTACTGGTCTAAATACAGGCACAACCTCTTCCTACAAACTTTTTTGCTATTTTTGCTGGCATTTTCACCAGCCCCAATTTCCCTAACTAGTTTTTATATTTAGTCCAATTAATTATGTCGCACTTTGGCAGCAGCTTTCCCCACGAACCTTCCTAAGCCAATGGTTCCCAAAGGATTGTTCTCTCAGGAGTGGTTATGAGCCCAACAGCTCATTTTTGGAAAGGAGGAGCTTGCAGTGAGAAGTGAATCAGAAATGCAGTGAATAAGAAATCAGAAGTACAACTTGTGACACTGGCTGAGGTGGGAATTTCTGTTGAAAGCCCTCGCAAAGCTCTCTGCATACCCCATTCAGAGAAAATTGGAGAAGGGTGGATTTTGCTGAGCAGTGTTTTTAAAAGTCACTTTCTTTCCTGGACCTGAATCAAGCTGTGTGCAGACTGATCTCTGTGCAGGTAGACTGTCACTTGTATCTGTGTGTCTGAAATCCCTGTCAGTGGAGCTTCATCTATGATGATGTTTTTCCACTGCCTCCTGTTTTTCAGTGGTACCTGAACACATACTGGGACATAGACAAGCCCAGTGGGTAAGGATGCTGAATAATAGTGTTAAGTTGATTTGGTCTGTTTTCTCTTGTTGTTGGGTTTGTTGGTTTTTTTGGCAGCCTATGGAAATCCCTAAGAGTTGACTTTTCAAAGGCAGATTCAGAGCTATTGCCTTGATGCTGTCTTACTTAAGCTTCACTCCAGGTCATTTGAATAGAAAATGCATTTCTTCTGTGGTATGTACTTTTCATGTGACTTTTACATCTGGGTCTGGGTGAGGCTCACATGAGTAGCAATGTGGTGTGTGCTGTTTTCCCTGGAAGGAGAAAGTCACCTCTGAGATTGCAGAGCACGGAGTTACAGGAATTTGTATCACCAGGTCACTTCTAGCAAGAGAAGTGTGAGTGTCTGCCCCTCTCTTAGCTCTGAATGGGACATGGGTTCATTCAACTGACCTGCAGGCAACCTTTGCTTGGTGTCCCATTCAATAGATAGGGCATGAATTCTGGAGTCTAGAAATCTATTTTATCACTGTAACACAGCACTTTTCCAAGTCAAATAATCCTGATTCAGGCAGTTATGAAGCGGGACCCGTGGGGCCTATTCATAATGAGCACCAGTAATTTCTGGTTTTCCTTAGTTGAGGGAGATGGGATTCTTCCTCTTGAGACCTGGTGCTTATTCTGTCATGTAAACTACATATTGTATCACCTAAAAATTGATTGTCATACATTACGACATCATTTTCCTTCTCCTTGATTAGCTTCTCTTCGAAAATGAATAATAATACAATTTCCCTAGTTTATTAAATTGATTATTTGGCTTGCTAATACTATGTAATCAGAAAATTAGAAGAAGACTTCTAAATCTTGAAGTCTGCAGGTTGACCTTTATGGCTTGTTATTTAGAATGAAATTGAACTTTCTTGCTGATGGCTTTAATTCATTGATGTATCTTAATAGAAAATTGATTTTTTTTCTCCCTAAAGAACACATTTACATCAAAAAAAGGAAAATGATATTTCCAAGAAAAGATTTGCTAACAAAATTAAAGCAATGACTTTGATGTATGGCCTGGGTTTCAGGATTTGAAATTATTTAAATTAAGGAAAGGCTCATGATAATGCTGTGACTTTTTCTCTCATTAAACTATGTTGCAAGGAAGTGAGACATTACTACTAGACATTTTCAATTCTTGCTGTGTAGAAAACCAACATCATGAGGTGCATTCTCTGTCCTTTAGTTTCAAAACTAGCAGGCTGAAGGGCTTATCCAAGAAACAAAAAGCCCTCAGCATCTTTCTCTTTTCTTATTGGACTAGGACTCATGGTGTAAATCCTACAAAGCCTAAAGAGAGACTGGCAAAATGCCGCTCTGATGAAAGAGCATCATTATAAAGTCAATATCAAATGCAAGACTGCCATTAACTTGGAAAGAAGAATGACAAATTATTTCTGTCTGATCTGAGTAGCACGGGTCAGATTTTGTTTTTCAGGCTGAATTCTGTTAGGCTAAACTGGAATAAGGTTCTGGTGGGTGTAGCAGTAGCAGGAAGCTGATGCAAAGGGTGAGGCGTACATTTTTTTTCTTGAGTCCTTCAGTGCAAACGAGAGCAGCTCCTCTCTCGTTTCTCTCCTTACCCCTGCTTTTGCTTTACCCTACATCAAGCAGCTATGGACCACCAAATGGATATTCCTGGAACTGAGAAACAAGCTCAGTCCTCTGTCTTCTCCTCTTACAGTGAAGCTGAAACTAGAAGTTTCCTTCTGATCTTGGCCCACAGACACCCCAGGGCCTCTCTTGACCCTCCTCTCTTTCTTTCTCTTCTCTGATACAGAAGAGACTCATCTTAAAGAAATTGTAATCAAAATATTTTGAGGCTTGAGCGTGGGGTGGGGAGAAAGAACATCTTTAGAGAAAGAGGAAATTTGGGAATTGCATGGCTTCTAGAAGAATATAAAAAAAGTGAAATTGAAGTAGTAGGCGTATTGTTGGGGTAGGGGACAAAGGAATGAGAAAAACTGGCTGTGGTGGCAAAGAGGAGGGTTTGAGAAACGTAACGGTGAGGATTTGGCTCTAGTGGTGGTGTAAGTCAAGTTCCCTTGCCTGCAGCAGTAGATTGCCTAGACCAGCAGAATGCACACCCAGACACACAGACACACAAGTGTTTCTATGTCTATTTAGCCTGTGTTGTTGAGAAGAGGTTGCTATCTGTATTTGCCAGCACTCGATGTGCTGTACCTTCCATGAGGTCACTTCTGCCACACTGTTTAGGAGAAACTGGCCAACAGGCTGCTTGCATCATTATTTATAGAGTAGGAGGAAAGCCTTCTCATCTGGAATTAGTCATAGGTGCCAAATACCACCCTAATCCTCATGCCCTTTTTTCAGACTTAGTCCCATTGTTTCTTTTTTTTAATTTTATTGAAGTAATCTTTTTTCCAAATTTTTTAAAAAACCTTTTGGAGAAATTTAAAGGAAAAATATTTGTTGTTTGGCAAATTAAGACTTGAGATGAGGAACTTCCTACAACAAATACAGTTTTTGGAAAGGAGTTAGTAAAAGTGATTTCTGACTCTTGATAAAAGGATTTTTACTAATAATACCCGGTGAAGATATTTCATAGTGTGCTTTTTGATAACCAATTCTTTTGAAAGCTAACAAATTGGTACAGTTTTATAAAATTTATGGTATTATTTATTTATGATTATGAAATGCCTTTTTTTCTTGAATAGTGTTGGATAGAAACTGAGAAATATTAGTTTATCCAGATTTACAACCTCCAAGTCTTGGTCCCCCATGGCCCATTTGGAATTTAAGAACAGGCATTTTTTGAAAGGCGTTTTAAGGTCTAGCATTCAAAATAATATCTGAAAAAACCCTCTGAAGTTTTGGTCACAGAGTGTATACGATTTTCAGAATTAGGTAAGACACAGCTTACCTTTGTACTGAAATTAAGGCAGCTCTGGCTATGTCTTCTGTTATGTTATTTTCCTATTACATCCATCGGCAGTGCATAACAGGCCACTTTCACAGCACAGTTGTGCCTTGCTATCCTCTTCTCTGCAATCAATATTAAAACCTCATTCCTCTCCCTGTATGGGGAGCTGACCCTACTCAGCTTATATCTGCCCTCTTTCCCTACCTTCCAGAATTTTGTCTGTGTGTGTCTGTGTCTATGCACGCTCGTATGTCCAACTATAGATACATAAATGCCAAATACTTTGACCAGTCCTGTCTTGAGACAGCTGTATAAGATACATATTATTATACACATAGGTATCTAGGAATATATACACACTTATAAGATCAAATGTTTCTGAAAAATGAGATTATTGCAAGGCATTGCAGCCACTAGGATTAAAATGGAAGCACTGAAGCACAGAACAATTGCTGTCTGTGCTCAGAGTGTCTGATCCTGCTGTGCTCCCACTAAGCACCGGAAGAAGCTCAGATAATGTTTCCATCATGAAGCTTCTTGAAGCCCTGGGGAATGAACCAAGATCCAGTAGAAAAGCTAGAGGAGAGCAGACTTGTAGCAGGCTGTGCTGTGCATATGCATTTGAAAACAAAATTGCTGCAGCAGCCAAGAGAAATGGAGGTGTTTTGATTTGAGTCTCTTCCAATGCAGATAGCTGGAAACATTTACTAGACTAAAGCTTTAGTACTAAAATATAAACACAATATTTTTTTTTCCTGAAGATTTGACAGAGGAGACCTCTGAGGTACGTGGCATTGTTTAGTCTGGAGAAAAGGAGGCTGAGGGAAGACCTTATTGCTGTCTACAGCCACCTGAAGGGAGATTGAAGGGAGGTGGGTGTTGGTCTCTTCTGCCAAGTGGCGGGTGATAGGACGGGAGGAAATGGCCTCAAGTTGCACCAGGGGAGGTTCAGACTAGACATCAGGAAAGATTTCTTCACCAAAAGGGCTGTCAGGCACTGGAAGGGGCTGACCAGGGAGGTGGTTGAGTCACCATCCCTGGAGGTATTTAAAAGACAGAGGGATGAAGTGCTCAGGGATCTGGTTTAGTAGTGGACAGGTACGGTTGGACTCGATGATCTCAAAAGTCTTTTCAACCGAGTGATTATCTTTATCTACAAACACATACAGGGCCTGAATGCAGACCTTGAGACAGTGTCTTTTCTTTGGCGGCTGAAGATGATTGAAGTTCCCAGCTGGGAAGATTTTATTTCATCAAGAATTTTTTTCTAGGCCAGGAAAAGGTGAGAACTGTTCTACCTGTAAGGTAGATTTCCTTATTTTACTGTACCGCTGCTTCCAAGGGGCCTTGGAGACATAATTTGAAGTACAGTGAAGTATTTGTGAGGTGATTGTGAAGTATTTGAGGGAGGTGATTGTGCCCCTGTACTCAGCACTGGTGAGGCCACACCTCGAGTACCGTTTTGGGCCCCTCACTACAAGAAGGACATTGAGGTGTTGGAGCGTGTCCAGAGAAGGGCAACAAGGCTGGTGAGGGGGGTGGGGAATCAGCCCTACGAGGAGAGACTGAGGGAATTGGGGTTGTTTATCTTAGAGGAGGCTGAGGGGAGACCTCATCACTGTTTACAACTACCTGAAAGGAGGTTGTGACGGGGTGGGTGCTGCTCTCTTCTCGCAAGTGACGAGTGACAGGACGAGAGGGAACGGCCGCAAGTTGCACCAGGGCAGGTTTAACCTGGACATTAGGAAGAATTTCTTCACTGAGAGAGTGGTCAGGGATTGGAACAGACTGCCCAGGGAGGTGGTGGAGTCTCCATCCCCGGAGGTGTTTAAAAGGTGGGTAGATGAGTTTCTTAGGGATACGGTTTAGTAGGGAGACAGGCACGGTTGGACTCGATGATCTCAGAGGTCTCTTCCAACCTTATGATTCTATGATTTGTCAAAGTCAGAATGTTCTTGGTAAACCTGAGAACTGCTAGATTAAGATCTTACTCAACAGCCTTATGTATTATTGTGTACACATCTTGGAAACACATATGAAACATGATTATTCCCCAATCTCATGCATATGCAATAACAACTCTCACTGTATGGTAGAGTCTTGAGGTAAAAGCGTACCATGTTTGTCTGGACTTTAAAAGCTTTTTATGCTAGAAGAGCATTAGGGTGGTAACACCAAGTGTAAATTAAAGTCCTTACCTTGTAAAACTAAGAATTTGAGGTCATAGTCTCAGGTGCCAATGGCACATTGTTCAGGAAGTTGGTCAGGTTATTACAAAGTTGTTGCTGCTGAAGACCTTTCCCTATGACTTTCTCGAATACACTTATCAGAGATGGACCCTTCTGGGTCACAGTATCTGTGTTAAAGTCATTACTTTTTAAAATTTGGGACTTCCATCTCTTTTATTTCCTTCTCCTTGCCTGTGCCGCAGGTCCGGGTGCTGGCAGCTGCCTGTAGGTGGGGCTGCAGTTCCACACAGGCTGGGACACCAGCAGCTGTGGAACACGCGCACAGATGTGGTGCAGATGCAGCCTGTGCTGAACTGCGATGGCCAGCAAGTAATCATCTCCTTTGCCAACTTAAGCGATGCAAAGCGACCATAGTTTTAAAATATTTTGTTTTATTAAATGTTTAAAATAACATAAACATCATATTAACAATTTTATGGCTGAGGTTGTCATAATTTGTCATAATTTGACTTTACCGTTTTATCTGATTTGAGAGCTCGAAAGATTACACCTTAACATTAGAAACTTTGTAATTAAGATTTATAACAGTAAGTTGTCTCATAGCTAACGAGAATAGAAATAGCAGATAGAACCATATAAACTTTGGAGAGTGGAAGAGTACATATTTTACTATAAACTGGGGTCTGCCAAGATTATTTAAGAACAAGAAACCTTTTACAAGCAGTTTCATGTTAATCTGAACAAACCATCTCAATTCATAGTTGATTTTTAAGCAATAGAGAAAAGTGGGATAGCATATTTTTATTACTCCCCAAATACCCTGCTGACCCCTCCCCCCTTTTTTAAATTCTCTTATTTAAGTCTTTACCACCTTCCTACCAGTATTTAGCACCATGTAATCGGATATTTACCATTTAGCTTCTGGGGAATGTACAGTATGTTATTGACTCTGCACTAGAATAAAGGGTCCAATTGTACTGAAAGTTCATCTTTGCTTTCTGTGGTAGAACGTCAGCGCTGGAAGAGCAAAGCATGCTTTCAACCATGAAGCAGTAGCTTATTTACAAACAAAAGAATGCCCCCCTCCCTCTTTTCCCAGTTGCTTATTCATGATGAGGATTTGATTAATAGTACTACAGTTAGGTTTCCTTTACACTGGAAACTAGGATAGGTTTTAATCACTTCATCTTAAACTGAGTTGGAACAGTGCATACCAAACAACCGCAGCCTGGCATGTCAACATGAGCTCCACTATATTTACTGTCTCCATATGTTGTATGAGAAGACTGATGGTGAAAGATGTAACTATATACACAGGCATATTATAACCACGTTTTCTTAGAAAATGTAAAATAACAAATTTCTTGAGATGAGTAATGTGCCAACAACCTGTAATACACCAGTAGGTCTGTTACCTCCCCCCTCTACCAAGAAAGAATTGTATTTTCTTAACAAAGTTATTTGGATAGAGGGGTGAGAAATTTATTTTTTTCTAACAGACATGCTGGAGATAAATAGCTTTGGTTGTCACTCAAAAGGCAGTTTAAACGCCGATGAATTTTAGAGATTTTATTTTCTCGTTATCGCAATTCAATATAAAAGGAGATACTTCTTCATTGCAAGCTTATGCCCATTGCTCTTTGACAGTGAAATGATTTGCAGTGTTTCCTTGCTTTTGCACAGCAGTTCACAGCTACAGCCTACAGACTAGTGGATATGCATAGTATTAACAAACGGTACAGCGGGTTCGGCAAGGATCCATGTGATCTCTGTAGCAGCACTGCAGGCTTCTGACACTGTAAGGGGGGTAGGTACACTGCAAGTTCCTAGGGTATAAACAATTACAGAGGATAATCCCATTTTACTGTCCTGTGGTAGACATTTTCTTTTGTAGCTGTGCAGAATGACTGCCAACATCATTCTCTATGCTGCCTCTTGGTAGATAGGGGAAGGACGGAGGAGCCTTTTAGCTCATATGTTTATTATAAGAACCCAAACTGACATTAGCAAAATGCTGTTGGAGCTCTTCCCCTACTCCTTGGGAAGCAGAGTCCTCTGAGTTTGGCAGCTCATAGTTCTCTGATCCCTTGAGTGTCTCTTTGCTCATTGAGCTGGATGCTCTGTGCCTAGAAATGCTTCTTGCTGAGAGTGCAGACGCTACAGGAATGTTCCTTCTACTCCTCTCTCCTCCCCATAGCACTGACCATGCTACCTCGGTAGGAAAAAAGAAACCCACCTTGAGTCCTGCTCCAGCCTTAAAGGTGTCAAAAGCTCTAGCTCTAGTCATGAGTAACATCCACTCCCACCGTCGTCTGCGTTAATTTGTGCAGCCACCACAGGATCTTTGATTTAACTTAGTAACAACTGCACTTGGCTATTCTTTCGTCAAAAGCTTGTGAGTATACGTGAACGAGCAGGAGATAGAATACAGAAGGAAAGAAGTGGCTGTCACTCAGTGTTTTCTTGTCTTTTCTATATTTTACCCAAGGCTTGGGTTTTTTTCAGAGCAAATACAAATACACAGTAAAACATTAATGATGTCACCACTTGAAATGAGAACAAGTTCTGATGACAGGTCCATCTCTCCATGATGACAGTCTCTGCATTGAGGTTTTTGTTAAATACTTCTGTGGTTCAGACAACCACCTGAAAACACCTCAAGCCACAAGAGAATGGATTAAAGATTCAAGTTTCACTGCATGTTATGTCTGTCTTAAGAAAAATTAACAGCCTGATCCCCCGCCAGGCAAGGCCAGAGCTCTGAAGCCAGCTGCGGGCAACGTTGTATGGGCTTCAAAAGGTCTCCCGAAAAGCATACACCTTCTGCCACAGCTATGGTCTTCAAACATCCAAAGCAGCTCCTGCTGTTTTTCAGCAAAATGCTGGAGAGCTTTAAACTGTGATATCATCATTGTTCTGTGTGAAACCTGAAGCATCTTTTAGCAAGTGCAGAAAACAGATCAGGATATGCTCACAGTGGGCAAAGATACATCTCAGACTCGTTGGGGCAATACTGTCTGTGCAAAGTAACTCTGAAAGCCTACAGACATATGTGAGGAATGCATGGCACGAGTAGCATTGAGGAAGGGAAGGCAGGACACTTTTCCCATAGTAGGCTTGTCTACATCACCCAGCTGTTGTACATATAGCAAGTCTGCAGTGCTCCACTTCTCTGTGAGACTCAAGTTTTGTCTATCATGTGGACAGCATTAAGACTTCTGATCCCTTTAGCTGTTGCTTCTCTTTGTACATAAGGCAGGCACTTAAAAAGACTTCTAGGATAGGAGTTAAAATTTTTACCTATGTTTTAAAATTAGGTTTGTTTCACAACAATCTGCAGTTTTGTTATGTTTTGTTTTGTTTTTCAGCCTTTCATATGAGAAGACTGGAAGCTGGCTGATGACCTGATTATTAACTTGAGGGAATGCAGTTTTTCTAGAGGAATCCCTAAAGCAACCTGCCTCACTCCACCAAGTCTTTGCATAGCCAAGTAGAACACACCTGACCTTCCCCATTTACACGGCTACAGAAACACTGGTCCACAGTGCCCGAACCTACAGCTCCGACTTTCTCAGGTGGGGACACCTTGCTAACGTGACATGTGCAGAAGGCACTGCCAGCTTTCTGGAGTTGGAAAACAGGTAGCTAACAACCAGCATGGCTTCATTTTGAAAGGATGTTTTCAAAGGCAGAAGCTTAAAATATTCCATCTTTGCAAATCGGGTGCTTGACCTAGTTGAGCACAGATCAAAAGCAATGTGTGACAGACACAGGGTCCTTTGCTAGGGAATGCCAGAGCCTTGCCATTCTGGGCACCATCTTTCTGGTCAAGTTCTGCTGCAGGCATCCTTTGGCCTTTGAAACTAGACCTCTGGGGCATAGGGAGGAAGGTAATTCCTTGCACCTTCAGAAAGACTTTTGAAATAGCTTGGAGGCCTAACATATAAATATATTGTCATCTTAAATTGCTCTTGCCTTCACTGCCAACACCAAGTATAACCTTTGAAGAATGCCAGCTTTGTAAATACTTTGCTATTCTCAGCTCTCAAAAGAGCAACTGTGTCAGTTTTTTGTGATGTAGCATTACTTTTTCAGACAGCTAGCATGACACAAGTCTAGAGAAACTGGATGCTGCATTGTTTCAAAACCTAGCTGCTTTGAAGTCTGATAAAGTGCTTATTCAATGTGATCTGAATAAAAGATATTCCAATATTAGATTTGACTCTCAATATCTGATAGCATGATAAATTTCTTGCTGTCACACTCAGGTCATTGTTGCACCAGCTACTTTGAAAAAGGCTGTCTTTTTCTTTCTGCTCCCACGGGGTGAAATAAGTATCTCCAACAGTCATGAGCATTAGGAAGATTCTTGCATTCCTTTCTAAACAAAATGCATTACCTTCACAGTGCGTGACTGTCTTAACACAGAAGTCAATGAAACCTTTCCTATTCTCAACAAAACCAATTTTCAGACTTTTAATTCCTACTGAAAGGAGTGGCAGCAGAACTGGCCTGATGGGATTTCCTCCATATATGTCTTTACACTTTCCCAGTGAAAGTGATCAATCACAAAGTGATTTAGCTGTAATGAAAACATGAAGGACAGTATCGGGGTGGTTTCGAGCTATAGGGAGATAAGGAGGGAAAAGACCTGTTCCTCAAAAGTAACAAAGAATTTCTGAATACTTCTTCAATCTTTTAAGAAGTCTTCTCTTCATTCTCAGAGTAAATATAGCATTTTTCAAGCCAAAAAATGTTCCAAGCAACGGTGATAAGTGCAAGAACAGCGTGTTTTAATAGACTGAACCTCAACCACGGAGAGGAAAAAACACCTCTCCGTAAGAAAGCAGCGCGTGAGTACAGTTAAAACAGGTACATGAATTCTATGCATGTCTTCAGCTATGGCTTGAAAGTATCAGTCCTCAGGAACAATGTAAGACAAGATCTGAAAACTGTTCAGAGTGTTCACTGGCCTAGTGTAACTCATTCCCACCCCAAGTTTTGAAAACCTGAAAATGTGAAATCATGGTTTTTCAGTAAGGTACCATTTCACTGAAGGAGAATGAAGGAAGAGCTTCTTTAGGAAGACCTCTTACAGGTAAATTTCCTTGGCTGGGCCTTCTCTGATGATATCCCTTTCTTCTATGGTTGTACCCTTTAAATTTGCCTCTTTTGAGGAAGAAAATGGGATTAATAAAGCCTAGGTAGCACATGGGAGGACAATGACTTTGGTTAATCTTTACTCTTGCGCTTCAGACTCTAGATGAATGGTTCCAGCTTGACCTGTTCCTAAAGCTTCATTTATGGCTTTAAAAATTGGCCTGGTCCTACGGAAGAAAGACCACCATCTATTAAAGCATTAGTTAAAATTAAAAAGGTGAACATACAACAGTTCACAATAAATGCAGGCTGCTGTGGGAGGGAGTGGATTTTTCTGCTACTTTCAGACCTTGATGCCCATAGTTGCTGATTAGAGGGAGATGGAGATCCCTTCTGGAAGAGGCTGGTTGCTGATGAACGGCTTCAGTGCCTGAGGGTGCTGGATGCCCTGAAGTAGGAAAGGAACTTGTAGCAGAGGCTCACCACAAAGTACCAGATGTTTCGAGCCATCTGTGACCTTGCAATGAAAATGCGCCATATGATCACAAGCAGGGTGGTGTTGAATGCATATCGGATGTTCCTCAGCCTGAGAAAGAGAAAGAGGCATCTTAGGGAGAAAGACAAAAACAACAAAAAAGTTTAGCAGCCTGCTTCATTTACTACAGGTGATTTTGTAAGAAATCTTGTTTACAAGTGACCCTTGGGCTTTTTGCCCTTGCCCTTTTTGCTGTTTTTGTGAAGCCACTGTGCCTAAGATGTCCCTACCATCTGGCCAAGGACTGCGTGGAAGATATAGTATAGTGAGTAGTTAATGGGATGGGTGGAATACCTGTATTACAAGTGTCTCTTGTTCCATGTACTCTCCTTTCAGAGCAGAAGAGACACTGAAGTTATACTGAGGGTTGTTTTCTTAATGATAGTCTAGGGCTGATATGTTCTGCTTTGATTTGGCATATCGGCTACTTTTTACTAGTTGGATTGGTGACAGTCTGGAAGACCTTCGCAGGAGCTGGTGAATAAGGTCCTCCTGTTTTGGTTAAAACCTTGCTTTCAACGTTGGGAAATTACTCAATAGTCATAAATGGTACAGTTTTTCAGCACTGCAGCACTTTTTCTTTTTAACACTATATATTTAAATGGGTCTTGAAGATGTTAATCATCTTGTCCTCTTTCTGTCAAGCAAAAACTTACACAGTTCTCTTTAATTCTTATTTTCCCAGTATCTGACCAAGGGAAGAAAGCTTCATACATAATGTGCCTAAGACAAATCTCATTTTTCTGAGTCTATTTTTTTTTCTTGTTTCTAAACTTTATCACTGCATTATATACCACAGTGCTTATTTGGGCTCTGAGGCAGTTACTGGCCTGTTACAGAGGTTCTTACAAATTTTTAAAAATGACCCATGAACGAACAACCTGTTTAGGATTCCTTGCTATGGCAACAGGCTGTTCTGTGCTTCCAACATCTACAGTGCACAGGAATGGTTCTTCTTAAAGGAAACAACCAGGCTTTTACTTCAAGGGAGCTCCTCTTTCTCCTTTTGCCTGCACTTCTCAGTAAAAGGGCTGGAGCACAAGCTTTAACTGAATACGGGAAGGACAATCTCAAATTGCTCATTCAGACTCTTTTAAGCTGTCACCAGGGATTGAATGCATAAGCTCTGCACTGATTTTGCAGGATTTTTTTCCCATTCTCCACAAGGAATTAGAAACTTCAACTTCTGTATGATTCTAAAGTTCATTTTAATGCTTAAAGTTTTTATGCAATGTCTTTGAATTCTAAAAACTTATAGGAGCTTCACAAAACCTAAATCTGACCTTTATTTTTTTTATTGTAGTTCTGAACATTGAGGACCTTATGCATTGTAACTTTGTCACCTGGTCATCCTCTGTGAAGGCGTTATTATCCAGCCCTTGATCGTTAGCGCCATCAGAAGACATATTTTTCTTACAGGATGAAAAGACCAAATACTGACAACCCTCTGCCCTAAGAAATAAGCTATGCTATGTTTGTCTCCTATCTTATTGTTGAGTAATATACTCAACAATAATTATTGCAATGTAAATAGAATAATTTCCCTCAAAAAAACATTCAAGATAGCCAAGAGCTCTTGTCCTTGTCACTGGGTATTACTTACTTCCGTAAGTGCTGCTTCGCTGCTGGAATGCCAGCCATGTCCTCATTTAGCAAGTACTTCTTAGCACCTAGGCAGTAGCTTTCAATGTATTCTGACCAGTGCAGCTGACGAACATCAAAGTTGTATAACTGGGATTTAAAGACAAAGAGCAGAAGTTAAATGCCAGAATTTGACATGTGTTCACTTTAAGCATCAAGTCTTCATTGCCCTCCGTTTCTGTAAAAGGCCCTCTCTGTTAAGCTCTTAAAGCCACCAAGTTCCCAAGAAGACATGAGCACTATAGTTCACAGCTGTCAAAAAGTCTTACTCAGTTGGGAATTCAGGCAAAGCAAGAAGAAATTTAGTCCTGGCTGGCAGAAAACAAAGATAAATTTGTCCTTCTGGTGGCCATTTGTGCATAAATATGTGTGTTTGTACCTACACATATTTATTATACACACACACACACACACACACAGAGGCATGCATGCACAATCACCAAAAAAAAAATGGTATTCCACTCAGGTAAACAGATTCATCTGAAAACTTCCATGCAGTTTATAATGTGTCACTAGAATTACGTATAAATAAATGAATTGGACATTGAATCAATAGGTGCTTCTGCATCAGTAGTAACAGCTCTATTGTGCTGCATTCTCTCTCAGCATTTAGATTGACAGAAGTCCAAGAAATGGGTTACTCTGTTGTTTGGCATCAAAAAATCTCATCATAGAGCTAATTAGCTCAGTTAACTTGAAATGCTTATATAGGAAAAATCATTAGTGAGCTCTCAGGCAGTTGTCTGTCTTTTAAGGAAAAGAAAGGATTTGTAAAGAGAAAGAGATTTTGTTGTAGAGAATTTTTTTTTTAAATGAATGAGTGAAATGAACAGCATTTCTTATTTACAGGGTCTTACAAGGGAAGATACTCAGAAAAATACCTTTCTTGAACCTCCATACCAATCCAGGCTGTTTGCTTTAGTACAAGAGCTTTGGTATCAGACCAGCAATAACTTGAGCAGAGAGGGGTCAGCTAACTACGTCAAATACTGGGGGTGTAGCTACTGTGCAGAGCCCATGTGTCTGCTAGATATGTACAGAGATCTGTGCTGCCCACAAACCTGAATACTGCCTATAATGCAGCAGTGGAAACACCAGATGGGGTGCATCTCGTGTAAGTTCTCATACACTCTTTAGCTTGCACTGAAGTCTCCTCTTTTTATTTCATCTTCCTCGTAACTGGCTCCTATTATACCACTTAGGTTCCCTCTACATCTGCTGTAGTCACAGCAGTGCCACTGCTCTTAGAAGGCAGATTTGCTGTATGGACCCCTCTGCAGATTAGGAAGAAGACTCTTGACTCTACTGCTGGGAGTCTGCAAAAGTTTAATGATGTGAGTGAGATCAGTTTGATGGGAATGCCTAAGTATTATATCTCTTTGTAAGGAGATACTGACCAAAGGTAGATTCAAGCTTATCATGAACCTACTCTTTGTGTTCCTTCAGACTTTCAGTTACAATCCCATTCTTAAGGAGCAGTATTTCAAACCTATAAAAAGTACAACAGAGCTTGACATCTGCAAACTATTGCTTAAATCAAACAGGAACTTTTTTAATATTGTTCAAAGTAAGACACTATGGGTTAACTAAGTATATTTCCCTTTGCAGTGCCCATTAAAACCAATACTGATGAAAATCTCAAAATCTTCCAAATGATTCCTGTTTGGATTACCCACCAAAAGCTGCAGACTGCCAGAAACAATGAGGGAGAAAGTGATGTTGTAAAGGAGCTTTCCAAGCTGGTTTTCCAAGAGTGAGACATTTAATAAAAGACGCAGTTTTTCAATGATTAATCACGATTAAACTCCTCAAAGCACATATTTTTTGCATTACCATTGATACTGTCTTTCTGGGGCATACGTACAGCACATAAGTTTACATGGTCATATCATCCCATGAAATGGGATGTCTGAAATTCTCAGGGCCCAGAGCTGTGATGTGAAGACCAGAATTGACCTTTTCTTCTTAGAAAGACAAATATCATGTGCCCATCTAAAAAAGGAATGTCCTTAGCTTTCCTGTCCACTGGGTATTCCCATCTGTGTAGCCATCCACATGGGAGGTAGTAAAGTGGCCCCTGTTACCTATGATGGCTTTAACTTCTCCAACTCAACGTGCTGAGTACAGCTGGGTCAGTGAAGCTATAAAGTTATGATTCCTTTCTACAGTCCATTTTGTCTGTTGAAACACATCTAGATTGATACTGGCCAAAGAAACCTGAGAGTTGCCAGGTTAACTGGAAAGACTGCAGTGACCTGTCAGAAGAAAAAGCAACATTCTCCTACAATAAATGGAAGATTCCAAATAAATTAATCAATAATACAAGGAGGAAATAAATTTTTTGAAGTTAAAAGTCAATTGAAGTCATCTAGGCAGATGTCATTCGAAAGCTCAACAATACACCAAAAATAATTGCTGGAGATAAATAGAACTGGAGATGAGCATTCCATATTCAGGACATACTTACCTTTTTGTCCTCTGTGTTAAGCTGACTCAATAACATATTCATATTATCTGAAGACCAATCCCAGGACTGGGTGGAGAAATACTGCAGGAGCATCATAGATTTGTGCAGTCGATTGATAATCTTCATCATTCTGAAACGGAGGAGAAGCATCAGATAGGAATTTTGATCTCATACAAACACTGGTGGTTGCTCTGTAGGTGTTTTCACCAATCTAGATGACTACATATTACAATTGCTGATGAGCCCTGCACTGGTGCTCACGAGGCTGAGCACTTGCTCAGCAAGTCTAACTGCATCAGCCGAGTCTCGAGCCTACAGCTACCCAGTTTTTATTGTTGGCTGCACCATGGGTTCAAATATGCATTTCCCAGGGCAGGATTGATTTCTAACTTACTGGCCAGAACTAAACTAAGGCTGGAAGTCGTATCTATATTGTGTACCATATATGAGAGGAAAAGCCCATCCAAACTAGCATGAAAACAACAGAATGAAAACCCACACAGATATATTGCTTCTTGAACTCTAAGATAAATGAACCATATATTTTGTTTTTCTTAAAGGCCCTGTATAAGATAGTGGCAGTTTGGAGGGTTATTTCGTATCCTTCCGTATACAGGAAGGGTCTGATAACACACATTCCTGGTGGACGTTGAAAATCATCCAGTCCACAGGCTTTTTTTTGTGTGTGTGTGTTTACGTAACTCTCTGAATATCTTCCTGGAGCATGAGTGTCCTGGCAAAGATGAAAGCTGCTTCAGGGGCATTGCTGCTAAATAGGGACTTTGGAAATGCAGGTTCAGGTCTCTCACGTGTCTTGGCCTTTTTTTTTATTATTAACTTTTTATATAAAAGGGAATTACAGTAATCCTGTCCTACCTCACAGGATTATTTTACAGTTGTCCCAATGGTCATCAGTACAAAAGGCCTCTGGGAGGCAGCTGTTTTAAAGTGTGATGTACAGTACTCAGTCAATTTTGAGAGAACGCCATGTTCTCTTAGACCGGATGAGGGCAAGATAAAGCATTAAAAGGCTGATTTCTGTGGAAAACAGAGCTGTTTTCATGAGAAATTTTGAGCTGCCCGGAGGGTAACACAGTCACCGTGACAAATAAAAGGCGGCAGTCTGGGGAAGAATGGTGCCAGGCTGGCCTCTCCCCCTGCAGATGTGACTGCCACGACAATAAGCACTAAGCACAGCAGAAAAAGACACAATGAGTACAACAATTCAGAGGAGAACTGTGCAGCTTACCCAAAGTGAACTGAAAGAGCACTAAAACCTTACACAGGCCCCCCTAAGCAGAGTTAAACTGGCTTTCATTCTAGAAGCAAAGCACACTATCACATTCAGCAAACCTTCACACATTGACTGAATGCAATTTACCTACATTGCTTTAAAATTACTTCAGATTAATCTTCCTGTGTAGGCAAGTACAAAGCATGTGAATATTTTATATTTCTTTTAGGAACTTGGGAAACAAAGCATATGGCCAGACTGCAAGGATCTGAAGTTGCCCCTCAAACTAGCGCCCCAAAGTCCATCAATATCTTCCAAGTGATTAGGGCTAATGGAATCCATCAGGAAAAAATAAGTGAATCAACTGTGCATCCCTACTTGTGTTTTAAAAATAAGCTGTCCACATGGCCTCCTGTCAGCGTGGGCAGAATAAGCTCTGACTGTAGGTCTATGCAAAGCAACATATCTGAGTGGCTAAAAGTAAGGATCAAAAGAGAAATGAAGCATCTAAAAAGGCACGTATGAAAACTGTTTCACACTAATGGATTGAGCTAAAATCTTGGGACCACACTCAAATTATTTACTAACTTGGATGAAGGAATGGTCCACTGAAAAATATTAACCAAGTAGAAACATGCTTTTCTGCAGCCTCTGAGAGGCTATAGCAAAGATTTCTTATAGAAATTCTCATTCTCTACTGTGGAAGGACTGAGAGGAAAAAATCAAGTATTAGCTGTCACCAACAGCCTTATTAATTACACTTCAGAAATGCATCTTGCCTTCTATAAAGCTATTTACAGCAACGATTTCTTTATTTGCTCCCATACTGAGCCGATTCTCAGGTGTGACAGATTGCCCTAAGACAGTACTAATGACATAAACTGCATTATTTTTTAAGTCATGGATGAATGTGCAGCATTAAAAGTAAGTCATTTAGGGCAGTTCTGCTAGACATCTGGCAATTTACGGAGAATGAGGTAACACTTGAAGCAAGCTTCTCAGGAGAGGCACTATGTAAAAGTCTAAAGTCGACGGAGATGACGCTCATACCCACCCTTTGGTAGATGGGGTACTGTGTGTGGTAACTACAGGAGAATCATAGAATCATAAGGTTGGAAAAGACCTCTGAGATCGTCAAGTCCAACTGCACCTGTCCCCTTCCTAAATCATATAGCTAAGAAACTCATCTACCCACCTTTTAAACACCTCCAGGGATGGTGACTCAACCACCTCCCTGCACAGCCCCTTCCAAAGCCTGACCACCATTTATGTGAAAATTTTTTTCCTGACGTCCAGTTTAAACCTCCCCTGGCACAACTTGCGGCCATTTCCTCTTGACCTGTCACTTGGGAGAGGAGACCAACAACCACCTCGCCACAGCCTCCTTTCAGGCAGTTCTAGACAGCGATGAGGTCTCCCCTCAGCCTCCTCTTCTTCAAGCTAAACAACCTCAGTTCCCTCAGCTGCTCCTTGTAGGACTTGTTCTCCAGCCCCTTCACCAGCCTCGTCGCCCTTCTCTGGATGCGCTCCAACACCTCAATGTCCTTCTTGTACTGAGGGGCTTGTACACAGGACTCGAGGTGAGGCCTCACCAGTGCTGAGTACAGGGGCACAATCACCTCCCTGGTCCTGCTGGCCACACTGTTTCTTGGCCACCTGGGCACGCTGCTGGCTCATATTCAACTGGCTGTCAACCAACACCCCCAGGTCCTTCTCCTCCAGGCAGCTCTCCAGCCATTCTTCCCCAAGCCTGTAACAATGCATGGGGTTGTTGTGTCCCAAGTGCAGGACTCAGCAGGTCTTGTTGAACCTCATCCCGTTGGTCTCAGCCCATCGATCCAGCCTGTCCAGATCCCTCTGCAGAGCCTCCCTTCCTTCAAGCAGATCAACACTGCCACCCAGCTTGGTGTCATCTGCAAACTTGCTGAGGGTGCACTCGATCCCTTCGTCCAGGTCATTGATAAAGATATTGAACAGAACTGGACCCAGCACTGAGCCCTGGGGAACACGACTCATGACTGGTTTCCCACTGGATTTAACTCCATCTACCACAACCCTCTGGGCCCGGCCATCCAGACAGTTCTTTTACCCAGCAGAGGGTGTGCCTGTCCAGGCCAATGGCAGCCACTTTCTCAAGCAGAATGCAGTGAGAAATGGTGTCAAAGGCTTTACAGAAATCCAGATACACGACATCCACAGCCTTTCCCTCGTCCATTAAACAGGTCATCTTGTCACAGAAGGAGGTGTAAATTCTTCTTGTAAATTTGAGTTACGTTTGCCAGTCTCCAGTCGAGCAGCACTTCCCCAGTCAGGCATGACTGATGGTAGATGAGGGAAAGAGGTTTGGAGAGGACCTCTGCCATCTCCCTCAATACTCTTGGGTGTATCCCATCTGGCCCCATAGACTTGTGAAGGTCTAGTTGGCCAAGCAGGTCTCTAACTAAATCCTCCTGCATCGTTGGACCTTCATTCGCACTGTCTTCTGGCTCAGGGGGCTGAGTATCCCAACGGCATTTCACTTTACTATTAAGGATCAAAGCAAAGAAGGCATTAAGTACCTCTGCCTTGTCCTCATCCCTCATCACTAGTGTCCCTCCTGCATCGAGTAAAGGAGGGAGATTCTCCTTGGTCCTCCTCCTGTTGTTAATATATTTGAAAAAACATTTATTATCTTTCACCGAACTGGCCAGTTGCAGTTCTAGTTGGGTTTTAGCTGTTCTAATTTTTTCTCTACATGATCTCACCTCACCCTTGTAGTCCTCCCGGGACACCTGCCCCCTCTTCCAAAGCTCATAAACTTTCCTCTTCTTCCTGAGATCAATACAAAGCTCTCTACTCAGCCAAGCCGGTTTTCTTCCCCGACGACTCGATTTACAGCACGTGGGGATGGCCTGATCTTGCGCCGCCAGCAGTTCCATCTTGAGGAGCATCCAGCCCTCCTGCACTCCTTTGTCATTTAGAACTGCCTCCCAAGGAACTTCATCAAGCAGCCTTCTAAACAGGTCAAAGTCTGCCCTCCCGAAGTCCAAGGTGGCAGTTCTGCTGACTCCTCCAAGACCTGGGAATTCTATCATCTCACGATCACTGTTCCCCAGGTGTCCTCCAACAGTCACCTCTCTCACGAGGCCTTCTCTGTTCACAAACAACAGATCCAGTGGGGCACCTTCTCTAGTCGGTTCACTCACCGGTTGTGTTAGGAAGTTGTCTTCCATATACTTGATGAACCTCCTGGACTGTTTCCTTTCTGCTGTGTTACACTGTATTACACAGCTGACATCTGGAAGGTTGAAATCCCCCACAAGAACTACAGATGGTGATTGGGAGACTTCTCCCAGTTGCTCGTAGAAGGGCTCATCAGTCTCTTCATGGGCTCGGCAGCCGATAACAGACTCCCACCACTACATCTGGCTTAATGCGCGTTCCATTGACTTTAACCCATAAGCACTCAAACCTATCATTACTTTTATTGAGTTCTATGCAATCAAAACATTCTCTAACACAGAGGGTAACCCCACCACCTCTCTTTCCTAGCCTATCCCAAATGAAGAGTTTGTAGCCACCCATGGCAGCCCTCCAGTTGTGTGAATCATCCCACCACGTTTCCGTGATGGCAATTACATCATGGTTTTCTTGCCTCGCAATGGCTTCCAACTCCCCTTGTTTGTTGCCCATGCTGTGTGCATTAGTGTAAATGCACTTCAGTTGGGCTGTTGTTTCCACCTTTCCCCTGAGCGGAATAGCCATAGTTCCTAAGTGTTTTCTAGCTGTGATTTGCAGCCCACGAACGTTCTTTGAATTCTGGCTGCCACCTGGAGCACGGTTCCCTGCTTACACTGAGGTGGCAGACCAGGGGAATTACAACTACAACTGAGTTGCCTCAATACTCTGCAATTCAAATTAGTGAAGAACATAGTCTGGTCTTGAATAAATAATAGACTTGCAAAACCATACCCAGACAAACCATTCCATATGCCAACCCATCACTTTATGATGGGTTGAGTATAGATACAGCAGAGCACTGAAGCCTGAGTCATGGTCCTGGCAAGGAAGTTTCTCCTTTCTGCTTGCAAATCTGGCATAGTCATGGAGAGAATTCAAGAAAGTGCATTGAAGATGGCTTGTACTTCAATAGATGGCAGTGACAAGTGGGAAGACGGTTAAGTCTAGGTGCTCTTTTTGAAGCATAGGGAAAAATTAAAGGGAAACATTAAAGCAGCTTCAGTGACACATTCAATTTCTTTATTTGAATGTGGTTTACTGCCCTTAGAGCGTAAAGGACTGATATTTAGGCAGCTGTGAAAAACAGACAGAATGAGCTGCTACTGTGTTTTTGACAACATCGTGGCAGTACCTGCATGAGCTTAAGTAGCATGGAAAAAGAAAAAGAGAGTTATATTTTAAAAGGAAAAAAAAGGACTCGGTGAACTCACAAGTTCATTGCTGTGTTGCGTTTGCTCAGGTCACAAATCTGAAAGTTCAGACGAAGAGATCTTTCTCAGCATTGATTTAATGCTCAGCTTATTTGAAATTTAAGTACAATTGCAGCCATGTCCATTGGCTACATATACCAATCAACTTTATGAAAAGAAATGTCTGTCAATTGTAAAGGCAATGCCAAGATCTTACTGCTGCCTTTTTTAACAGTTTGTAAATTCCAGCCTATTCTTCCTGGATAGTCAGTTTGCCTCTATTTCCAGGGTAATTCTTGCCTCCCAGATAACTGGAAGTGTTTTTATGGACCAATTTCCTTCTGTAGTAAAATGTCTGAGAGAAATCAGAGCAATACATCAGCTAGGGATCTCCCTGCAAGCAGCTGGAGTGAGCTTTCTAACAAGCAGAGGAGCACAGAGCAGCTGACATGGAATACAAGTGCCGTCACACTGCTCTTGTGTTGCACAATAAACTCTCCCCTGCGGTAGTAAAGGACGACTTGGCTCAGTTATTGCATTTACACCAGGATTCCTTACACATGGGACATGCATGTCTGTGTTCCTCCAAGCCATGACACTGCCAAGGCTCAAATACCAGTTGCAATGGTGAAACATCTCATAAATACAATTCAGGATTTATTCATACTCAGAAATGCCCTAGATTTTAAGGTTCTGGGTCAGTGCTGATTTATGGGAAAAAATATTAGAACGTTCTAACCTTGCCAGTCTCAAGTCTTATGCAAGCTTGAGTCTTTACTCATAACAGATAGGGGCAACCACATCAGAAATTTGCAATGGTGGAAATCTAACTACACAGAGGACAACTGAACTATCAGTCCTCTCCTGCTGTCTTGGGAACCTCTGAAATTTGTAAAGCTGAGTTTAAAATGTGTGTGTACTGGAAAGGGTAGGAACCCTAGGCTACACTTAACTACAGCTATGCAGTTGTTTTTCTTTTTGAACAGAGGGACCTGGACATGCTGGATCGATGGGCCAACTGTATGAGATTCAACAAGGCCAAGTGCCAGGTTTTGCAGTTTGGTCACAACAACCCCATGCAACACAACACAACAGTGTGGCTGGAAAGTTGCCTGGTGGAAAAGAACCTGGGGGTGCTGGTCGTCAGCTGGCAGAACATGAGCCAGCAGTGTGCCCAGGTGGCCAAGAAGATCAACAGCATCCCAGCTTGTATCAAAAATGGTGTGACCAGCAGGAGCAGGTAAGTGATACTGCTCCTACATTTGGCACCGGTGAGGCTACATCTTGCATACTGCGTTCAGTTTTGGGCCCTTCAATACAGGACAGACATTGAGCTTCTTGAGGGTGTCCAGAGGAGGGCAACAAGGCTGGTGAAGGGTCTGGAGCACAAATCTTATGAGAAGTACCTGAGGGAACTGAGATTATTTAGCCTGGAGAAGATGAGCCTGAGGGGTGACATTATTGCTTTCTACAACAACCTAAAAGGAGGTTGTAGCGAGGTGGGTGCTGGTCTCTTCTCCCAAGTAACAGGTGATAGGATGAGAGGAAATGGCCTCAAGTTGCACCAGGGGTGGGTTTAGATTGGATAGCAGGAAAAATTTCTTTACTGAAAGCATGGAAGCATTGGAACAGGCTGCCCAGGGAAATGGTGTAGTCACCATTCCTGGAAGTGTGAAAAAACCATGCAGACAGGGTGCTTCAGGATACAGTTTAGTAGGCAAGGTGGTATTGTGTTGATGGTTCATTCCTTACCTCGGCTTTCTTCCTGTGAGCCTCATGTACAGGTCGTAGAGCAAGGCCGGTGCCTTGTGATTGACAGTTATCCAGTACTGGTTTATCAAGTAGTTAGATGTCATGTGAGCTTTGGGTGTTCGGAAGGCCTGCTCCAGCGGGTTCCTTTTGAATGTGGACATGGCATACTGCTCTGTAAGGGAAGAAACATTTTACTTAAAATCAGGCATTTAACTTCAGCTGAGTTGGGCACAACCATATCAACACGCTGCAGTAAATCCCAAGTTATGGTGCTTAACATGTGTAAACTACAGTTCTGCAAAACTGTGTCACCAGGGGTTGAACAGGATCATCTCATGGCGCCTTCTGACATTAAAATTGATGACATCATCTATTGCTTATTTGAAACACATTCTGACTCTACGTGTAACAGCAGCAGACATAAACTGATCAAACCACCAAAATGTAATGGAAGAAAATCAGGCAGTTGTAGCCTGAAATGCTTCAAAATAAGGAACTGCAGTTCTGCTGTCACCTACAGTAGATGTAGAAGAAGTTGTGTTAACATATCTTCAGATAACTGAAAGCAAACTTTGATTTGATAGCATAAAACAAAAATGACCTTTCTAACTTCTAATCAAATCAGTATTACTCTGAGTCAGGAACAGGTTGCTTACACACACACAGTGCTGCTACTAGAAAGTCTTCATTATATCCTTTCACACCACATCTGACCCACAACACCAAATGCCTCAGCTTGTTTTCAGAGGAGGTCTGGATGCACCATAGCAGCAAACTGTCTTGCATTCTTATCTTTAATAATCTTTCATTCCCTTTATATGTCAAGGCACAAAATATGCTGGGCCTGATTCTGAGCTAGGGAACACTGCCACAGAAACAGCACCTAGATGTGCATATCCAGGGCATCTGCATATTGCAGAGGCTTAATAGAACTGTAGTTGTTGAATATAAGACTGTCACCCCAAGGACCGATAAACAGATGGTGCTCCTATTCCTGAGCACCAGTGAGCTCTAAGAAGAACGTGTGGGCTTTTTTTTTACTTTTAAAAAATAAATTTGAGAGTTATGACATCAATCTGTGCTCATATAGTTTACCAGTCTCTAAGCTTGTGTCACAAATAGAAAATTTGCAAGTCACAAGAAACATCCAGATCATCCTTAGATAAGCAGATTCCAATCATAATATTCAGACAGTCCTCTCATGTATCCGTGGTTAGCTCACTGATGCACTTCAAATAGTGATTTTTACTGTATTTGTTTTCAGTAACAGCAACTAGAGAAGAGTTTTGAGCCACTTACCTGCTTAAGTTGAGACAAAAAAAGACTTTTAAAATAGTACAATTTAGTTTTAGTGCAAGTTCATTGTCAATTTTTGTGTCCCATACGCTGCAAAGTTTAATGGCTGAAGACCAACTCTCCTGAAACTCATTTTGCATTTGAATAGCTAGAACTGACTGCAATCCCTTCTGTTTCTTGTAGCCACATTGCAATGATGTGGTTATCTTGTGGTCACCTTGCAGACTGCACTGTGGAAATCCTTACCCTTTGCAGCACGCTGTCTGGAAATGGAAAGCTTTCCCATGCAGTTATGCTAGAGCAGTTTTACTGAAGATTTGGAAAGGTGTTTACTCCTGGCAGTGGAGTGGTGATAAACAATTTGGGATAGGATAATGGGAAGGAAGTCACTGTCCTGGCCCAAGTACGTGAGACGTTTCACTCCTCTGTTTTAGCAGCATGGCCATCGACTGCAATTGTACTTTGAGACAGCCACAGCTGGTTTAAATGTAAAGAGATCTGCTTCCAGTTTGGGACAGCTGTGTATCTATGCCCATTAAAGTAGCTCATGGATAAGGAGAGCAATCCCATGAATTCTGCTGCTTCTCCCCTTAAGGAAGTTTCTCCAAGAGGCACTTTAAATCCTAGTTCAGTTACAAAATCTCATCTGCTTATAAATATTTAATTTGTTTAGTTTCATTCCCTAATGGAAACCTATTAGTTTAACTGGGAACCAGTGATATGTTGGAAATGTGATAGTCTTGATACTGTCTGCAGCATATATTTATAGGTCTGCTTATTCAAATCCTGACGTTAATATACTGTGGATCTAGTTTTGAAATGCAAACTGGTTGAGAAGGTTTCCCTTTGGAAGCACGTTAAAGACGTTACTGCCTTTCTTTCCTCTTTGCATTTTTGGCATCTTTGTCCAAGACAGCACAAAAGAATTAATCAATAAGTGGAAAATGCAGCCTTTGTCACATCAGATCATCAGTCACACACCACATTCACACAAATCAGCAACACCCTTATCATCTTGGTTACCTAAGGCTTGTAGTGGAAAATGCAGCTGTAGTAAAGGAGCTACGGAATTACGCCATGATATTATGCCAAATATTAGATTTCTGCTGATAAGAAAAATTCTGAAAGTCAGGAATAAAAGCTCTTTCATTTTAAAATGCACATACAAAGGCAGGGAGACCAACCTGAAAGACTTACTGAAAGGAAGTTGGGAAAACACTAGTTTTAAGTAACACAGAACAGTTCACGCTATGGATGTTTTCTTTACTAATCTCCCTTACTCTGGCACACGCTGACTCAGCAGAATTGCACTATCTCCTAATTTCTGGGAAGTGTTCAACTTTGCAAGCACAGCAAGTCTCTTACGCTACAGCAGTTTGTGTTTAGGAGAGGGAGGGAGGGAGGGAGAAAGAACCAGACAGAAAGACAGACGGGTCAGGCAGAGAACCCCGGACCAGAAACACACCACTGAAACAACTTAGCGGGTTGGTGGTCTTTCTCCCACGGCCATAAAACAAAAACACAGCAGAAAATTCTACAACTCAAAGACTATCTAGCAGGGGGAGAAAGAGACACCAGTCTTGCTTAGGTAGACTATCAAGGACAAACTGAAGTCACGTTTTTACAGGTTGAACACTATTTTAAAGCCTGCTTTGAGGTTTAGTTTTAAGCAGAAATAGTACAATGTACTTCACAAGAGGCAGACTGGTTAAGACTTACATTGCAGCCAAGCAGAATGTACTTCTTCAGATTAATACTCAGTTGTCTGACCACATTTTAGTAATAGCAGGGAAAGACAATAAGAAAAAAACTCCCAAGGATTTATTTGGAAAAGAAATAAAACAGTTAAGGTTACTTTTAACACTAGAAGTTTGTCTGTATCTGGAGACTAGCACAATACACTGGTCTGCAATGAATGTTTAAACACAAGCTCATAACTAAACATATATTTTTCAAATAATTCTCTTCCAGATTCTTGTCCCTCTCTCTCTCTCTTTCCAGTTCATTACCTTTGTACTCAAACTGTCCCCATCTTGGACATTTCTGTTCCCCAGGGCATCCTCTCAGCCTACTCCTGTATCAATTCCTCTGTTTGATCCTTCTCCCTTTTTTCTTCTCTCCCCCTGAAAAATCCCTACTCTGTTGTGTTCTCTTGTCATTCTTATGGCTGGTCTGGGTGTAAGGCTAATTAACCAGGTAGCCCAGGTCCTCCTCTCTGCAAAGCCAATGTTTGATTTGCACTAAATGCTCACTCCCACACCACGTGACTCCCATTCCCCACCCTTGTTTCTCATCAGTTTCCAGTCTCGCTCTCACAACCTTCCATCTCGATGATCGGTTACAGACCCAGTGCCAGTCCAGCCTCCCCAGACTTCTTGAATAGACTCTCTTTCCCTCTACTGATCCTGTGTCTCTTGTATGTTTGCATCAAACAGCTTCTTTCATGCTGGGGAAAAAGAAAAAATCTGAAAAAGTTGAAAGAACACTGGAGGTAGAGACTTGGCCTCAGCTATTTCATCATGAAAGATTAGCAGAGCTAAACACAGTTGTAAACAGGCTTCCGACAAGAGAAGGTGACAACTCCAGTAGCAGATGCTGCCCTGTGTGCAAAGGAGGGAACTGGTGGGTGAAGTTTGGTGTGCAGAGGCTGGATTACACGGTGGTAGCTCCTAGTGCAGGGAGATCAGGGCTCTGAAAGGCTGCTTGAAAATTCATGCCAGGAGACTGGCTGCCTAGAAGCCAAAAGATCGTGAGTAGAGAGAGAAAGTAATAGGAGTGAGTTGAAAAAGCCTGTCATGAAGATTTTTAAATTGCCTGTATATGAAGATTTTTAAATTGCATGTATTTGCCAAAAAGAAATTAGCAGGAGACTGAATTGAGAATTCAAACTGGATGGGTGCAGTCATAACATCCTAATGCAATAAATCTTCCATAAACTAATTTCTTAAACTATGCAACATCTTTAAGGACAAAATTTTGCTCTTTGATCTTCCATTCTAATTCCTGTTCACGAATCTATATTGAACACCTCTCTGCATCCTGCTGCTCTCAGGAAAAATGTGGATACAACATGTGATAGAAAGAGCTCCACAGTGTCACGCCAGGAGAAAATTTTGCCTCCAGTCCCATCCACACAGCTGAACTGCTTACGCAAGCTTCTGCTGCACTCAGATGATTTCATTGTTAAATTCACAGTTATGAGCAAAGGAACAGAATGAGTTATAATGCATTAATATATTGTTGTTTTCACCAGTAAAATTACATTGAAAATGGGTGAAGAAAGGCTACATGCTATGCTAAAGTAGCAGCCTGTGAAGAGCTTTGCATTAACTCCTGTGAAAAAAGTCACAGATGATCTGACTTCACGTATTGTGAAGAGTGGCTGCGTTCTCCAACAATCACGTATAAACCCTTACCTCTTGTCTCAAACTGACAAACCATGCTAAGCCTCATTAAAAATATGCCAGGAACTTGGTGTGATTTTCTCACCACTCAGCCAGTTGCTGAAACCTCTCCCCTGCTAGATCACTTGACTAAATCTCATGGTAGGACATTGGCAGGCTTTTCAGACAAGCCTTGTTCTATAAATGCAGTTATCATCTGATTCTCTGCATGAATAATGTAAGACAAATGCAAACAGCACAGCAGTGATTTTGCCAGCATCCTGTGTTTAAAGCACAAATATATGAATTGATGCATAACAGAAAGGAAATCAGGTTCCATAAATGTACCGACTGTATGTAGTATTCCTGCTTGGCTTCAGCATGATTTTTCCATTGTAAGGGTGTCAGGATTTGTCTCCCTTTCACCCCTGCCTTGGAAGCACATTCACTTGAAGAAAAGTCAGCCACAAAAAGAATCTGAATTCTTCCACTGACAAAATTCATGACCAAAAGGCAAACTGTTCTTGAAAGACATCTATCATTTCAAGGTTTGCCTACTCAAGTCTACACCAATTATTTCTGTTAAAAATTTTCTTCACAGAAAGGAAGAAAGGGTGCTTTAATTCCTGGTTTTCTGTGTTCTGAAAGTTAGAGCTTCCATCATAAGAATACAAGATTTACTATCAAGGCTCTCAAAGCAATGTCAAATCACAAAAAGAACCACAAACCCAGCAACCCCAGCAATCAGAAAAAGGAGATGTCCTGGCACAACTATGCTGAGCATCTGCTCATAAAATTTAGGGACTGGTTTTCCATTCCTTTTTCTAGCACTCAATACCTCAGTGTGGCAAAGCAGGTACTTTGCTGAGCTGTTATATGATCACATCTACCGTGAAAACTGAAAAGATGCTTTCCTGAGCGGAATGCTCAGCACCAGGAGCTTTTGCTCACAGGACCCTCACCGATTGCCACTGGGCCTCCCACTTGCAGTTTGAATGGCAGACGCTGAATGCCACCTAAACACAGGAAACCACCTTTTCAAAGCCTGACTGAGTAATGCTATCAATGATGGACATGTTCTGGGTTTAAATTAGACCTTACCCATTTCTCCCCAGAAGAAAGGGTTGATTCCACCTGTTGTACAGTTGTACACCAACATGTTTTTTGGTCTGGAAAAGAGAAAGAAGAATTATTTTAATGTGTGAAGCAAAGCATTCAAAGCTTTATTAACTGAGCATGAAATTGAACAGCCCAAAAAACCGGTAACACCAGCTCATTAAAAATGCACGAGGTCATTTTTCATAAATATAAACATATAGTATAAAACATGAAGCTTTAAGAAGATTCAGTCAGATTCTGGAGAGAATATGAAGTTAATAAAGACAGATGGTGTTTAAGAAAAATCATCCATATAGGATGTATCAAAAATTATAAGAAACAATAAGGAAAACAAGCATATTAACAAATACCATATTTTTTTAATAGTTAATAATTTCTTTTAGCATCCTGTAAATAACTTGCCCAAGCCAATCTCAGGGACACATGGTATATTTTCCCATCATTTACCTAGTGGATATGGTTTCAACTAATTTTAAACTCCATTTGTCAGGGTGGTGCTTACAAATCAATCCATTTCAACAAAATCCTCATCTTAATACTAAGTAAATCTTTGTTGTTACTTGTGCATGAAACGAAACATAGATCATACTGGGTTTATCTCTTCCTTTGGTACAAGGCAAGAATTAATCAAACAGCTTTTTTGATCTAAGCTTCCCTTGGCAAGGGTGCAAGTGATGCCACCACTACAGCATTTTTCTTACTCTGCCTTAGCAGCTGGAGGTATCTGCCAAAATGCTAAAGGAGCTGAGACCTGGCCTTGAACAGGGGCGATGGCAGTTGGACTGGAAGATACAGCATCTCTGTTCCTAGGGTGCCTGTGGTGCTCACAGCTTTTCTCCACTGCAGGAAGCTGCTTATGAGGAACTTCTTATTTCAAAATTCCTACCTCTGAAGAGACCAGGAGATAGAACCTGTAAATCTGGGATAGGTAATGTCTGACAAAGTAATGTCTGAAAAAAGCATTTGGATACTTCACGGTTTTAATGGTGCTTTTTTTTAAAAGAAAATGCTTTGAAATCATGGCATTTGACTGTATATTATCATTATCACCAATCCCCAGCATACTTCTAGGGATGGTTAGGACTAATAGGCACATATCAAGCTCTGAATCCATGATATCCTGTAACTCTTAATTACTGAGTAGAAACCTCATAGACTGTTAAACATAAAAATGAACAGTATTGCTTAATGTGGGGAAACTGCATTATGGAAATCAATATGGCAGCTCCCCAAGGACTAAATCTGTAGTATGTGCTCATACAGAAAACTCACCTAGTGCTGAGCCACACACAGAGCCTGTTTCAAAGTACAGGCTCCCACTTACTCCAGTGGGTCAGGCCGACCAAGCTCCAGCTTCCAGCGAAGCATCTCTCCCTGTTGATTTTTTTCCATTCTCCACCCTCAAGCTGAGTGGTGACCTTGGTAGAGTGCAGAGCTTTGTAGAGCTTCTACACTATGTAATGAAGCTTCCAATTCTCTGCTAAGTTTTAGAATCTAATTTCCTTCAGTAATGTCACCTGCCCTGAAGGATACTGACTTTTTAATTAGATGACTTGGGGAAGAAAAAATAAAATTAAACCATAGACACTATTTTTCAAGACAGCACCAACACTCTCTCAGAGAAATTAAATTTACAGAAAGCTCAGGCTCTTGATTTTTTGTTTAATGATTACTGACCTTGGGGTTGTGCCTAGCTAGACAAGGCTTTAAATCAAATTCTGCAATTACTCCTTTAGCTTAATAATTATTTGTGAGGGAACCAGATTAAAAAGTATGTATCTCAACAATGAATTTAGAAAAACTGGTACTTCCACAGCCAGAGCCAGGAAGTTTACTTGTATGCTGATATTCTGCTCATCAGCACATGTACATCTCCTTTTCCAGCTTTATGTACAGGCTATAGCCCTCTTCATTTGCAGGGTCTCTGGGCTTTGTGTATGGGGAAGTTGTTCTTATTTTTCCCAGACTGTGCTGTTTTGTGTGTTGCTGATGGAAGGCAACAAAACTATGAGTAAAATAAAACTGAAAAGCCGTGGTGAGCTGCCTTTTAAGATCCCTGTATTCTATGTAGATCTTCTCTGCCCTCAACTTGGAGGGTTTACTCTGTCTTTCAAAGTGAAGTATTTCTGCTTTTTTCTGCCTGGTATTGATTTCTCAGAGTTGCACAAACCTCCAGAATAATTCATGCAGTTTACTCTGTAGCACTTCCTAATATTAAAGGTCAGAGCCAGAGGTTTAAGGAAAAGGTCTTAAAGCCTTAATGTCATTGACACATACCCTTCTCAAAAATGCAGAAGATGGGGTTTTTTTAAGATCTTTGCATGCAGAGTGTTTTCCCCAAAAAAACTCTAGAAGCCACTTGAAACTGACTCCAGTTTGGCTGCCTGAGAGAGGAGGCCCAAAAAATGGCTGCTGTGAAGCTGCAGTAAAGCTCTTGGACTTCAGAGAGACTTGTCAGCTTGAGATTTCCTAACTCTATAGCCTGCCTTTATTGCTTCTGCTAAACTCTTAGTCCTTGCCAACCTGGGGAAGAAAATATGAACCAGAAAATAAATCAACAAGGTTATTGCACAGGTTTTCAGTTAGCTTCTCGTTCTCTTTAAAGTCCTGATGTAGGCAGCAAATGCCCAAATCTAGCAGAAAGGGGAGCATCTTCCCACCTGTGCACAGCAGTGTACCATCCAGCCACAAGGGTGAGGTTGATGGCGACATCTACTGGAACCATATCTGCTACCGCCTCATTGTTGGCGATGACAGTCCGCAGAATCCCTTTGCCTGCCTGTGGGACAGAGGAAAACAGACACTGGCAGTAAGACCACAGCAGAATTTCATCAGCTTGGAGCAAGGACAGCCATCATATTAGCACTTTTCAAGCCTGGTGTCTGCTGCAGAAGATTATTTGGTTTCTGTGAAAACAAACATGGACCTCACATGGACCCCACTGTTTTGCCTTTTAAGATGACGTCTAAAATATGATGATACATGTGCTGTGTATACCAAAAAAAGCACGAATCTTAGTTAACTCAATAAGCAATACTGTAAGAAAGCAATATATTTGAATTTATTGCAGAAAAACTACCAATGATACCTTAAGTTCCATTTTCTTAAATGACACAGGCAGACAGAGGTCTGAGTGTCCCTCAAACCCAAACAGCCACTTCGGAAATGACAACAACAGGATTTTTAAAAGGCTTACTCCCTTTCCTTTGGAAGTATTCACACTCTCCTCTTTTCCAAAACTGTGCCTGTGGAGCGCAAAGGTACAGTCAAAATATGGCCCCTGTCCTGAAAAGCTCACTGCCCAATTTAAAATGAGATTCAGGAAATCAATGAGTGCAAACACCAAAGAGAAAAGGCAGGGAAGAATAGTATGATTTTTATTTTGATTTGGTTGAAAGTGTATTTGTCAGGGGGTCAGGCTTCCCAGAATATATATATTTAACCTGAATGCTTATCAAAGGGTTTTCCAAATAACCAGCTGGAGGTCCCACAGGAGAGAGATTGCTGGAAGAGGCTTATGTGGTCAGATGGCAACACCATGACTGACTTAATCAGGCAGGACAGTTCCACAATACAGAAACGTGGAGGTGAAATGGGGCGAAGGAACTTCACCTTGCGTGTCAGGTACGATGGATGAATAGAAAAAAGAAACCCTCAATGGCAGAGCTCAAGGTTGTAATGAAGTTATCTAGCATGTGGGAAATGAAATGCAATGAATTTGAATTTGATGTAGAAACTCAATGATGTAGACTCAGTGAAAAATCTGGGAGAATAAAAGCACTAATAAAAGAAGGAAGTTAAAAAGCTCTTATGATTTAGAGCCATGTAAAGCCAGAAGGAAGGAATGAGTGAATGGGCAAACAAATATGCTCTACAGAAAGTCAGGGCAAATGAAATGTTATAGCATGTTTTTCTCTTTTCTTCCAAACTGAGAATCCCATGAAGAAGCTCTCCAGTAGTGAAAGGTTAAGTTTTACTACACCAACTGGACAGGAAGTGCCTAGTTGTGCAAAAGCACCTAAAAAAAGCATTTAGGACTTGATAGTGACTGCTAAAGCACATGTCATTGCTGACTGGTCATTGGTGGATTTTAAGGGATACAGCATCCCCTGTTTATCAGGGTTATTTTGTTCTTTCTCTCCCTTTCTTTTCCCCTTCTATAACCAGATGGTTTTGTTACATTTCACAGCTTGCAAGTAAGGGAATACCACTTATGACTGATCTAATTTTCATGAGCTAAGACTCCTGAACAGTCGCATCTCACCCTTGGTGCAGGTGGCAGAGGGATTACAGATGGACAGACTTAAACACAGACAACCATGATAAGCTTCTCTACATGACTTCATCTTCTTCAAACCCATGCAGTTAACTTCTGCTGCTGGACCTCAGCTGAACCACAGTTATGCCTAGACATTAAAACCTTAACTTGCAACACTACTGTGATTTTGTTGTTGTTCCCATTACTGATTTTTCAAGGGGAAAAAAAAGCAAAAAGAACCAAGGCAGTAAATGAAGCTCAGCTATGGATTTTGCACTGCTGTGAGCACATGCCCACTAGAGATCACTGTGTGACTGACTATCATATTTTCACAGGTACACTACAGACCTTTTCGAGGTCTTCAAAACTATAAATATTTTGATGGATGTGCTGCAAAGATGCCTGTATTCAGAGCAGCATGTGATGGTCTTCTACACGAGTGAATCAAACATTTCATATATTGTGTACTTCAGGTTTAAGTATTTCAAGTTACTGGAAATGGTTTGGTACTTCTTTATGAGGTATGGCTCGATTTCTGTTTACAGTTGCTGACTTTTTCCTCTTCAGTGAAATAGAAGCTACTGTAGCTGAAGCCTCTGAAATAATTTCCCTGTCTGAGCCTGATGTTTCTGGACAGCCTCCCAGCTGAAGTGCTTTGGGGCCAGTCCCTGTCCAGAACATGAATTAAAGCATGGCTCTGCCCTACAGCTTCACTGCAGTGTCGTGCAAGGAAGGTCTTTACATGTAATATGGAACAGTGAGACAAAATGCCTCAATTACAGTCCAGCAGAAATGTAATTAATTTCATCTTGTTCTTCAATCAACAAGGCTTTTCCCCACAGCAGTTGGAGGATAATTAAGAATATCAAGAATAACTCAAGCTCCCATTTCATTAATATTTAAAAGGAATATATGTATTTGTGGAATGAACACATCAGACTCAAATACTGTAGTGGTGACTGAGCAAAAAAACCCTAAACAAACAACTTTGCAAGGTTTGGAGTTCCGATTCTGCCCAGATGATCCCAAAGATCACCTGAACCAATTTGAATCTGTGGGTTGTTCTCCTTATAGGATGAGATTCGAAGTGTTAAATTAATATTTTAGCATGGGGGAGACTTTAAAAAAATACAAACACCATAACACTTTCCCTTTGCGTTTTCAATCCTTAATTAAGGCTAATAAAGACACTTGACTAATAAATACACTTTGAAATACAGTTGGCTGAGACAGCTGGTTGTAATCACACAACTTCCAGGTAATCAAACTAACGTGTAAGTCACATGCTCAAGGATTAATTTTCAAACTACCAAACAGGATTTACCAGTTCACTATATCCGAGCACATTAATTCAAAATACGTATTTATTTATTTTCCCCGTCAGAAGACCAAAACTCTCTTTGTAATAATAGAGACCCTAATAATAAACAGCTTTCACTTCCAGAAAACTAGTACCACTCTGAACAAGTTGGCCAGGCCTAAAGAATAGTGGTAAATGGAGTTAAATGCAGTTGGAGACCAGTCACAAGTGGTGTTCCCCAGAGGTCACTGTTGGGTCCAGTTCTGTTCCATATCCTTATTGAAAGGACAGAGTGTACCCTCAGCAAGTTCACTGATGACACTAAGCTGGGTGAAAATGTCGATCTGCATGAGGGTAGGGAGGCTCTGCAGAGGGATCCCTCACTTCCCCACATCATGGTGTCTCTGCTCCTGGCCGATGCCAGCCAACACTGCTGCCTGTGGGGCCAAAGAGCCGTTGGACGCAGTCAACAATCCCTCTACACCCTGCACCTATTGGCATTGCTTTTTGTCTTTTTATTAGTTAAGTCTTGATATAGGTCCATATCAAATTGTCATACTTCATTGCTGAAGAGCTTAGTGTAGATGACACAAAAAAATGTATTGTCTCTTTATTTCCTATATTGAACAACCTCAGAGATTCAATCCGGAACCCAAAAATAACATCTCTATTTCAAAACTATTTCAGTAATTTTTTACAAAAGGGAAGGGAAGTTATTTACTACAGTGACCGTAGAACCTCAATATCTTTACTTTTCACAGTGTTAATTTGGAGATAAAGATACAGGTTGGCATCTATGTGTGAAACCTGGCCAAAGTGGAAACATCATCAGGTTTGCTTCTGCATTCAAAAAGGCTGGAAATTTTTGCTTTAAAGAAAGAAAATATTAGTTACTGGTATGAGTGGCAAAGGATAAGCATATGAAAGATATGCAAGCTCCAGTGAAAGTTCCTAAAGCAGACACTATTCAAAACCACTGATATATGGGTAAAATTTCTGAACGCTTATCCATGAGGTGTTTTTTACTTGTTGACAGATTAAAAGAAAAGAAAAAAGGAGGAGGAAAAGTGCTTCTTAAATGACAAAAGATTTGATGGGCATGTTTTTATGTGGCTGAAAGTATATGAATTTGGACTGTGTTTCATAATGTACTTGCACTGTATGTGCATGACAGCAACTTGTGTTATTTACGTAACTCACTTGTGGGGAATAAAGAGCAGTGCAATGGAAATCTTTTTGTATTACATCTTTCTTGCAAATTAACTCTGTACAAATTTTTGTGACAGACATTTTTAATCCTCAAAAGTAAACATAAAAAAACAACAAAAAAATCACAGATATCATTACAAAAGAGAGTATCTATCACATGAAGTGTAAGGAGTGCATCTGCAAAATTAAAGGACTGCAAAACCTTTCTTTATTGTGATGACATGATGTCATATAAGAACACAGCAAATACCACAAGATGGTGTAAGGGGAGCAAAGAGAGGCAGGACACGCTTTATGAGCAGCCAGCAATGAGCAAAATGCTGATAGATAATTGTTTTAAAGAAACTCTGACATGAATAGGAGCTAACAGCACTTTTTGAACACAAATGATGCATTTGGGGTCTATAAAATGTGTAACTGGGGTTTCAGATAAAAGCATTAGCTGGGATGTGCCCACTAATTTCACTAGTCCTGTGGATTTCAGAAGTAACTGTTAACAGTTGCTATTTATGCTCTACTTCAGGTACCAATGAGCTTTTTTAACAAGATGATATTTGGATTTTATTCTCCTCTCCTATGATTGCAGACTACTAAGCCTCTTATACACTGCATCGGACCGATTACAATATAGTTTTAAAAATGTAATCAAGTTGGACAAATCATAGATGAACAAAAATATCTGCCCACAGCTATACAGCACTCTGCATAGACAAACAGACCTAAGGCAGCAAGAAATGGTATGACCTTTACTGTTTTCATATGTTAAATTGCAATCATTGTTTTCATATTATAGTGAAAATGTTATCAAGTTATTAATATTTTCATGGGTTTGTTTCTCGCCATTTTGCACAGTAGTTATTTACATTAGTGTTAAGTAAGAATTATCCATTGACTGGCAGAATCTGAATTCCTTGTTACACACATTATTTAGATGTATTCTGCATATGGAGAATTTCTGTGCAAAGCAACAGAAAATGAGACCCAGTAACTTTGTTATTGTAGAGCAATCACAAGCTACAGTACTGGACTTAGAAACAATACATATGAAGATAAATGAAAGTATAAGTAATGCTGCCTTGTAGCAGTAATCAAGCCTGTAAAATTAAGTTCTGTTACAAGATTCAAGCCATGACATCTGTGAATTACCCCTAGTTTCAAGGATATGTCTTTTGCCCTTTCTTTGAAAATTTGGCCAAATTTGTCCAAAACTAAAATCTGTGTTTAGTGAAACAACAACATGAATACTCTTTCAATGCCCTTTTTTTGACTGCAGCATAAACAGGGAGTCTTCTGGGTCCTGCAGGCATATAGGTGGCACTGCAAGTGTGTGACATCTTTCCACCAGATTCAGAAAATTGCTCTGATCTTTTTTTTCTGCACACAATTTCTAAGTGGGGCTTTACTATTTTAGTCACTCTAACCCCACTTTAAGGGGAGCTTAAATAGTAACTAGACATACCGCAACAAGTATTCCACTTGTCCCATTGAAGCTGTCAATCCAACCCTGCAAAAAAAAAGAAAAAAGAATGATCACTATTTCTCTCGGTGACGTTTCGCTTACATCGGCTTTGAAATGGTGAAAGGGCTACAAGGCTGCGGCGCAGAAAAAGAAGCAACAAGACACCGGTTAAGAGGTGTGCCAGCCTATCTGGGACAGCTGCCAGCAAGCTAACCACTACAAAGCACCTAATGGATTTTAAATAGGGGATGCATTGTATGATACCTCATACTGTCTGCGATTTACTCATCAACAACAGAAACAAATCTTGGTTTTAGAAACCACTTCTTCTCTATAATAACTTGCGTACCAGAATAAACTCTGCCTTTAAACACTACAGTGTCTTGGTGCTGTCACACTCGCTGAAAAGCGCCCGACACCCAACATGAAGATGTTACTGAGACTGATCTGATTACTCCAACTAATTTATAAGGCAAGGCAAGAAAAAAAAATAGCACTCCACTTTTGAATCTCATCCTCCTTCAGGTCTGGAAACTGCCACTTGTAGGAGCTGGAATTAAGAGCAGCGATGAGCTGTCTGACCTGAAACAGGCTATGACACTTAAAAGAGTTTGCTCGGCCTTTCCAAGATGGGGAGCTTGGCCCAGAGCCTCAGCTGTATCTCACTCATCGTTGGCATGCTTCCAGGCACATGAAAGACCAAGGTGACTTTAATGTTGCCTTTCCAATTTGGCTGCAATAGTCGGGCACATTATTCCTACCAGTATATTTAGCTTAGTGAATTATCTCAGTCCAAATGTACAGCTACCTTTAATTACTGTGAGGCTGACATTTGTATCTGCAAGAGGACCATGCAAATGTGAATCCAGTAAACTCAGTGACTGCCAGTATAAGACAGAGAAACTAGGTAACTGAACATGACATTATCAAATGTTTTCAAGGAGCAAGTGAAGTCTAGGATGCCCAAAAGGACCTCATTAATACGCTGACTAGACCAGGGAAAGACTTGAACCAGAATGTATCAGGACTACCACTGATCTTGTGTTTCTCCAGCTAGTATAGACAGTCTCCTGTGTGTCTATCTGGGAATGATCCTCTGTGTGTGAGACTGTCAGTTGCAAGACCAGCATCTTGCATTATTAGTATCCCAGATCTTAATATTGCTCAAACGTGTCCTTTTCACTTGGAGACAAGAGTCTTTCCTGAAGATGATTTGCTGTTGCACTCCAGCACGGGTCCTCTGCCTCTTCCATACACTTTCCCATGAATTAGAGTACCCGTTTCTCAAGCAGACACTGCTATAAGTAGGGAGAGATTCCTGACAGTACTGCAGCCACAGCTGAATCAAAGGACAGTTGGTAGGGAATTGCTACGTATGCACGCTTACTGGGAAAGGCTCATGCCAGCTAGCTCCCACGATGGACGGCCTGATGATAGCGATGTTCAGGTTTCCTTTCTCTTGCTGAATCAGGTATTCTGACAGGGCTTTGGTGTAGGTATAAGTGTTGGGCCAGGCCCCAAGCAGCTTGGGTGTGATGTCTTGAATGATAGACTCATCCAGCCACCTACAGGAAACAAGAACAACATCATTATCTGCCATGCAGAGAGAGAAAAGACTGAGACAAAAACGACCAATGAGAAAGGAATCCCCACCTGAAACAAGGAAAAGCAAGTCAAAGCCATTTAAGACAAAGCAAGGAGCAACTGGTTTAGATTTGGAACAGCTCTACGGTAAAAAAGGTTACCTTTGTCTTCAACAAGTAAAATAACCCTGGTGACCATCATGCTACGACGCCCAGCTCAACTTCAGGTACGTATACAATATCATTCTAAATTAAAGCAATCTCTTGCATGATTTATGCTTCCTTTCAATCTGTAATGTAAATATAGTCACGGTCCACAGATGGAGCCTTCCAACCCAGCACTCACACTAGACAGCACTCATCCTTAGCCAACAACATCCCTATATACTCCCAATTATGTTTCAGGAGATTCTTGGGAACCTTAAGATATTGAGTCTAGTATCATTGTAAAGGTTTCAAAAAGCTAGAACAACTTACTACAGGGATATTATTCCAGTAGCACTACTAACAGAGTTGGATCTTCCTTTTATAGAGTCATAGAATCATCTGGTTGGAAAAGACCTCCAAGATCATCAAGTCCAACCATACCTGGCCACTAACCCTGAGAAACTCATCTACCTGTCTTTCAAACACCTCCAGCGAGGGCGAATCAACCACCTTCCTGGGCAGACCCTTCCGGTGCCTGACAACCACTACAGTGAAGAAATTTTTCCTGATGTCTAGTCTGAACCTCCCCTGGCACAACTTGCAGCCATTTCCTCTTGTCCTGTCACCTGTCCACTTGGGAGAAGAGACCAACACTCCCCTCACTATAACTTCCTTTCAGGCAGTTGTAGACAACCTCCTCTTCTCCAGGCTAAACAGTCCCAGTTCCCTCAGTTGGTCCTTGTAAGACTTGTTCTCCAGCCCCTCACCGGTGACGCTGCCCTTCTCTGGACGCGCTCCAACACCACTCCAATTCCAACCTCCTTCTTGTAGTGAGGGGCCCAGAACTGAACACAGCACTCGAGGTGTAGCCTCACCAGTGTTGAGTACAGGGACACAATCACTGCCCTGGTCCTGCTGGCCAAACTGTTTCTGATACAGGCTTGTTCATACAGGAAATTAGGAAACTCTTGGTGCTAGCTACTTAAAAAAAAAAAAACAAAAAAACAAAAAAAAACCCCATGGATTTTTTTTTTTAAGATATTTGAGTATCTAATCCATTAGAAGTAGTCATGCATGTACCTTTAAAAAAGTGGCCCTTACCAGTACAGTGCTGCAGTGAGGGCCCAAGGCTTAAAGGCTCTTCCCTGGCACAGCATCAGGACTCCGTTGATCCTGCCAGCATTTAGGCCTAAAGGACAGGAACTGGCTGTACTTCCAGAGTCCTTGCACACCGCTGCCAATCCCTGACAGGCTTTCAGCAGGCCGGTGTTACACCACAGAATCAAAGATTAACTCCTATAATCCAATTTGTAATTAAGTCAATGGACTTATAGTTCAGACTGAATGGGTGTGCTCTTCACAGAGGTATTGCAAGGATACAGTTTCCTGTGGATCCTCGCTTCACCCCTCTTTATCTTGAATTTCGGAGACAGGTGGAGGTCAAGGGGAGAACAGTACAGTGGAGATCGTCACACCTAGAGAATAACTTGATCACATCAACTTAAACATGCAAACACCTGGTGGCTAAAGTGGCACAACCCTTTTCAGATGGCTCTCATTAGACACATGGAAATATTTCAGGAAAAATGTTGTATGAGAAAATACTGATGCACTGAAACTACAGAAGAGTTTGCAGGGGAGGGTTGAATTCAGTGAATCTCTCCACTGTGGAATGAGTTAACAATCATTGGTCAGGTTTTGGCACAAAGAATTTTTTTTTTTACTTAAACAAAAAAGCTGTGTGGAGGAATAAGTACTTTCCTTTGCAACCCTAGTGCCATGCTTCGGAATCAAGGCAGAAAACGTGTTTAAGCATAAAATATGAAGTTGAACTACACAGAGGCTTTAAGCAGCACCCCATATTGACTTAATTTACAGAGCCTGTTTGGGCAGCCATTGAACCCTGCATCTTCAGGGTCTCAGATAAATTGACATTGTTTGAATCTGTTGAGTAATTAATTACCAGCCTACCAAAAGGAGATGTCTGTTTTTGCAGAGCCTAGAGGAAGACTAGGTTCATTCAGGAACCCAGATTAAACTCCATACAAATCTCTTCCTCACTTCTTTTTTTTTTAATATAATAGGGCCATATAGGTTATTGTTTCTCATAAAGCAAAAACGGGTGTAGCGGTACAAGAAGAAGCGATTTCCTCTCGCTCTCATCCTTCCAGACAGACCTCTGCATTACTTTAAGTGGTCACTAAGATGAGCATGCTACTGCCTGTCTCAAGGGCACCATCCTACCAGGTGATCTGATCTGCCAGCATTACCATCACAGGAGCGCTGAGCTGACAGCACAGCAAGGCAAATTGTTCCTACTTCTCTCTGACCTACTTTGAAGATTTTAAAATGCTAAATCACAAAGCTTTTGTTCACTGCTGCAATAACACTGTAGAACCAAGAGATGCAAATTAAACAACTAGTAACCTCTTCTTTCACCACAGACATGCACCAAATTACTCTGCCATAAGAAATCCTAACTTCCTGTGTTAATCACTTTGCTTCAACACGACACTCTTTCTTGCAAGTGATGATGGATCTCCATTTTCTGCAATGATGAAAACCCTTCCAGTTCAGCCCACACTTCACTGTGTGCTGTGTTCCTTACCTCAGCACACCCTTCAAAGCTGATTTCCCTCAGCTTTAGATTAAGGCAAACCTTGCTTGATGTGGCAGATTATATGTTTCCTCTGTTGGCCTGGCAGCACTTGTAAGTGTGACTTTCGGTTTACACCGATTAAGCCTAAGGCTTTATTTGTGGGTTAAATATCAAAAATACTGGAAAGCAGGAATGTAATAGGAGGATAAGGGCAGAAAAGTTACAGCTGTGAATCCTACTTGGGATGTCAACTGAATAAAGACTCATAAGCATATTATCAATTGCATGGCCAAAAGCATCATTAAATGGATCTGTTATTGCATCCAGTTGTGTGATCCTGCCTCTTAATGCACTTGCAGAAGAGTACTTTAAGACAATGGTTGTCTGGGAAGGGAAGCTTTCACAGCTGGCACATGCAAAACATGACCTGTATTTCTTATTTCAAAGGGAATTTATATTTCCTTTTCTGTTTTCATCCCTTCCTCCCTTTTTGAAGGTAACATTCTGATATCTCTTAATCTCCTTACTCTAAAACATTCTGTAACCAGATATCCACATATTATTTCTTCCACTTGTATGGTATATAGTAAAGGATTGCTATCTTGCATTTCCTTCCCAAGCCTGCTTTGTCTTCTCTTCTTGTCTCTCCCCAAGTAATCCCCTGCTCCCTGCCCTTCACAGTCTCCCAGGGTTTCCTCTATCCTGTTCTCCTTATGTCATGCTGCAATACCCCAGTTTCCCCATCCTGCTCCTACATGTGCTCTGCTGCCCCATCTCCTTCATATATTTCTTTTGATTTGAAGAACACTTTCCAAATTAATAAAACTGAAGACAGTTGTTTTCAAGAAGGCCCACCTGATTTCAATGTCTTTGAAAGCAATGGTTGTCTTTGCTCTGAGCAATTATAATGCTACGTGCAAACATTATAAAGGAAAATATGCCTAGCTGAGGGTATGCTGTGATTTCTGTCTAACTAAAAGTACTGGAAGGTGGTGAACAGCAAAAAAAAATCTAGTAAAAAAGCAAGAAAACTTATCTCTAATTATGTGGCAAAGAAAACAACAACCAAACATACTACTAAGATAAACACATCAAAAACCATATCTGAAAGCGTATCTTCTCTTACTCAACCTTTCTTTCAAACATCATTCTCTCTGATGAACATGCACATTATGATAAATGGGTTCTTAGTGTCTTATATGAAGCAGCTGAAGTAGCAACATCTCAGGTAACCAGGCACTTCCTGCATATTTCTGATTAGTATTCAGTCCTTTGCTAGAGTCTCTTTTATATAAGCCATTAACACTAATTGTTTCCAAAGCTGCAAGTGATGGTAAGCTTCTTGGGGCTGTGAAAAGTAATATTCATAGCAATGAACTCCAAAGCAAGTTATAAACCTGAGTTAGCGGGCAAAAAGGTGATAGGCTAGCTTTACTGTAAATAAAAGCAAAGTAGAGCATTTAGGGAAAAGTAGTCTAAACTGGTTTTAGAGGTTACTGAACTCAGAACTGGCAGCTGCAGCTCAACAAGAACTCTTAGAAGCACAGCTGGCAGCTCCATGAATCTCCAGGTTGATAAGTAGAAGCAGTTGACAAAAAAAAGTCAGTGAAATGTTGAACATCATCAGGTACCAAGAACAAGACTAATGGTGTCATTTTGAAGCTATTTGAATGAAAATTTGAGTGACCACACCTTGAGCGCTGCATGCAGTTCTGTCTGGCCCCTGAATCTCAGGGAGTGGAATAAAAAAGGCATATGACAAGCAACTAAAATGATCAAGGAGACAGATTTGCTGGCATATAACAATATAGCAAAAAGGCCAGGATTTTTCAGGCTGCAGAAGAGAAAGTCCAGGGTGAATGTAATACAGATTTACAGAACTGCAGAGGCAGTGAATAGGGCAAATGCTGCAGATACTGCGATGCTGCAACTACAGGACATGCCACAAAACTACGAGCACGTCAGCTTGAAACAGGTAAAAGAAAGCTCGTCTTTACACAGCAGTCAGTAAACTTCTGGAACTTGATGCCGCAGGGGGTTGCAAAAGCAGGGTACCAGAAAGTTAAAAAAGGGATTAAGCAAATTAATAGATTCAAAAAGTGTTCAAAAAGAACAGGATGTAACAGCTCTTGTACTACAGTTCTGGTTTCTGGGAGGCTACAAGGGGAACAGATTGCCAGAAGTACCCAGGCTTGTGAAGTTACCTCAAGCAGCAACTCCCACTGCTAATGCTGGGGGCAAGACAATGGGCTAGGCAGTCCGTTGCTCTAATGCACAAGAGCATTTCTTATATTTTTATTATGCTCCACTTGCTGAACAAATGCTGAATGACAGCTGACTACTATCTGGAAGGAAACATATCCAGGAATATGGGCTATTGAAGAAATGCAAATAGAAAACACTGATTTGTACTAAATTTTCTGGAGTACTGCTTAGACAGTGAAATTATTTCTTTAGACAAACAATTTTTGAAATAATAATGCAATGGTTCTTCTGTTGGACTTTAATTCTTTTCATCTCCTAACACCCTAAATCAAGAAGAAAAAGATTTTTTACCAGCTCTTCGGGTTGTTATAATATTTCACGGGTCAGTTGCTTATATTACACAAATGGACTACCACTTTAGAAAAGAAGTTACAGCTGGGGGGAACATTCTTCTAAAGGGAAGGTTTCCTGGGGCCTTTATCAGCAGATTTTGTTATTCTTTCTAATTATTCTTCATTCCAGTAAATACAATTAAACAGGATTTTTTGTTGTTCCCTCAAAGTCCTGGATTCTCCCACTGAAGTCTTTCTAAAATAGTCTGTCTCTAACTCATCCCGTATAACTGCAGTTTAATACTGCAGGAATAAAATAAGTGGAAATAATGTTGGGAAGCTGAAGAGATAAAGAAATGAACAGAAGGTATATGAAAAAAATCCATTCTTACTAAGGTAGCAAAAGAGCTGAGTTACAGAAGCAGGCATCATGACTCCATTCCTGATAGCAAGTGATACTCGGTGCATAACTTACTCAATGCTGGACACTCATGAAATCACAGTTTTTTTAAAAAATGATGCATGAAAAAATTCAGAATGTAGCTGAAACCACAAAGTTATTAAGTGTGGTTTATGCTATTTTCTAATGCTTTTGTATATGGACAAGTATTGTTAAGCTCATCAAAATTTTTATTAAATGTGACTTCAGCAGCTCTCCAAATCAAAAAGCTCCAAAACAGAGTCTGGATTTCTTCTATTTTCAAAAAACCTGTACTGTCTACAGTACTCTCCAGACCCACCTAGAGTGAAAGATCTCCCTTCCCTTGGTCGTACACTCACAGCCAGATTTCTTGCTGGCATGGAGGAGTGCAGACAAAACCACAGGACAATAACTGCAACTATGAACAGAACCCCCACCGGACAGGTTATGTGAACAACTCAGAGGTCTTCTGCTGAATGAAGCAAAACCAACACCAGAAGAGATGATGAAGAGATGATGCAGTTCCTACTTACTCTACTAAATCGAAGAGCTTTTTGGGTTCAGCCGGGGGTGGGTAGATGACTTCATCTATGCATTTCCGGACACAGTTTGCGTAGGCAGTGGAGATGTGGATGAAGGCCTCGAGGTTCTGCATCTGCCGGGCCAGCTCGAGAAGCCGCTGCGTGCCCACTGCATTCAGTTGCACAGCATGTCTAAAGAGGGCAGGGGAAAGGAAAGCAAAATGCTATGTCACTGGAAAGAATAGATCAAAGCTGAGCATTATCCAAACCCCAAATAACAAAAAGGCAAGTAAGGGAAGAGAAGGGGTCACAGCAGAGGAGAAATCTTCAATGAAATGCAAGGGCTAAACCAGCTTTCAGAGCAACGCTGTTGGATTCACAGTTTTCTGGCCACAGAATGTCTCTCAAATAATTTTACTCAGTTCAAAGGATTCAAAGTAACATTTCACTAACACCTCTACATCTGGCATATTTGCAGCCCCTTCCTGGAACACGTATTTCCAACACACGTAACCATTGAGGCATTACAGTTCCTACGGTATCCGTTCAGTTTTCTCCTTAAGGGACACCAGATAAATACATGGTTTCAGTATGCATCCTTGCACCCAGAAAAACAGATCCATACTGAAAGAAGACACAATTAGAGATAACAGCTTAAATTCCCAGGGAAGGGAGAACTGATAAACATATGAGAAGAAGAGTCCTGGTTAGCAAGGTTGACTTGAAGCACCCAACAGAGCTGGAAGTTGTCCTAGAGACTATCTGCAATGGATCTCAGTGAACAGACGTTCAACTTTGTTGAACGCTTTGTACTGGAAGAAAGACATTTTCCTGCACAGAAGGGAAAAGACTAAGAAATATACCATCTGTTCAGCCCAAGAGCAGAAGCTTTCAACAACATGTACAAGATTACAAATAAGGCTATCAAGTACAGTCTACACTATAGAAATTAACTACGCTACCATCGAAGAGAAATTGTGAATAGTCCAGATGAATGAAAACAGAAGCTAAGAGTGCGATTAATGTTTGGATCACAATCCCTAAAGTCAAAGATACTTATTTTTGTTTAGCGTGCTGCTATTAAAGAATAGCACCTTCTATAGATTTCTTTTTCCTCCTGCCTTCCCAGCAGGAGGAATACTTCTACTTTAGCTACTCTACATAATGAAAGTTACTCTTCCAGGTACATTTCTATTTGATTGTATCCCTTCTGAGAGAGGTAAATAGATTTGAACACAGAACATGGACCCAGCACAGATTGTTGCTGAGACAGTGAGAGTTCATTTAGCCTTCTAGGAGAACATCATATAACCCTGGTGATTTGTTACTCTTTCTTTTTTCTATTTATATTAAAACTGCATCTACTGATATTTCAGTATAACCCAGTTTTTCAGATTTCTGCTCTCGGAGTTCCACCTGGAGAATTCCCTAAATGTACTACCTATTGATGCCAATAATTCATTTATTTTCTCTGCTGCTGCTTTTCTAGTACCTTGATAGCACTGCTTTTGCACCTCCCTTATCTATCAGTTCTACAAATTCTGTGGCAGGCTTTGGACTTCTGCTGTGTTTAAAAAATATTTTGACTTTGTGTCATTAGAAAGTTGCCGCTTAAAATTCTTATTTGAGCAGTAATATTTGGCTTTCACATTTAACCTACTACTTGCCATTTTATCCATATAATATACTTTGTTATTCAGACACGAATAGTTTGATTTTAACAACTTCTCGTATTTTGCCATTTAATCATACCGGATTTTCCTTGTTCTACTCGGGAGATTTTGACAGATCACATGCAAGCAGCCTTTAAATAGTTTCTACACTGCCTGCAAGCAGATGACCATTTTAACTTTCTCTTTTAACTGCTTTCTAGCTATCCTCCTTATTAAAAGTGTGGTTTCCCTTTGTATTTTTATAGCTTATGTTTTATAAAAATATAGGACCACTTCTGGCTATTAATGCAGTGCAGCTCTGCTACTTATATCTCAAGACAATTACACACATGGCTCAAGATTAAATCAAGAGCTGCTTCCTTTCTGGTGGATTCTCTAAGCAATTGTTGCAAAAACCAATTATTTATGGAGGACGCAATGGATATATATTTAGCCTAGGTATAAGCAAATGAAGACTGATACTAACAATCACGTTTTCTACTTCAACAGCTTCAGTGTTTTTCAAAAAACTGTGACGATCTGTCTTGGTTTGTTGATCTTTAGGATTTGCACAGAAGTACTTAAAAATCTCATCTTGCTTTAGCGGCTCATTTCTGCTGTTCTTAATGGAAAGTCTGCCTGGACAGGCACTCCCCCAGGGGAGTTCCTTCAGAAACTGAAAGTTTATTGTAAACAGTTAAGTACAGCAAGTGTTTAGTATTTTGAAGCTTGTGATAGGCCATTTTCTTAAAATCTCATTTCCCTCTTCAGTTACTCAGTGACAAAGAAAGGCCATTAACACTAGCTTTAGAGACAGACACAACACAGTTTCACTTCAAGCTGTCTCCAGCTCTTTCTGCCGAGACATCTCCCTCTTGACCTAAAACACGCTTTTCTCTATCCTACTTTTAGGTCATAATTAACTCCTTTACTATACTACAACCCAAGCTTGTAGTACTTCCTTCTGTTTCCATGGAAATCTGCCAAGATACTTCACTTTTGACGTGCATATGCACATGACATTTTCAGAGCATTTACATTACACTCAGTGCAGAACCACAGGTAGCATGAAAACATAAATGGAGCACTATTACCACAGCACTGAATGGTGTGTCACGGGCTACTGTGTATTCTGAATCATGATTAGCAAAGCAGGACATACTTCAGGGGTTCGTCAAAGCGAACTGTTGCTGCACAGTGGAAGACAATATTGACTCGGGTCAGAAGCTCCTCCTCATCTTCAGCACTGATGGCCAGCTTGGGCTGAGTGAGTTCAGCGTTAATAGGCTTAATCTTCTCGTGGAAATTGGGGCAATCTTCTCGGACCCTGTCAAAGACCTAGAAGCACAGAGAGAGAGAGATCAGGTACAGAATTAGGCTACTGAGATCACTTTGATTAATAGCCATTCTGATTACATCAATCAATGAAACTGGCACAAAAGAGAACGCCTGGTTCTTTCAGAGGGAGGCTACAGGTGAGATGATAAAATAGTTAATACACTTGTTCCCTCCCATGGGAATAGAATCATAGAAGGGTTTGGGTTGGAAGGGACCTTTACAGGTCATCTAGTCCAACCCTCCTGCAGTGAGCAGGGACACCTTCAACTACATCATGTTGCTCATGAATGATTCTTCTCTGCACCACTCATTTCCTGAGACAGCCACTGAAATTCCTGTAGCTCCACATCTCCTGCAACCACTCTCTAGGGCTGCCTGCAGGACCAAAATGCAAGCTAACGAAGAGGGCAGAGTATGGAGTGGGAAAGCCTGTGAAGCATCAGATTGAAGCAGTTTCCTTGATGGTTCTACAAAGAACTTGAGCAGAGGGGAGCAGGGCACATTCTGGCTCCTCCTCTTCTTTATGCTACTCTTCGCTTACTGTCACTCTTCATTCATGTCAGATGAGTCCTCTGGGGAACTGCCTTTGGGATGGGAAGAAGGAGAACCTCAATAACCTGTACCGCTAAAGCTGTTGACTGCCATCAGCAATTTTGCATGGCTGGACAAATATGCAGTTAGTTGGCCACTGAAGATGTCTTCCAGCCCTTTTTTCCTATTACTATGATCCTTAGCTCTTTCCAATAGTTCTTTTCTGCCTAGTCTTCTGCAGAATGACAAGACTGTGCATCTGTCCACTCAAAAGATTCCTAATTTTCCATATAATGTTCTTGCTGATGACTTGTCCAAAACCAGCACCCAGCATCCTGCTTTGCCTAAGATCTGAGACAGGAGGTATTCTGAACAGCAAAACTGTGCACAATCCCAAAAGGAAAAGCCATTACCTAAAAAGTACCTACGTGAAAACAGCAGCTTCCTCAGTTCCTGTTTTTACTCTATGGATACCTCAGAGTCAGATACCTCAGTGGGTGCTGCTTGTGCCACGAAAGCAGACAGCTACTGCAGGTGCTACCTGGAGATCTTTTATTTGGTAAATCTCGCAGGCAAAGAAGATGAAGCCTGAATTTCAAAACACTATGTGAGTTTGCTGGAGTAGGATTTGCCAAAAAATCATCTTCAGCATCTGTACTAAAGGTTTTGTATTGCTGGCCAGCATTGTTGTATTTGAGCAACTCCCAAATGAAATGGTAACAGTCCAAAAAACTCCTCCCTTTTGGGGGCAAAGTGACAACAAGAAGGGTAGGAAAAAAAAAAATTGACAGGCTGTGGGATCTGAAGAGGTATAATCTCAATTTCAAAGGACAACCACACTTCAAAGGTAACTGGCCTACTGACAAGAATGACTAAGTAGTGGGACAGATTGCTGGTGGATGCTGTAGGCCACTGCCTTTGAATGCATTTAAGAACTGTCTAGATAAGCATTGCCAGGAGAGGCACGGAATAGCTGAACCTGCACTGGGGCAGGAGGATGGGCAAGTTGGCTTCTCAGTAGCTCTATTTTTTTTGTTGTTTCTTCTACTCTGTAGCTCACTCACCAGTAACACTGAGTTTGTAAATATCTTTACTGTCACTGCCTCCTGTTTTCCTAGAAATTGTTCTTTCATTGGTTTTCCCAGTGCTTATGCAATGGTGGAAATCGTATGACATAAATTAAACATATGTATAAAAGACGTATGAAAGATTAAATTCATATTAACAGCAATATTTTCTTGTTTGACTAAGAGATCACCATCTTTCTGCTTATCTGACAACCACATATAAACAGGCCTTGATGATCATAGGGATAAAAAAGCGATAAGAAAATCATCAGCCTTCCCCATTATGCAGCACACTGTACTTGACCTCCTTCATAAACCTGAGACTTCAGCAAGCTAGGACACGATATTGCCATTTCATTTCTCTCATGCAAATTTCAGCAATGTAGTCTAGGCCAGAGAACAGATTTCTAGACAGAGAAAGCTAATTATGGACAAAGATGTCAGTGAGAACCAGCTGGACTGTAGGAACTCAGTTCCCAATGATTATTCTCAGAACTGGGTACTAGCAGCATTAATGCCTGTAAAAAGTTTGTCTTCTACCAAGAGGATGCTAGACTGGCTGCCCAAACATGCATTATCTCCTGAGAGATCACAAATGAACAAACCCTGGTGAGACACAAGATGCAAAGGTTTCTAAGAGAACCCAGATAAGATTAAAGCTATCTTTTAGGAGTTTTAGGAAAAACTCTGCATTTTTTTTGTTCTATATAGTGTATAGTTTTGTTCTAAAAATAGTGTAAAAGTCCACACAATTAGAGTTATTTTATACTTGTTTTACTTTGGCATAAAGAATGCAAAGGCAAAGAAAGAATGAATCAGTCCTCTCTTCATTTCAGTCATGGTATATAAAAAGAAGAGTAGTATTTCTACAGTGGCAGCCTTGATCAAAATTGGACTGCTATATTCTGCCTGCATGCCATCTCCTCCTGATGTTCCCACTGCAGATAATAACTCCTCCAATATTTCTATGCCATCTGCTAGGTATTGCCTACTACCACATGCCACTCAACAGCTGTAATTTTTCAGCCCCTCCAATGATTCACTGCATTTCTCTGAAGGATGAAGGCAATTTCTAGATGCAAGCTCACAAATCAGCATAGTGCTTTGGAAACCTTCTGGATCACAAGAACATTCAGCTCATTGTCACTGTTAAATCAGATAACAGGAGCAGCTGTTTAATCAACGTCTGCCACCTCTTTCACAGCATCTGAAGATTTCAGAATTGTCAGTGCTTTACAGGAAGGTGCAATAAGATTTAAAGACAAAACAAATGCAGCTTATTCCATACTGTTTACTATAGCTCAAGAAATGTTGAATAAAAGTGACGCTGAGCCTGCAGATAAGCAATAATTGCATCCCTAAATTCTTATTAGCTCACCCAGAGCATACATAATAAATTCTCAGTAACTTCAAGAGGCCTAAGGATTGTTCTGTCTTTTCCTTTCAGAGGTCATCTGCCAATACAAAATATAGTCAATGGATAAATGTGGGCTGGTGTGCTGTACTGTCTGAACCTCTTGAGAACACCGGCCAAGTCAGCAAAAAACCAGAAGTGATACACGAATTCCCATAGAATTACAGTGAAGAGAAAGATGATTGATTTCAAGTTGTTTAATATTAATTAAACTGAGGGAAATCAGTAATAACGTATCAGAGTCTTTTTGAGCATCTTAATGCATTCCAGGGGCAACACTGTTGCCTTGACCAAAACAGCATAAATGAACCTAATAGATGCTATTCTCCTTTTAATCCTCAAAATTGGATGCAAGTTCTACGTAGGCTGTGCTGTCCCTCAACAGAGGTAAGAATTTCACTGTGAAATGTGCTGAATTCTTCTTATTTATAATCAGGTAATTTTAATTTATAATAATAATAATAATCTAATTTCAAGCAGCAATTATGAAAAGAGGATGTGTAGAATTTCTCCCAACGTTGAATTTGAGTGTGTTTGATGGGCATCTCTTTCACTATTCTTGCCCACTTAAGCTTTGACCTCCCTTCTCAAAGGACATTTGTAACTCTCTGTGTTCTCTGCTCTTGCCTTAAAGCATGCAATAGTTCAGAGAGATATCTGCCCATCAATCTTTCAATTAGAATTTTTTCTATACCACAAAGATATAAAAACCTCAAAGAAAGGGCAAATTGCACATCTATGAAACAGCACAGTAGAAAAATAAAGGAACCACTGAACAGTGTAAAATGCCAAAGGCTTTGCTTCTTCCTCAGGAGACATTTGCTGTGACGCAAATTCAGAATAATGAAGAGTAGAGTGCCTAAGCCATGGTCTACTTTAAAAAGTACTTTGTACAGATTTGCTCTTTTAACTGCCTTTCAAAGAAGCCTGGGCAGCCTCTCCTTTTTTCAACATTATCAGTCCTCACCCCTAAAAACCCAAAGTACTGTAACAGGTACCATGCAGGTGCATTCTAAATGAAGGATGGTACTTCGTTAAGAAATACAGGCAGGAGAGAACGCAGTGTTCTTGTTTGCTTGGTATCATTATCTAATGCTATTTCTTGTGCACTCCCTGATGTGAAGGATTCATCTTCCAAATGCTGAACAAATACGTCCCAGCAATGGAAGCCGTGGGGAAGGTCAGATACTACTCTCCATCACAGTATCTGTGGAGTCTGTAACTTGCTATGACTCCTTTCTGCAATAAGCTACCTCTCCAGCGATACCCTTATGGCTCCTCCTCTGCTAGATCAGGGCCACACGGTTTGGTGACTGACCCAGAAAGCATCAAGTTTTCAAGTGTGACCTAGAAAAATAACCTTTTTAACTCCTGTCGTAAAAACCCAACCAGTCAAGACTCCGAATTACCCTATATTAACCAGGTGCTGCCAGCTTTTTTATTTGCAAGCCCAATAAAAAATGGTGTTTTCTGGTGCACAGTGGGGCCAGGTATGTTCAACAGGTGCTAGGATATTAAGTTTCTCTAGGAGACTAGCAAAAGATGGTAACTTACACTATCCTATGCACATTTCAAGGCATTACTGTATAAAACCATCTAAAATAGAAAAAATCAGAGAATTGTCCCAAAATGAATCTCATATATGAGGAATTATTGAGAAGAATAAGTTTGAGAGAGTTCAATTGTAAAGAAAAAAAAGTTAAAAGCTTCCATCATTTCAGATAAAGAAATGGAAGAGATTGCTTAGCATAGTTCAGGAGAATATAAGCATGAATTGCTTCTGTGGAGGAAATATAATTATTCTAAGCAAGACATAGGTCAAGGGATAAAACATCATGGCAATAATTCCTTTAAAGAACAAGGTGTGTGGAACAATTTTAAATCCCTCTTCTGAACAGAGTCCTGTTGTATAAATGCTAGGGAACAGGCTACATACAGATACATAGAGTAACAGCCTGGGGCACACAAACCCTCTATGATTACAACAGCAGTATCATAAATGGAGAGGAGTGATCACCACAAATCTAAACTACTGCACGTACCTAAGGTAATGAAAACAACTCTTAAAAAAAACACCTGATCTCTGCAGTTTTATTCAGATGAAAGGACTTATCGCAGTTGTTTGGCACTGATAAATTCCTCCAGTATAGTCTTGAAAGGAGGAAGGTACATAACTACTTTTAGAATTGTCTTTATAACAAATTTGAGAAATAACTGGGCAGCTTCTTGACATAAAGTAATTAGCCTGCAATTAATTTTTAGCCTGGTACAATCCCAGGAATAAGCATCAGGACTCTTCAGTCAAAAAATTAGTGAAAACACAGCTGAGGCAGCATTAATGGGGATAGACCGTTTTTTTTCCCCCCATTGTACACTCTCTGCTTCATTTTCTCTTCACAAAGTTAGCTTTTAAGTATGGTTCTTCTCAAGGCAAATAAAGCATAATTCATCTAATCAGTTAGAAAGCATGCAGCAGAGTATTCCTCATTAAAGGAAAACAAATGGCTTATGCTCCAATCTAGAGCTATTACTTTCCCCTGATAGAACTAATGTAGTGGAAATACAGTACCCATGACCAACATCTAGTAAACAAGAGAGCCGATTATTTAAAGATAAAGACTACAGACACGGAGGTGAAAGACAGTAAATTTCAATCTAGGTCAGCTAAGGCTAATATATATAGACAGCTGCTTAGGATGTGGTTTTAAACAGCCAATTTCCTTGAAAATTGGCTGCTGACAAAGCCTGCTGTTTTTCTAGCTAGAATACTCAGGTTACATGTCAGTTAGCCTGGAACAGTAAAAGGAGTTGTTTCAGAGACTGGCATTGTAGACAGGGACTTGACAGACATAGAAAAGCTCTCTGTGGCCTCTCGTGGGTGGACAAGTCACAGACAGAATGTGGAGCCTTTTTACACTCACCTCAGACATTCCTTGTGCCCAACGTGGTACTTAGATACCACTATCAGCATTTGACAGTATGTTTAACATTTAAAACAGGGGAAGAATTCAAATCCAGGGAAGGAGGATGGTTACACTTGGAGGTTTTCCCGCAAGGAACCATTTAACATGTTCCTTCCCATGCATTTTCCAGAACTGTTTCCCTTCTCATCCCTCCTCCACAGCTAAGCTCCAATGCAGGCACAGATGCAAGGAGACTCAGTTGCCAAAAGACGACAGGAGCACTTGGCTACGACCACAGACCTGTCCATCTCCCCTTCCTCAATTCCTGCCATACAGAATTCACTGCTGACTACTTGGAGAATCACTGTATGTACTTGTAAATGTTAATAAGTACAGTTATCCAGTCTTGGTATCTGAATCTGCTTTTCGATACCCACAGATCCCAACAAGTTTCTCTTCCAGATTTGCTTGGGCAACAGGGAACTTCAGGAGTGTTTGCCGAGTCCCAAAGGCTAACTAACAGGGAGTAAAGGCTGTGTTAAACAGTGTCTTTGACCTCTTCCTGAGGCATAAAGGTGGGAATGACACCATGAAGAGGATCACAGGTAATGTCGGCACCAAAGTTCACCTCAATTAAAAGTTGAAGAGAGGAAAATATCCATTGATGTCACATACAATGGAAGCCGAACAAATTGAGACAAATTAATCAAATATTTGAAGCTACTCAAATGGAAAAAAAAGATTATTTAAAGATTCTAGTCAGGTGGTACTCAAGTGTAGCCGAACATCTGGAAAATCAGCACAGTAGAAATCACTCTTCCGGCATGAACTACGCTAGAAGATCCTGGGACACCAGGAGCAGACAGCAAAATTTAAGACCCTTGTGCTGAATCTCTATCACCCCAGAGAACCAGTGAATTCTGTCAAAACATGTATACTTGTAAATTAAACTTTGGCAGTTCTAGGGCACTAGAACTCAATCATATCTATTGATCCACTGTTAGAAGGTCCTTAGCACAATTTTAGCCTGAACCAAGCATAAAGATGAACAAGTCTCTGGTCACAAATGAGGAGTTGTCCTGGGACAGGGGCTTTTCCCAGCAGAGACAGTTCTAAACCTTGAGGGCTCATCATCAGAAACATCCATATAACACAGATCTTAGTTTGTTTCTTCTGTAATTAAGTCTGATACAAATACTTCAGCCTTGTTATGCTATTCCACATACATTTCTGTTACGTTCATCTTGACAAAGTAATTTTTTGATTGGTGCTTAAAAGAAACGCACTAAGCCAAGGTACCTCCTTGTGTCAAATATCTGCTTCCTTTCCTTCCTGTCACTGAACTATAATCACATTCTGATAGCTACAGTCAGCACACACAGTAAGTAAACAAACTGGAAAATTACTGGGAGATGATTAGAAGGTAAAGTACTCCATGAGACTAATAGGAAGACTACAAGAAATAAAGGCACTTGTGAAAACGAGACTGAGTCCAGTGAAGAAGAAAACAATTGAGATTCTAAGAAAACACCTACGAAAGGATGACTGAACCATTTTAAACCGATTTTCTGTAGTGCCACTATTCCAAGCAAGTAAGGAAGTAGAGAGTTACAAGTAATCCTTTATTTTCATCCAAGTAGCCTTCAGCTTAGGGAATTTAAAACTTCTTTAGGAAGACAGAGCCATCTGTCCAAATAGTGTCCAGCTACTTACAATGCAGTGTGGCTCTGCAAGTACCGCTCCTACTGGTGACCAACTGCAATTAATGTCTCTGATTACGACTAGTTGTCAGATGAATCCCTGAGAACCCTTCAGAAATGGTTGTAAAAGCCCAAATGCAATCCTGACACCTGGATTACAAATCAGACTTTCTCTCTGAATCCAGTCTCTTTGCATGTTATACAAAATATGGACCCCTTTCTGTATTTAAGACTTCTTTTCACAGTACTTGAATCAATTAGTTCTGCCCATAATCACCATCACCATTCTTAAAATTCACCTCTTCCTGACATGGGGTATAAGTAAAATATAAGCAGTCCCACTGAACTGTATCAGTTCATTCAAAGAGTTCATACAAATTCATTCCATGAAGGCCACACCAGCATTTTGGCATGCTTACTCCCTTCAACACTAGCTTGGGTCTCATAAAGCAGGAGGTGTACTCTTGTTTCAGAACAAAGATACCTGTTGTTAGCATGACCATTTAATGTCAGCTTCTGATAGTAACACTACTCTCAAGAGCAGATGTTGCTCACTTCCTGGTACAAAGATCAGAACCTTGCCACAGATGGCTCATTTACACCATGTGGAAATTTTCTGCCTACCTTGCCATCACAGTTGTGCCTGACTAGAACGCTATGACACTGTCGATGGTGAGACAAGGCAGCTGAGGTTTCACATGCTCTGCAAGACTTTTCCTCTTTAAGGCACTAAAAGAAAGCAATATCAAGTGTGCTTAAGCCAGGTTCAGATTTTAGATTACTCTGGCATCTCTCAGAGATTATTAAGAGGACAATCAACCATTACAAGGCTGACTTACCACCTCCAGCACTCCTATTAGTTATTCCAGCTAAAGCCATACTGCTAAAACTTTCTGATCAGAGGCTCTGTGGCTCAAGGCATCTTTCACACTGACATGTAGTCTTCATCTCACTCTCAAAATACCCTGAATACTGTACATCTACTAATTGAAAAGTTGCTTCTCTCTGCAAGTATATTCTCAGCTGATACTCCTTCCAATGGTGACCACTGGAGAAGAGAATTCATAGAGGAGAATTCATAGAGGAGAATTCATAGAAGCTGAAATGGTATTCCTGTTCTCTACAGCCCTGCCCTGTTCTTATCTTCTAGATCCAGTAGTTTCATGCTACCCAGCCCCTATAAGGCAGAAAAACGAGCAGTTCAGCTAATTATGCTTCAGGTGTAACAAATCACTTGCCCACGTGTCACCAGAATGAGCAACGTTTTCAACAAGGTTGAACAATAAAAAGTTGTTTGTACACAAATGTCTCCCCATCTGTCTGAGTAGGGATTACTGCTAATGAGCCTGTGTCCTTGGCCCTAGTCCTATGAGGTTATAAATTACTTTAATGCTTTAATCTACCAGTGAAAAACCCTGGCTGAAGGAGTGGAGAAGAAACAAGCAGAATATACCATAACTAATTACGCATACAGAAATACACCTCTCATCCCACATAGTGGTTTTACAAATAAGAAATACACAATGTTCTGAAAAGGACTACTTGCATGAAGCTGTACGTTCTAACTATACATTTAACCGGGGGAAGTACGTTAAGTCTCCACCTGTTCTGCCACATTCAGTGGAGACCATCAATTTCCCAAATTCCCTGGGGAAAAGCCCCTGATGCTTAAAGATTTGCAAACTATATAGCCCTTTAAGTCTTTATAGTCTTTAAGGCATACAGCTTTCTGTAAACACTGCTACAGAGCAATAAGGTATAAGCAGGAGGTCCTGATGGAGCACCAGGCCTCATAGCTAGGACAGGTCTCTACTGGGAGTGAGGAAAGTGATTAAAAAGTTCAAGGACAAGACCATATGAGCGCAAAAACAGTGTGAAAAAACATGTTACTCTGTTGCTGTGTAATGCCAACTGTGCACAAGATAAGAAATTGTGCTTAATTTGAATGAGGTAGAACAGTTAAAATAAAATTATTTGTGTTGGTAAGTGTACGTGGTAAACAACATGATGCCCATATATAAACTGGATACTAGGCTGCAAAGTCTTGCAAAGTCACCTATACCTAGACAACCATATAAGTAATAGCACACAAAGTCAAGATTGCCTAAGTAACATCACTGAAAAAACCCCACAAACTTGTGTATTGTTGCAACAGAAATGGGACCAACTAGGAAAAATGTATGAGGACTGATTGTTTATTTGAGAGGAGTTCAGATGGAGAAAGAGAGGTGCAAGGGTGGTAAAAAGATGCAAGCAGAAATAGAAAACTGTGAGATAAGATATAAAATCAGCTACAGAAAAAAAGGAGGACAGGATTTTTTGCCAGTAAAAATGTGGACACTTACAGACGGTGATGAAGCTGATCTTTGAATCTAAGTCCACAATGATGCTGGAGCCCCCATCAAATCTTTGTGTGTGAAAGTGAAAAAAAAGGAGAGATGATAACTTGCATCCTAATGCTAGATACTGGGAATGGAGACAGAGTTGTAATTCACTAGTAGTCAGGTGTGATTCATAAGATCCAGGAATGATAATTAGTAGCTTTACCGTCGTATGTGTGCTTATAGATTAATTACCATTTAATTGCTTTATTAGTCTCTTAAGAGTGTATTGCTTAATTTTAAAACATCATCATAGTTTCTTAATTCAGTTACACCTCAAGCTTGCCAGCTGGAGAGTCAGATTCATAAAGAAAACACATGGCTACCACCTTTGGCTCACCAGCCTGAAAGACCAGGTCTACTGATTTGTCAACAGCAGCAGCCTTCACCCCATCTCCAGATGGATGCCCAGAATCCCACCTACCCAGTCTCTGTCTCCATCCTCCCACCAAAGGATACTTGTAATTCACAGGCTCCGAGGCACTTTTAATAGAATAAGAAAACATTGATCTTTGTGTTCTCTGACTTTCTGTGCTCAGCTCACTACACTACTCTTTCTCACATTTATATAGGAAAATGGCAAGCCTACTGGTATATTATGATCTTAATATGTGGAATGGTTTCACAATGTCATCCCTGTAAACCTAAGGGAACCATGACAGCATGAACAGATCTTCCCCACTGAACTCATAACTGTCCTGGAGGGACTCTCTTAGTTTATTGGTCCCCTGCCTTCCCCCGTGCTTTCTTTTTGCAGCTCCTTTTTCTGGTGCTGCAATATCACTTCTTTCCACCTCTCCAGAGCCCCAAGTACTTACAGCAATCTGTGATCCCCTGAGCAGCTCTATGGGAGAAGCTATAGCACTGCTGTGCTATAGCTGAGGAAAATGATCTCTGAGGTGGCACATGCCCTAATGGTGAACTTGTGTTTTGGATTCAGTAGAATGTGGGCTACTGGCCAGGTATCTCATGTATAGATTCCTCTCTCAGAGGTATGCTGTTTGCAGACTCATTTTTGCCGCAATAGTGGTTTTAACTCACGAGTTTAGTGGTGCTCTGAGTAAAGAACGAGGACAATCCCAGCCCATGCAATTTTCCTTACATTGAACATTTTATGGCAGCTTATTCCTTTCAAATGAAAAGCATTCAGTTTTGGCATCTTCTCTCCAGGGATGATAGCACAGTTATTATCTCCCCATCATTTACTCAATTCGTCACTCAGAGCATTGCAATTTTATCTAATTCAGAGAGAATAAAAATGTACCAAACCAAGAATATCTTCTTCCTTTTTACACTGGAAAAGATGACTCTCCAAAACACTCTGTTTCCTTCCCTCCCACATGCCTAAAGGCATCTCCTGAAGAGGCTTAAATTATATAATAATATCTGATCATCATTCTCTGAATAACAACAGAAATAACAACTAATGAACAGTGAGACTAAGAATGCTGGAGCCATCCATACCCTATGAGGTATGGAGATCAGTGATGTGCTATCATAGAAAAACAAGCTCAGGAGATCATCTCCAAGATTAAAGCTCACTTCCAAAGGGATGATAATCTACGCTTAGGGTTGCAGCCACGAAGATACACATCTCACTGCACGTTGGTCAAAAGACCTTGCCGGTTTAGATATGATTTTACAAGGCCAGATGCCAATTCTGAAACACTACTGCTGGATGTTTTGCATGGATAGCCTTTAGCTTTGCAGTTAAATACCAGTTATTGTAGCTAAAAGCACATACAGTCATGTATTTAAAAAATGGACACGTTTACTATAACGCCAAAGGGAAGGAGAATTAACTCTCAGACTGCTTAATACTACTTCTATTAAACCCAAGTGAAACTGTGTTGTCTTCGTATTTAGTAGCAGCAGTAGAATATCTTGGACATCTCATTTATACATCTGGTTTAGAATTTCCCAAATACACTGTGTCAAGCTCGAAATTAAAAAGTTTGCTGTAGATACGGTCTTTAAATCTCCCCGGGGTCGTGCTGGGTGTTCAGGTCTAATAGACCTAAAATTGCATTTTGGTCAAGATAGTGACCAAATGAGTCCTGAAAAAAAACCTGCCAAGTTAGAAGAGGCCACTTATTTAACTGCTTTCAGTTCTCACACTGGTAAAATTGAGATGCTGTTTATCTAATTCCCAGCTGGTAGGATGGTTAAACACCCTGGAAATGAAACGCCAACGTTTCAAATGGCTGGCAAGGAACTCTTAAGACATTACTCATGACTGAGCAAATAGCCCACAGTATCAGTACTTCTTTCATAGGGGAAAATCTCTTTCATGGGCAGAGACTTCAACCCACTCACTCAGCAACCTTGGAGTCAGAAATCATCTGCATTGGTCGTGCGAGTCATTATCAGTGCCGATAATTAAACCATGACCTTGAAGGAATAAGCATGTTTTTATCAACACAAGTGGACTGAAGTGAGTGCAACAGAAGAATCCGTCCATTTTAACTGTACATATTGCTGGGTGTACAGGATGACATTTTCTGAAATCTTTCCTTACACCAACTACCAGGGGCTCGGAGAGAGGGGCACTTCTAGTCTCATAAGGAGGCAATTACTAACTATGGGATCTTTGCACTTCCCACTACTCTGCAGCAAGGCACATCTAGGACAGGCACGCAGCACAGTCTCCTGCTGCTTCAATTCCTCCCATATTTGAGGATCCACATAACAGGGCAGTTCCCTAGTGAAAAGACCTGTGCTGCTGGGCACAGAAGGCAGGACAGGCAAGGCAATCACATCTGAATCACTACCAAAGGCTCAAAGGTGACCTATCAGCCATCCCTGGCATGATTTATCACTCTGATTTTCCTCTCAAGAACTTTGGATACACCACGTAAAAACTTGAATTATGTTGACCTCCACCAGAAATTCTCAGTGGTTTCCTAGACTACCTTCAAGTAGAAAGACGCGAATCTGTAGAGGCAAAATTTCTGTTAGCGCAAAACTCTCTATTTTCATTCTGAGTTCCAAGTGCCTGGTTTTCTGTCCTCCTGTGCTCAATGATAAATACATCAGCTTTTCAAAAGGAAACATCTCAGAGAATCCTTTCCATAAGACAGCTATTAAAAAGCAATTTCTTTACCAGGAAGAAATGCCACTGTCAAGTATACAACATGCAGCTTTGCGTTGTATTTGAATTACGCTTATCTTTTATATTTCAATTCTTCAGCAAATTAACTTGATAGATTCATTCTTTTTTTGAGAGCTGGTCTTAGTCACTAAAGTCTGTTCACCAAGAACCATCTGTTCCCCAAGATTTCCCTCCCACACATCATGGCAGAATTACGCCTACAATGAGTTTCTTCTATTAGGAAAGACATGACTATAACAAGGTAGGTGACATGAGCCCCGAGAGGCAACAGAACTACTCCTGTCTTTGTTCATAATTATTATAAAGCGTTTACGTCCAATACTCATTAGTCAAGGACTGAATCTGGAAGGTAAGTGAACCTGTCTACCCTTCCCTCCCAGAGTCAGAATTTAACACTAGAAATTATGCTTTAAGTCATGGTGGTATCACCACAAGCAACAAATGAGGAAATCTGTCCAACTTCTGTTTGTCAGTCACCTGAGGTATATTTAGGAGAGGAAACGCTGTGTTTTGATTGTCTTCCCCTTCATGAGTAATGGAGACAGTCTGATCACACAGCCTCTGTCAATGTTTGGAATAGCTCCACTGACACCATGTATTTCAACTGAGAAAGTAGTTCTTTTTTTTTTTTTCTCATGTGAAAGTTCATACTGAAGGTTGCCCTGCAGTAAAATATCCACAGTTCAGTTAGGGATGGCAGCTGGCCCAGAGGTTAACACACTTACCTGGGATTTACATCTCCCTGCTCCGTACTGATTGTTAATTTCCACTCCCTTGCTACAGTACCAGAAGCTCAAGACCTGTGCAAGAAGTGGGGATGGGGTGCGGGTGAAGGATCCTGTGCCAGCCCTTCTTTCCCTTCCACAGTCTGGGCCCTAATTTCGTTGTGTATGTTTATGTGTGAGTTAGGAGTGATAATCCTCAAATTCTTTCCTTTGCCTCTGACCTTTTCATCTTCATGCAGAAGCCATCTAATCTTTCTGACAGACTCATCCCATCTACCTTACCTAAGTGTCTGGGAGAGTTTAATCAGATTAAACTGAAAGAGCTAATAAATCTATTATGAAGGTATCATCTCAAATCTGTTACATCTGTCAAATAATAACAATAAAGTATGGGCCTTATCTTGGGGGCCTCATCCAAAGTGCAGGATGTAGACAGCAGGCGAGAAGCTAGACTGCAGCCTGTGCTAAGCATTCATGCTTCACCAAACACCAGATTACGTGCATCCTGGGTAGCTGTCACCTTCACTTATGTCACTCAAGCAAAAAGACAATTTGCAGTGGAAAAGTGAGTGAGTAAATACATGCCACGACTTCAACAGAAAACAAACTGGGAAGGAGTGCAAACACCAACTGCTGTTTCCAGATTAAAGGAGATACTATAAAAGAAAGAGAACTTCTCTCCCACTTTACCTATACAGTATTTTCACTCAGTCTTAACATTGACCTGCTGAACCAATTTCTAGGAGATGTGCTGCTGGCCTTAGAGAAAACCTATTCTCTTTCAACAAAATGTTCATGTTTTCAGAACAGAAATGGCACTTTTTCTTTCCTGAGAAGCCAGGCTGAGAAGCCCTGGCATCTTACCAATGCATGGACTCGACTATTCCTTTGGAGCTGAAATCCATCTAGCCTTGCTGTTAGAAGGAAACTTAATGAAAAGAAATGAAAAGGAGCGCCGAGGACAGGAGCACAAAACAAGGTGTGGGCAGAGAAATTATGCAGGGGCCCAAGAACTTCTGTGCTGGAGCAGACCTAAGATATATTTGTTCTCAGCCTGACAACAACTTGGGACGTTTCATATAAAGATGTGAGTAGTCTGCACCAGGCAGCTGGGAAATCACATGTTCCCAGCTAGGTCTCATCCTGGCTTATAGGAGGAAGGGATTGGTTTAAATGTTTAAGTTATAACTTTACCTTTCTATATATAATTTGCTTGTAACATTTTTTATTTGTACAGCTTGAAGCCTCATTTCATTGCCTCAATAACAACATATTTAATTAATTTCAAAATCTAGGTACTCGTAACATAGTCTTTCCTTCTCCAGCACTGAACTTGCTTTTACTTTCACTGAACGCCCCCTTTTCTGGACACAGTTTATCTCACTTTGGGTTTATTCATTTTTAGTATAGATGTCTTTGGCCACTCTAGTTTTAAGTTCTGCTGATTCTCCTGATGCCAGAGATTTGAACACCGATTAGTGCATGAGCAATCTGTAGCCAAGCATATACAATTGATTGCTTTCCTAGAGAGCATCTGCATTCCAAGGAACTCACTGTTTCCACAGGCACATGGTCCATAGAAAGCAAATCTATAGAGGATGGTCTCAAAGTTATA